>BDMV01000010.1:22943379-23226925 GCA_008326285.1 Oryza officinalis | reverse complement strand
CACGAATCTTGGCATGATATGGTTTGTCCAAAAGTGATTAATATTTGTGGCTATTTTCAGGTGACTTAAATTTATGGGTACTTTCAAGTTTCAAGTGACTAAAAATTAGACGGTCCGTAATTGAAATTTATTTAATACATAACGATGTTTGTTCTGTTAAGTACATGCGTAGCTATCCATATCGGACCTGTTCATTTCAACTTATTTACCATATTATTGAAATATATTATTTGCTCCATGCTTCGAATAATACTTTTTTAAAAAATAATCTTTCTTCTACTATCACTTCTTAAAAAATCATTTTTTCCTGGTGTCACCTTTTTTCCAGGCGGATAAAATAAGATAACACTTGTAAAAATAGAACCCAGGTCGTTTGTTGATAACCGCTTGTGAAAATCAATTTTTACAAATGGTTGTCTTAAAAGGACCACTTGTAAAAATAACCTATTTTCAGAACGGCTATCTAGAAGGATCGCTTGTAAAAGTAGATTTTCGCAAGCGATCCTCCTAGGTAGTCGCTAGGAAAAATAAGCTTTAAGCAGTATAAAAAACACCACTTAAAAACGTACTATCCTTTCCTCCTCCCACTCATCTCTATCCACTCCTGTCTTATTCCTTGGCCTCTCCTCCTCCTAATCCCGTCTCCTCTCCCTCCACTCCTGACATCTCCTTAGCCTCTTGTCCTCCCCCACCAGCAGCAGCACCGCTCCATGCGAATGGCGTACATGTGCACACCAAATTCGGTGGCAGCGTTCCAAGCAGAGGGTGGCGGTCGGCACAAGCACTATCGTCAATGACGACCTAGACCGCGCGCGACAACGACTACGAGGGGACTTCCACATCTGATGGTTGAGGGAAAGGTGATGGCCAGATCTAAGCAGCGGCTTTGTCTCGGCGGTGGATCCGGTAGCCTCGGGTCCCTAGGGCACGGATCCGATGGCCCTAGGTCCATGGGGTGCGGATCCTATGCCCCCTGGTCCCTAAGGCGTGGGTCGATGATAGAGTGTCCCACCCTCCAAGATCCGGTAGCAAGGGGTCTAGGCAACGGGCGTGGGAGCTATGGATCCGGTGGACGTGACCTCAGCAACAACAACGGATCAAGAACAACTGCAGTTGGTCTGGGAGCTGTGGATCTAGCGAACAAGGCCCTCGGCTATGATGGCGGATCGATGATGCAGTGGTGGGTCTGTGAACGGTGGATCCTGCGAAAAAGGTCCTTGGCGATGATGGTGGATCGATGACGCAGTGGTGGGTCTGTGAACGGTGGATCTAGCGAACGAGGTCCTTGGCGATGATGGTGGGCAGNCCAAGCTGTTGCGAGCATATTGTGACGGCAACGAGACTTCTGTTGATGTTTGCACTTGTGTTCTGTGATGTTCTGCTACTGTTGTTCAGGTTCAACTGATGTTGATATTCTGTGGTCATTGATGTGTTCATGTTGATCTCTTTGGATGCAGATTGATGCTTGCATGATGCTCATGTTTTGGGGACTTCTGATTTGAGAAATTGCAGGCAACAAAGGGATTTGTTTCTTTTCTTATTTGCTAGAAAATCATCTTTGTAGGTCGTTGGTTTAACCTCACCGATTGCGAAAATCGATTTTCATAAACGGTCGGCTTAACCTAGCTGCTTACGAAATCAATTTTCATATATGGTGAAGGCCAATTTTCATAAACGGTGAAGGCCTGCATATGAAGATTGTTGATTTTCATTAGCCTTTGATCGCAGGCGGGGGCGTTGGGCCGTCTGTGGAAACTCTTTTGTCTGCCACTATTTTGTGGTTTTGTAGCAGTGTGTACTGCTTAAACCACTTATTTTTAAACATTTTTTTTGAAAATAATTCTCTGCCTCATTCATCTCCGGACTTAACTCTTCATCGTCATCTTGGGGATCGGCAATTTTCCCGTGATAGGTCCAAACCTTATAATTGGCGGTGAATCCATGTTGCATTATGTGTCCCAAAATTTCACCATGATCTACCAGCAATTTCTGATTCTTGCAATGACGACACGGACAAAAATTTTTGCCATATTCTCCCTCAAAGCATGCGCCTTAGCCTGATCAATAAATTTAGATGCTTCCTTCATAAATATTGGCTGAGTTCTCCACATCTCATACATCCATGACGACCGATCCATCTATATATAAAGACAATAAAATTACAGACACAAATAATAGACCGCAGGTATTTTATAAAGGCGTGTAAATACATATATATATCCATCAGATAAATACAACAATACAAGTAACTAGTATGTACAAGTGTTTACATCCAAAATTTACACATCAAAACATATATTTTGAAGCTAGATTTTGCAAAAACTAGCTAAAACAAACCTTGTCAAAATTATAAAAAAACTATAATTTCCACCAACGAAATTTAATAAAAATGGAGCCAAACGAAGGAGGAGAGAGAGTTCTTCACCTTTCATATAAACTTTAAGCAAAGATTTCGAGTTGAAAACCTCCCCCCTATTTGTTGCATGCATAGGAGAGAGAAGAGCTCGGTTTGAAATGGTGAAGTTCGGGCTAGCTGCAAGATATATGGGCCCATCATCGCATGCGGTCCGTTAAGACAGCCGCATGCGAAGATTCATTATCGCATGCGGCTGCTTAAGACGGCCGCATGCGATAATAGGCCTATTATCGCATGCGGCCGTCTCAAGCAGCCGCATGCATTATCGCATACGGCTGCTTAAGACGGCCACATGCGATAATAGGCCTATTATCGCATGCGGCTGTCTTAAGCAGCCGCATGCGATAATGAATCTTCGCATGCGGCTGATTAACCTGCCCTCAGGGGGGCGATTTTTGCAGGCGCGCCCACAGGTCGCTCGCATGCGAAGATAAAACCCCTCCGTACAGAAAAATGTTCTCTGTAGTAATGCATTATAATCAAGATAATATGAGGAAATAATCCATTTAATGATCTAAATCAAACTGGGTTGATTCTTGTATGTGGCAATAATCCGCTTATAATAATCTAAATCCTTGTGTCGATTCTTGTAAGACGTATTTTGATTTGAAAATGTCAAACTTTGTATACTTTAATCATAATCAATAGTTAGTCGTTAAATTTTTTAATGATTCCAATTCCAATATTTTCACTAAATATTGGTTTCATATATATCTATTATGGATATGTCATATGGAAAATCCAATGGTGGAAGTTTAATCTAAAACTTTCCTAAAATAAACTACATCCTAAAAGAAAATTCAAGTACGCCACCATATTCATCACCTAATAAATACGTAGAGAGCAGCTGGGTAGTTGTGTGCACAAATGCATATATCGACCGTCTACTATATACTTTCTTTTATCATGAAAGCGAATTATTAGTCATTTCGATCTTTACAAAGCTTGAGGCTTAGTTTGGACGGTGTGGACCACCCCAAAATTAAAGTAGATTTGTCGCACGTTATTCGTGATGTATATGTGAGAATAATCAAACTTCCGTTTTAGGAAATGAAAACTCTATATACTTCCTCCATTTTAAAATGCATGACGTCGTTGACTTTTCGCATAACATTTGACTATTTATTTTATTAAAAAAATTATATAAATATCATTCATCGTGTTGTGAAAATATAATCTTAATTTACACTTTTATATTTTATATTAAATTTTTGAATAAGACAAATGATCAAACGTTGTGTGAAAAATGAACACGGCGCCATACATTTTGAAAAAGAGATAGTTAGTGATAATTAACCTATAACCTTATGCATGCATCCAATTGAAATATGTAGTCTTTTTCGTAAAAGAGAAAAATGTAATCTTGTAATTGGCCTATAAAATTCATTTGTCGATGTACAACTTATCTTAAAATGAAAGCTATATATAATTGACATAACATAACGCTGACGACAACTAGCTCATAATATTTAGGAACATAAAAAAGAGAAGTGTTTAGACTCCTATATGCATGAGCTAGCCAGTTTTATACATACTCTAACAGAAATACATTAGATACATAAGTGATAAGTGAGAGAGAGATAAGAGGATAAGAATGAAGCAGAAAACGTGATCTATTGTATTGTATACCGTTAGCTCTTATATTATCTTTAATTAGATAAGCTCATAGTTACTCCCTCTGTCCCACTATCCCATAATATAAAGCATGGTTAAACTCGACACGGTCGTTATGAGATTTTCGTTTATAATTTTTCATAGATTATGAGATTTTAGTAGCAACTAAACGATAACCATATGAAAGTAAATTCAAATGTCAATTCAGTAATATTATATTTAGCAAATAAAATTCAATTCATATTATACTATTTGTTGATCAAATATTTTAAAAGTTAAATTTTAAAATACATGCACACCTTATATTATGGATGGAGGAAGTGGTAGTTAGCTCTAGCTTTAAAGATTTTGTTTAAATCACATGACCAACAACACTGTTAGATATCAATAGCACTACTCTTGCTTGCACACCGCTGCAGCGTGCAGCTTTCATATATAATATATATATTTTCTTCGTTCTAAAAAATATATATATATATAATATAGAGAGAGTAACTTTTAACTCTAAATTATAACATACAAATATTTAGATTTGTAGCTAAAAATTATTATATTTTAGAACATATTAATATTGATCAATGTTCTCGTATAAACAACCATGCATGCGTTGTACGTGCTGCTAGCGGGGGACCAATCTATAGGGGATTGATTTGCCGTATGGAACTGCCGCCATGGCAACCAATGGTTAGTGAGATGTTTATTTTTGGTACCACTTCACTCTAGCTTTGGACCATTAATTAGTAGTAGTTCTAAGTTCTAACTAGGAGTTTGTTTTAATTCCATCATTGAAAAGCTTGCTTATTGGATAAAAGAAACAAAGTACATAGTACTAAAGTTGTATGGTTTAAATAAACTCGGTCCTGTTGAGCATGTGATGGTAAAAAAGGGTCAGTATCACCAAGGCAACAAATATTTATCTTCTATATATAGTTATAACCCTAAGCACCTAAAGCTTAACATGCAAATATAATAATTATTACTACTCCTAAAATTGGTTTTAGCATTGCAAGCATATCACATCAACCCACTAAATATCTAAAGCTCAACATGCAAGAACAATAATTACATCTATAATTTATTACATTATAAAATTTAACATATAAACATGTTGAATCATCGTTCCTCATATCAATTATATAATATTTTAACCCAAATCTATCTATAATTTCTACAACATTTAACATAAATTCATTCATATATTTCACAGCAAAGTGTGAAGCATCATATAGTATATATAGGGACTACACAGCAAAATAATCCTAATTAATAATGGAATATTTGAAAAGAAAGAAATATAACATATTTTCTAACTAAACCTGAGCATTAGGGCACAAATAGGGCCGGCTCAAAGGCCTAGGCTGCAACTGCCTAGGGCTCATGCGAGCTGGGGCTCATCACCAACCAACCTAGCCAGCAGGACGTCATTTGCTCATCCTCACGTTCGACTCCCACGCGGCTACACCTTACCTCATCTTGGCTAGGGTTTAAAGTGAGGTCTTATGATTTTTCTCATCTTCTCATTTGTATCTATTTAGTTCAAAAATTAGGCTAGAATTTTGTTTTGTTCTTGTTGTTTAATTTACTTCGCAAATTTAAATGGTTATCATGGTAGTAATATTTATTTAAATCACTTTAGACGATATATGAAAGTAAAAATATATGTAAGCTTAAGAACTATATCATTGAGTTCGTCTAGGACCCTCGAAAATATAGAGCGGACCCTCGACACAAAAGTGGCCAACAATATGGTTGTGAGGAATCTGCTAGCGCAGACATGCCTTGCATGTTTGTCCAAGAATTTAGCTCCCTTTTTTTTTCATAGCAAGAGTGCACCTAATTATTTGTGTTCTTGTGTAAATGTGGGTCTTGACCTGATCTAGCTTCCATTATCCCATTGCCAGCATGGCAGCATGGCTAGCTCCATGGTTTGGCCTGATCTTCCCTCTAAACTGATGGGTAGACACTACTACAGAAAAGCTTTTTCTGTACGAGGCCCCTGGTAAATTCCAGGCGGGCCATAAGTGGCGCCACCTAGAAAAACCGATCCACCGGGGGCCGGTCACGCCCGCACGGGATAATCTATTATCCTGTGCGGGCGGCTTAATAGGACCGCAAATCCATTATCGCGTGCGGTCATGTTAAGCCGCCCGCACGGGATAAGATTATCCCGTGCGGGCCGCTTAATGCAACCGCACGCGATGATGAATGCCATATATTGTCCCAGCCCGAGTTTGCCCCATTCAAGCTCGGCGTTTTCTCTCTCCTAAACTTGACACAAATTAGGGGGAAAGGTTTTCAACCTCAAATCTTTGCTTTGGATTCATATAAAAGGTGACATGCTTGTTGTCCTCCTTCATTTGCTTCCATCTATTTCAATTTTTATCGGAGCAATGCGATGAAATTTGCGTCTTTTTAAATGGAGTAGTTTGGGCACTTTTTTATTTTTAGCTAACATATATTATTTGCATGGCATGTCTTAAAAAGTGTGTAATTCTTGGTTAGGTTTGCCTCTATTTATTTCAATTTTTATCGGTTAAAAGCGAAGAATTTTTTCATTTTTGAAAATGGACTATTTGTTTATCGATTAAATATATTGTTTGCATGAATAAATTTGAATAGTATTTAGTAGTGCATAGTACTTTAATTTACTCTTTGTTTAGTTTCCTTCATTTATTTCAAATTTGTTCGGTGGAATGCGACGAATATACTAGTTTTGCAAATCTAGTAATTATAGTTAATTTTTCATTTTTAAATTAATGTTATTGGACTCACTAGTGTACGAAGAGTAATATAATATTCGTTTAAGTCGTATCGTTTTTTTATATGATTTAATAAAGATCAATTCGACTCATTGGAGATGCTTTTAAGGAGATGGATCGAGCATGGATGTACGACACAAGAAAAACTTATCCGGCGTTTTTGAAGGAAGCATCCAAATTTGTTGATCAGTCAAATGCACATGCTTTGAGGAAGAACAGGAGGGACATTTTTTGTCCATGCTTTGATTGCAAGAACGAAAAGATGTTGCAAGACCCAAAGATAATTTTGGGGCACATTGTAGAGCATGGATTTAAGGATGATTACAAGATATGGACTTGTCACGGGGAAGTCACCGTTCGTAATGAAGAGGCTGATGTTTTTTGCTTTGATGTGGGAGAAAATTTTATAATTGAAGACATGTCCCAGGGAATGATCCCGGAATTTGGTGGCTCTGGTATAGATGATGCAGATATTGATTTTGATCTGGAGGATATGTTGCGGCATGTTGAACCAGAGGTCCTAACTTCGACAAAACAAGGGTTGGACAATTGGAAAGCGTTGGAAAAAGCAACGAAGGACCTTCTTTACGACGAATCGAAAGGATGTGACAGGGACTACACGGTGTTACACTCTGTACTTGAACTACTCAGATTGAAGGCCAGACATGGATGGTTGGACACTAGCTTCAACGATTTGTTGGATCTGTTGAGAGTTATGCTTCCGAAGCCGAACTTGTTGCCGACCAACACATATCAAGTCAAGAACCTGATATGTCCATTATCTCTAGGTGTTCAAAAGATTCATGCATGTGTAAATCATTGTATACTATACCGCAAGGAATACGCGAATTTAGACTGTTGCCCAACATGTGGGACGAGTCGGTACACGATGGGCAACGAAGCCTCAGACGGAGAGGTGGTCGACCAAGATTCATCGATGCCAGCAAAGAAAAAGATTCCGGCTATAGTGATGTGGTACCTGCCAGTAAAAGATCACCTGAAGCGGCTGTTTTCAAATCGTACCGATGCCGAGTTGATGAGATGGCATCAAGAGAGTCGGAAAACAGATGGTATGATTCGATACCCCGCCGATGCTCGACAGTGGAAAAACTTTGAAGCGCTACACCCGAAATTTGCAAAGGAACCAAGAAATGTAAGGTTTGCATTGAGCACGGACGGAATGAACCCGTTCGGTGACTTAAGCAGCTCACATAACACTTGGCCAGTGCTGCTCACCATGTATAACTTGCCTACATGGATTTGCCAGAAGCGAAAGGACATATTGTTGACTATCCTTATACAAGGGCCAAAACAGCCTGGAATTGACATAGATGTGTTTCTTCAACCATTGATGGAGGACATGCAAGAAATGTGGAAAGAAGGGTTACGAGTGTGGGATGAGTACTGCAGGGAATATTTTACTCTGCGTGCCATCATATTCGTTACCATCAATGACCTGCGGGCGAACTTTTCACTCTTAGGTCAGCTTAAGGGGAAGTTTGGATGTCTTATATGTATCGACAACACGTCGTACAAGTACCTCACCGCCTTAAGCAAGGTAGTGTACATGCGTCATTGTCGGTTCTTACCACAGAGGCACAAGTGGTGTGCGATGGCTAGATTATTCGACAATACAGTAGAGAACGATCTTCCTCCTGAAACATGAACTGGTACACAAGTCTTCAACATGACAAAGAAGATTAAGGTCGTGTTCGGGAAGGGAAAGAAGAAGGCAGGCAAGAGGAAGAAAGCAACAGATCAAGATAAAACAGATGCAACGGATCAGGAAAATACGTTGCTTTTCAAGAAGCACTCAATATTTTTCAAGTCATGCCATTGACGCAATGCATCTTGAGAAGAATGTGTTCGACAACACCATTGGCACTTTACTAGACATCCCAAGTAAGACGAAAGATGGGCTGAAGTCACGTACCGACCTGGTAAATATGGACATAAGGCATGATCTTCACCGAAAAGAGCTGGCAAATGGGAAGATCGATATTCCTCCAGCATGCTACTCACTGACACCAAAAGAGAAAAAAACTTTCTGTAGATGCTTGCATAGTTTGAAAGTCATGACTGGTTTCTCATCGAACATCAGAAAACCTGTATCCATGAAAGATTTGACCATCTCTGGGTACAATGCTCATGACTGTCACAAGATGTTAACTGTCTTCCTACCTATTGCTATAAGAGCGGTCAAGCCAGTTCACACTAAGGTAGTGATAATAAAGTTGTGCTACTTTTTCAATCGAATATAATAGAAGGTTTTTGATCCTGAAGAGTTAGGCCCCCTTCAAACGTTCGCAATCGAGACAGCGTGCCAGCTTGAGATGTTTTTTCCTCCATTGTACTTCAATATGATGGAGCATCGGATTGTCCACATCGTCCCTCAGATTATCGAAATTGGTCCCCTATACCTACAACAAATGTGGGCGTACGAGAGGTACATGTCGGTTCTGAAAGGATATGTCCGTAACCGAGCTCATCCGAAAGGATCAATGATAGAGGGGTACACAACTGAGGAGGTGGTCGACTGCTGTATAGATTACATGAAGGATGCCACACCCATTGGGATACCCCCGCTCTACACGAGGGTCGGTTAACTGGGAAGGGGATCGTAGGCAAGAAAAGGTTCTATGATAACGACTATATTGCGGAAGCACATAGCAGCGTGCTGCAACAGCTCGCCATTCTCGAGCCGTACATTGAGAAACACATGAATGAGATAAGAGCCTGCAACCCCAGAAGACCGGCTCCTTGGATCTCAAAGGAACAAAAGCGCAAATTTCCTGAATGGTTGAAGGATCAAAACCTGCCGTTCGGTGAATCGCTCGAGGAAAAAACATTGCAGAGGCTGGCAACTGGCCCAAGTAGCCTCGTGACCTCATGCCAAGGGTATGACATCGGCGGATATACATTTTACACGATAGGCAAGGACAAGAAAACCGCAACTCAGAATAGTGGAGTTCGTGTGGAGGCGTTGGACGCAACAGGCGAGAAGAAGTCATACTACGGCATCATACAAGACATTTGGGAGCTTGAGTACGGCCTTAACATCCAGATCCCGGTGCTTCGATGCCAATGGGTCAAAGACACAACAGGCATATCCATCGATTACTATGGCCTTACGGTTGTGGAACGCAGTAAACTAGGCCACAAGGATGATCCGTGGGTTCTCGCTGAGCGTGTTGCACAAGTTTTCTATGTGAAGGACCCATCCGACGAGCGGATGGACGTTACTGTACCGGGCAAGCAACAAATCGTTGGCAATGATAACATCGAAGACGCCTCAGATTACAACTAGTATGACGATGTACCGCTATTCACATATCCTCCTAACCGGATCAAACACATAGAGCAAAAGATCGATGAAGACAACTTTTGAAAGAAGTGGACGAACGGTTTTGTAAAATGTGTAAAACGATAGTTTATTTTGTAATTGTTTATCTCTGTGAAAATATTTGAGATGTCGTTGTCACATGGAAAAGAAAATATTTTGTAATGGTTTATTTGAGATGTCGTTGTCGTTGTCTTATGTCGTATGGTTTATTTATGTGAAAAAATTTTGTAACACAATTTATGTGGTATTTTTTAAAAAAATGTGGTACTTTTTTAATGGTTTAAAGAAAGAAAGAACCATTAAAAGAAAGAAATATCAGAAAATAAAGAAATAATTATGTACTATAAATATTTTTGGAAAATTATTTTTGCGTGTGGTCCACTTACAAGACCCGCACGGGATAATAATTATTGTGTGCAGACGTCTCAGCCGCCCGCACGGAATAACTATTATCCCGTGCGAGCCCTTAAGTGACCCGCATGCAATAATTCTACGTGCGGGGGTCTTAAGCCGTCCGCACGGAAAGATATTTTTGCGTGCGGGCGACTTAATCCACCCACATGCGATGATCTACATAAGGTATGGGCGGGCTCCGTAAAATTCTAAGTCCGGAGAATTTTTCTAAGTCCCTGCTGCTAGACTGCCCAAATCGACCGCCGCTGCCGCCTCATCTCCTCGCCCTCGCCGCCGGCCGTTGCTCCCCTCGACGCCGCCGCCTGCATCCCCTCGCCGCCGGCCTCGTCAATCGCTGCCGATCGTCGCTGCCTCCTCGCTGATCGCCNGCCACCTCCCCGTCGACCGCCGTCGCCTCCTCTCCTACCCGTGGACCGCCGCCGCCTCCCCGTCGACCGTCGGCCGCGGCCTCCGCGTCGACCACCATCTCCGCACCGACCGCCGCCGCCGGCTCCTCTCGTCCTTGGCCGCCGCCACGCCGACTGCCGCCGCCGACACTTCAAGGTGAGGCTCTCCTTGCCGCCTCTCTCTTTTTCCTCCAGATGGCACCACCACCGCCACCGCCGCCCTCGCGAACGACCGAACGACCAAATTTGCAGTATTAGCGAACGTATTAGCGAACGACCGAACGAACGTATTAGTGAACGTATTAGCGAATGACCAAACGATCGTATTAGTGAACGTATTAGCGAACGACCGAGCGAAAGAACGACCGAACGACCGTAGTAGCGAATGTACTAGCGAATGACCAAACGAACGTATTAGCGAACGACCGAACAAACGTATCAGCGAACAACCGAACGATCGTATTAGTGAACGTATTAGCAAACGACCGAACGACCGAGCGAAAGAACGTGTGAGGGAACGTATTAGTGAACGAGCGACCGAGCGACCGAACGATGTAGCGAAAGAACGACCGTGTGAGGGAATGTATAGAGCGAATGACTGACCAAACGAGCGAAGTTGCGTGAACGACCAAATGACCGAGCGATCAATGTATATATTCACAACTTGGGCTATATTTTAGTTGTTCAACGCAACTGTTGTAATGACCATACGTTTGTTTTGTTGTCAGGTTTGGGCGCGGGTGACTCTGGAGTTGAATCTAGTGATTTGATGGTCGCTAAGCAACCTGCTAAGGCAAGAAATGTGATACATGAGATCTGACTTGTTGATTCTTATTTCAATATATTTGTGATACATTCATGTTGCATATTTCTTAAGTTGCATTAAAAAATTAGTGAACACTGTGGATATATATAAGTAAGCGAATTTTAGAAGTTCTTCCTAGTTGTGGACATTGTGAAGAATTAATTAGTTGTCTTTCGATTAACAAGCTAATTATCATCTCAGTTCTGAATTTGCCTGAATTATAACACAAGGTTCAATTGCCCTTGATTAGTACTCACGTGCTTATCCTTAATTTGAGTCCATGCATTACGTGACATACTCTAATTTTGTCCTACATATACTATTTCCTAGACAAATGAACAAAGAGTTATCACGACATTGTCTAATCATACACGCTTCAGGTACTATCCAACGACAACTAATTTTGATGTATATATATGCATTTTGTAGACTTTGTGTGTCTAGAACCAGCTAATGTAGAAGAAAATGTCGAACAACAAAGTTCCCTCTGAGACACCCGTACCAACATCGGGCACAGAACCAACGGTCAATCAGCCCTCCCCGATACCCATAGCTGCATTGGGCGCAGAGTCCACGAACAATCTGTGCTCAGAGACACATGAAGCAGCTGTCGGAAATGAGGCGGCATCGAGCGAGGAATCTTGGCGCACACCGAGCGACCCGTTTGAAATAGAAGTAGCGCAAATGGCCACCGAGCTACCCGAAGATGACCCTAATTATATTCCTATCAAATAAGCAATAAGTTCATAATCCTAACTGTTCTAGATTTGTTAACGTTTCCGATCATAGCCGTCTAATGGCTTACTCGTGCAGATGGCTACTCGGCGACGGTCGAAACGAAAGGCCGGCCAGATTACCGCCATGGCCTAAGCAGAGGTGGACACAGCCACATCAGGTCCAGATCCAACGGACACGTCAGCAAGTGGAGGAGGACGTGCAAAGAAACGACGTGGTGAGAGGAGCAGGAACCAGCTGCCAAAGGAGACCTACTACATTGCTGCTCTGAACGAAGATGGGAAACCCGTTGAGCCGAAACACATGATGGCCAAGTTTAGTAGCGCATGCGGTACAGTGGCAAGACTTCATGGGCCGCTGAACGTGGATGAGTGAAAGGATGTTAACCAGCACATCAAAAATTTTATGTGGGAAGAGCTGCAGAAGTACCTTGTGTATCCGTCTGAATCAGAGGTTATTGGGAGCAGATTTGCGTTGAGTACAATGGCCTATCGGTGGCGCAAGTGGAAGTCTGACATGAACACTTATTATGTTCAGAAGAACAAGTCTCCGTTTGAAAAATACGGCATTATCCCGCCAGTTGAATGGGACAAGTTTGTGGCCAAGATGACAACACTTGAAGCTCTGGCAAGGAGGAAGAAGATATCAGACCTGGTGAAGAAAAACAAATATCCACACCGATTGGGGTCTAGTGGATATGACGGTCACGTGGACCAATGGCGAGCTACGGAGGAAAAGTTTGCAGCTCAAGGGAAGCCGTTGTTGGTCCAGCCCCTAAATCCGCGTAGTCGAAACTGGGTATGGGCACGAAGTACGGGGCAAGTGACGGATGAGGGTGAGATGCTTTTCGAGTCTCCTGACATCGAGCATGTGACCACGTCTCTCCAATAGATCACCGAGAAGGAGAAGTCAGGGGAGTTCGTCGCCAGAAGGGAGCATGACGAACTCACCGCTGCTTTGGGGACTGCCGAACACTCCGGGAGGATAAGAGGAAAATCTTCAAGGATGAGTTGGAAGGTAGGGTTTCCAACGGAATTAAAAAGTTACAAGAAGCGGGACGCCTACAAGGCGAAGTTGCGTGAAGAAGTCACCAAATAAGTAACCCAACAAGTCACCCAACAGTTCTACAGGCTAGCCGCACAACATCCCCAAGCCTTCCCGAGCTTAGTTCCTCAAGCCAAGCAGACGGTGTAGATCCCGAGCAGTGTCAGGTCCGTAGAAACAACACCCTACCCGGTCGATCTTATTACCGGTCCTACACCGTGCAGCCTTGTCGTTCTGATAGGCAGAGTCGGGAAAACGAAGGAGGTTGGGTCCGGACTAGCGATACCAGGGAGACAGTTCCATAATATCCCAATTCCGGAAGACTACGCAAGGGTGCAAGTGGGAAGGGTTAATGCCGATCAAATGTCGTTGGAGCTGTACATTCCAACACCAGAGGAGATAGAACTACTCGGAGATGCGGTGAACCAGTTCATCCTTTGGCATCGTCGAGACATCATCCTCACAGGACAGGCAACGTTGACGACCCTAGCTCCATCGGTGCCACAGACGGCTGCCCCTCCAGCACCGCCATCCCCACCGAATTCCCCAACCCCACCAGGATCTCCTATCCCACCAAGATCTTCGATCCCACCAAGATCTCCGTCCCCAAAAAAAGTACCTTCTCCATCTGCAGAGCCTGCGGCAGCAGAATCCCCAACTCCGCTACCTCGGCAGCCGTCTCCTGCTCATCAGTCGCCTCCTACTCCACAATCAGCTCTCGTGCAACCTGTGCCACCTTCAAGGGAAGATGCATCTATCCAAAAGCCAATTACTTCGCAAGCCCGCAAGTTCATACCACAAATGGTTTCTATGTACAAACCGAAGGAAATAGCAGAGTATGAGGCGAGGATAGTTTTCAAGTCATTCAGGGGACAGGGTTCGCCAAAGCCAAGCCTACCTGAACCCGCAAACGGATGCACAGAAAAGCGTACTAGGTCATGCAGACAAAATGCAATCTTGGGATTCTACAGAAGTGCCAAAGGTGTACGAATATGGCAAGCCGTTCTTGCCGTACCACGTCATGCTCAAACTTCCATGGCCAATGAGGTTGCTGCATGACTGGTATCTAAGAGCAAGTGAGAAGGGTCTCGTGATGAGTAGTGTCAAGGTCCCAGATAACGCTTTCGTCGAGGGACCCAACGGAAACTTCATCATCACATTCAATGACCTACACGCCTTCTTTAAGATGAAAAAAATGAATATCAATCTCGTCGCGCGTGGTGGCTGTAAGTTTTTGCTCTTGTTTGTTGTTAGCGAATGTGTGCCAAAAAATTATAAGTCATTTAACTTGCATAATTCCTTAGGTCACAATGGGTAGACGCCCAAAGAACGGGGGCCTCAGTAGGCTACGCCAACCCGACGAGGGTTTGCATGACGACCCACACTGTGAGGCTAAATCTGGATGGTCCGCAACTAAAGGATAAGACGCCGGAGGAAAGATAAGCATATGTCGACAGATTGCACAAGAATAAGAGGGTCGAGGTGGCAACTTACTTGGGACAAGCTATGCTCACGCACGCGGACAAAAGAGTCTTGATGGTCCCATACCACCTAACGTAAGCAACATTCCCTTTGTTCCGTTCATATAATATCATAGCACATCAAAATATCTATCAGATGCCTTATGTAATTCATAAACCGTATTTACACCGATCACTGCATACTATTCCTCATATATCCAAGGGACTACTTGGTCGTAGTTCTTGATTCGGCCCACTATGAAGAGCAGAAGCTTATGGAGTTTCTTGTCTTGCTGAATTTGTAAGTTTCAATCAAACCTCCTGCATACCATACTGCTTAGATGTAATTTTAAAGTTGGCTCAAACAAATATTTTATCTTTGTAGAGGACACGACTATTACAAAAGACATGGCGGGTTCGTAAAGGATCAAAAGAGAACAAAGCTTCTCGTAAAGGCACGCTGGCCGGTATGTGATCATATATTCGTTAACTTAATGATGCGATTGTTAGTTATTAATACTGACGTGTGTACTTTTCTTACGCAGTGTTACAAGCAACCCCCGGCACTAGCATATGCGGATATTACGTGTGCGAGATGCTCAGAGTCTGTGGGAGATACAAAACTGAGTTTACAGATGTAAGTCATCGTGCTCCTTATATATACGAACTAGTTCGTTTAAGTTGATTTTAACACATATCATTTTTCTTCTATTTTCAATAGCTCCCGAGCATTCCGTCCACCGCAAACCGGTTCGACAAAAAAACACTTCTCAACTTGTGCGTGGACTTGTGCCGGTTCATTCGTCGTGATATCTGCAACCATCTAAGGGAGTTCTATGACCCTGATAGCGAACTTGCTTGCGACGACAAGTTCAAACGGCTAAGGGAGTGGGAGAGAGAACATGCAGTGTAATAAAAAGATTTATTCGTGAGGGAGACAGAACTTGTAATATTTGTTACACTACCAATGTAGCTACTTTCATGTATATATGCTATTTAATTATATATATCGATGTTTTATATGGTTTAACTTGTGATATTTTCATTATAAAATTCAATCGTGTTTGTAATTGATCGTGAATAACTGCGACTAGATTTGGTAGTGTACCATTCATAAACATGACGAAAAAAAAGTCCGTACGAGATCTATCCAAATGGCTAGTATGTGCTAGGGCGTCTGCAATAATACATCTTCCCGTGCGATCGGTCTAACTGGACCGCACGGGATAATCGATCGGTCTAACTGGACCGCACAGGAAAACGATTATCCCCTGCGGTCAAGTTAAGTGGATCGCACGGGAAGATGTATTTTTCCGTGCGGTTGGGCCGCCCGCACGCGAAAATGTTTATTTTCCAATACCCCTGGGTGCAGACGGTCAATACCTTCGCACGAAAAAATATGTTTTGACCGCACGAAAAAACAGAATCTGTAATAGTGAGACTTACATTACAAAGATAAAGTACTCAGAGACAATACACCTTTTCTTCCCTCTGAACTAATTGTGACAGCAAAATGAAAGCGCAACGTGCTTAAATGATATGATGTTATTCCACATGCATGCAATATATATATATGTTCCTTTTTTTCTTAAATTATTGGAAATTATATTTTATCTTTTAAGATATATATATATATATATATATATATATATATATATATATATATATATATGCAAACTACAATAAGAAAAATAATTCTGAAATAATTTCTGCCGTAGTACGAACAAGAAAAATGGTCTACAGTAGCCATCTATATATATCATTTCCCGTCATACATAACATATAGACAACCCATACCATAAATAAATTATCTGTCGATCAATAAATTACTTAATGATTTGACTCTGTAAATGATATACATAATAATATAATTATAGGGTATTAATTAAGCCATCACGTATATATGTTAATCAGCTGACAACATCGTCTCTCTCCTCTTTCTCTTTTTTTTTTTCATATCATCGGAAATAATATATGTTCTTCTCTATAGATGACGACCGTTATTTATGCCCTTGATTAGGTTGGGCCAATTAATTAAGCAGCAGGTTTTCTGGCCTGATCAAGATGGCACCCACCTACAAATTTGCTATCATATCAACCCATGCTGTCGTCTAGGTCTAACTACTGCTAAACGTACATTCCACTCCATTTGCACACTAATCATCGGTATGATCGATATCGATCATCTCTCTTGCTGCGCTGGCATGATCTATAGCAAACAGCAGCTAGCAGTACGGACGAATGCCATCTCGATCTTGATTGGAAAATTCTCTCCATTAATTATTTGTTGATCGATCTGTTACACTGTTCTTCAGTTAGTGTACATGATCTGATCGTCCTGATCTGTGCACTGTTACTCGACTACTCGTACGTCGTGTGTGGGGTTCTTGCTGCTAATGAGTACCGTTTGCTTATTTCACGTATGGTCCAGGCGGGGGCGAAGGACATTCTGCAGTTGTGGACGAGGAGATGTTGAAATATACTCGTCTTCTAACAGATAGTTCATGAGTTAACACAAATATACTCGTGTTATAACAGAATAATTAGCTGCCTGCCTCTTACCCAGGGTGGATTCAGGCCCTGGTCAACCTAGATAGGCTAGCTATGGTTTGGAGCTCCCGTATGAAAGTAAATGACTACGATTCTATTTGCGGAGTTCGAGATTTCGAGAAACAACTAATGAGTACGTAGCTAACGAGAATCTGATAAGCTTGGATTTCGATCAGTTTCTTCCTTTTAGTTTAATTTTTGTGTATAATTATAGACTTTTTAAAATCTAGGTAAGAATTTAAACTGTTTGAGAAATCAGAGATAATTAAAGAAGTCGCAGCTATTAAAAACTCTTTTGAAAAAAGACATAATTTTTAACACAGTATGTTTGGTTTGAGTCAACATATAGATCAGGCTTCCTAAAAAAGGGCTAGCCTAACCAGAGCTTTAGGCTGGGGCTAGAGATTTGGCTGGGTAGTTTGTGGGTTTGTAATACCAGCTCGCATTAATCAACATCTCATAACCAACAAACTTATTAACTTATTAATATATTGCTTGTCCAATGAATAGAAACCTTTCTAATACTTCATTTATCCCAAAATATAAAACACAACCATATTTTTCTTATGTCTCATAATAGAAGACATGTATGCATGCATACAGTAACTAGCATATCTTGATTCTTTAAATTTGGTTTGTTTTAAATCCTCTATCATCAAGCCCTCCAATCACATTACTTACATATGTTATTCAACCAAAAAAATAATTAATTTTTATCTCTTAAATGCATTCATCATCATAAAAAGAAAAATGAAAATGAAAATAGAAACCTCGGACAACAGCAATATGTATCTAGGAGAGCCCAAGAGGAAGACGCAAACATACTTTGGGCAAAAGGAAAAAAAATTGCAAACATACATGTTTGTTGGATAGCAACCTTACGGACGTCCACAAAATAGCCACTGTTCTTGGTAGGAAATATCGAATTCAACAGTCACGGTCTCACAGTTCATCGCGTCCTTATTAGCAAATCGCTACTGCTTACGCGCTTAAGTAGTACTCGAATTAATTGTGATGGCTAGGTGTCGTTGACCGTATTGACTAATACTTTCTTCGTTTTATAATCGTTTTATATTATAAGTCGTTTTGATTTTTTTATTAATCAAACTTATTTAAGTTTAATTAAATTTGTAGAAAAATATAATAATATATTCAACGCAAAACAAACGTAATATCAAAATATATTTAATGTTGTATTTAATAAAGCTAATTTTGTATCATAGATGTTACTAATTTTTTCTATAAATTTATAATATGAAACGGAGGGAGTAGTTTCCTTTGAACAGAAATTATCTCACCATTTTCTCCTCTATAAATTTAAAATGCCAAGCCATTAGTATTTCAGAGGCAGAGTTTGTAATTTTGTTGTGCACATTTTTACCAGTAAACAAATTTTGATTGTATTGATAAAAACTTCGTGGTGAAATAGTTTCGTGGCCGCAGGGGATTGGGGGAGGCGAAATTCCAGAAATTTTGAAAATCTCGAACCAAAATTTCAAATCCCGTCCAAATTAAAGTATCCGTTTAGCAAACTGTGATTGGGAAATGATATCCCTGTACCTTAATTATTATCACCATTCATTCTTCATTTCATCCTAACACTATTCATCTGTCCCAATCCCACCACCCATTTGCCAACAGGCCCATAAGCAGGGATTAAAATTTCGAAACGAAATTTCGAAAATTTTTGAAATATCAGTAATTTCGTCCTCCACCGACAAGCACAAATCTCGTCCGAAATTTTTGTTTTTTAAATTTTTGTGAATTTGATCAAAGTTTATTCAAATTCATTCAAAATTAGTCTGCCGAAATTTTTGAAAATTTCAAAATTTCGGGAATTTCGGACCCCGGGCAAAAAAAAAAACCTATTTTGAATTGAAAACCTGCCCGTATGTAGTAATTTTCTCGTTACAGTCGCCAGTGGCTGGCCGGCCAGCCGGGCCGACATGAGCGACGCCGGCATTGATGGCCATGTCATGTGTGTACTGCCGTCGTCCCTACCCGCGCCGATGTACGAGCTGTAGGAGGAAGATCAGCTTAAGCTGGCTCGCTAGCACCACCGATCGAATTGAAGGCGCGGCCGTGCATGTGCCGGCTCAGGGCGGCGCCTGTGCCCCCTGACTCCTGCCTGCGCGTGCTGTCTTTTCATGCGCCACCGCCAGGACGAGTACGGAGAAGACGAAGACGACGACGACGACGGCATCAATTCGACCGGCCGATCTCTGTATTCTCAGCGTGTACGTGTACGTAGGGGACCGGCTGCAAGCGATGATCTGCTTCCTGGCAGTCATTCCGACTTGTGAGTCGTCCCGGATCGGATATACTACGTGTGTATATATATAGTAGCAACGTGCAGTGTGTGTGCTTTGCCTGCACACCGCATGCCTGAATTAATTCAGACGCATATGCATTGCAAGCGGATGATGAGATGCAGATGCGTAGTCTACGGTGGTGTTTTAATCTCATTAAGGTAAAAATAAAAATAAAAATTAAGTATTTTATGTAAAACGATGTGACATTAATGTGTAATTAATTGAGTTTTAATTATTATAAACTTAAAAATTGAATTAATTTGATATTTTAGAACAACTTTGATATATAAAATTTTCGCACGAAAGACACCATTCAGCAGTTTGAAAAGTGTGTCACGATAATATGAAACTTCATCCTCCCCTATAATGAGATTCGAATGGGGCCCACATATGTGATTAGCTACCTTCGTGGAGTGCGGTATTATCTGGACCGGGGTCGGAAAAGTCTGGAAAAAGTTCAATTTGACTTCATCAAATATAGGTCGGATTTGATTCGCATTCCTAAACCGCAAAAAAGGAGTATAATGATTTCCTCAAGTATCACTACCGGTTCAATTTATCTCCTTATGTGGTTTTTTGACAATGATTTTATCCTACACTACGCACCTTGATCTAGTCTTTATCCTATGTGACATCTGTGTGTCATTATTATCAGCAAAAAATATAAATAAACAATGGGAGGAGCATGCAGAGGTTCCAAGCGGCGGCGAGAGCTCGATGAGGCAAAGGTTCCAGGCGAGATGATCGACATCATGGGGCCAGATAAAGTTGTCGTTGCTGGGAAAGAGGCAGGGACGCTAGCCACCACCTAGGTAGTTGTAGGGACACCCACCCTCGCCGAGGGAGATGCTGCTTCGCCTTTCCTTCCTCTGCTCTAGTTAACGGAAGGACAACTAACATGTCTCTCGTTGTCACCCCATTCTCCACCTCCTGCCCATGCACGGCATGGGCATCCCTGTCTTCACACCGCTGTTGCTATATCACCGCATCCATCTCCTTCTTGTCGTCCAAGCTGCCCTGACCATAGGCAGGTACCTGCTCAAGCTCGTCGCAAAAAGGAGAGGGTAAAAAGAAAGAGAGAAGAGGAGAGGACACTGACATGTGGGCCTCGTATGCTGATTTAGCTGGTTTCATTAGGTCAACGAGCCACATTAGTGAAACTGTCCTCAAAACCACTAAGGCTGAGTTCGTTTCATTGAGTTCCCAACTCACCTCACTCGTTTTTTAGGCGCACGCTTTTCAAACTGCTAAACAGTGTGTTTTTTTGCAAAAAATTTTTATATGAAAGTTGCTTTAAAAAATCATATTAATCCATTTTTCAAAAAAATTAGTAAATACTTAATTAATCATGTGCTAATGAGTCGCTCCGTTTTTCGTGCGGAGAGAATTTCTTTCCAACCCATACAAACAAACACACCCTAAGAAAGTTATTTTACACCAGCTTTAATAGTTGAGGGGTTAATATATCCGGTTTTACGGTTGATGGACCAATATTTAAGGGGGAAGGGGGGGGGCAAATTAGGCTCTCTTTTTTTCCAGAAACATATCACACGAATGCCCAGGCCTGGAAATGGCCGCCTGAGTCTGGTCCAGCAAGGCCACCCACGGTGAGTTGGGCTGGGCTGGGCAGTGTTTGGGATCAGGTTGGGTCGCCCTGTCATTTTCCTTTTCTACTCGTAGTCAGCATGTCAGCCTACCACCCCTTTTTAATATATTATGCAGTTGATTCTTTTAATTCGTTTAATTATATTCATCTTTTCTACAAATATTTATGTCATGAAAAACATACTAGACAAATGTTTAAAGTACTTTGATGACAAATCCAGTAGTACTCTTTTCACTTTACTCAACTATAAGCATTTATAAAAATATTGTTGGTTGAAGTTCAAGAAAAAAGGCAATTGTGTAATATATTAAAAAACTTAGAATGTCAATAGGCACTGATAAAATTAATGGTCCATATAATAGTTCCGCGTAAAATTGTTTTTGCATTGGAGTAATACAGAAGAAAAGGTGCATTGTCAATTCCTCAGGTAGCTAGTTCTGTTTTCGTTTAATTCTAAGACCAACAATTCTAGAACAAGAAACTTTTCCCACAACCTTAAAATTTTGATCACAATTTCTGTTCAAAACAAAATTGATCACGAATTCCATTTGAGGGTGTATAGTACGTCAACCACGATCTGGGCCTACATATCAATAACAAAGCTACGATGACTTTAAAGATATAGAAGAACATTCATAGTGTTTACCAACTTACATGATATTCGAGGTGTGGAAATAAGAATATTTTCTTCATGAAACCATCGTCGAAACTTAAAATCTGTTTATGACATGACCCAGCTTAGATTCTACTTCTACATGTATATCTATATCTTATCTTAACTACTTAAAAAATTAATAATTTTCCGTTAATTTTTTGTCCGTCTTAGTCCGTTGCCCACATCACTGTAACGCCCGTTTTGTCGCGGTGTTAGCGGGAAAACCTAATTGCTAAAAACCCTATTTGCGAAAGTTTTGCTCTTCGGCTGAGTCTTGTGGTGTGCCAAGGTCTCGTGTTTCCCCTCTTGCCTCAACCTCGGAGAAAACCGTGAAATCGGATTTCAAATCCGAACCCTAATCCCTCCAAAATCCAACTCCCAGAAAAGTCTACTTTACCTCCCTCGCTTCCTCGGGCCGATTTCCCTTCTCGGCCTGTTTCTTTTTCCCTCACCTCCTCAGGCCGCCCCCGGCCTAGTCGCCCCCTCGGCCTGCCTCCCCCTCCTCCTTCCCTCCTCGGGCCGTCGCTCGGCCCAGCCGCTCGCTCGGCCCATTTCCTCTCTCCCTCCTCCCGCTGGGCCGCGCCTGTCCGGCCAAGTCCGCGCGGCCGCTGCGCCTGGGCACGTGCGCGCACGTGCGCCGCACGCGCCCGCGCGAGAGAGCGCCCGCTCTCTCCCCGCTCTCTTCTCCCTCCCTCGCCGTTCTCTCTCTTTCTCTCTCTCCCCGTTCCGTCCCGCCGACGCCGTCCCCTCCCGGCCCCGCCGCCTGCGCACGTGGCCGCCAAGGAGAGCCACGTCCTCTCCATCTCCCCCGTGTTCTTTCCCGTTTCGGCAAGGGACCGTTTCCCTTTTCTCTCTCCCCCTTTTGCTTTTTCCTCGGCTGCCGACCACCGCTGACGTCGCCCGCCTGCCGCTGTTCGGCCGCTAGCGCAGAGAGCGCCAGCGCGGTCCCCTTCCTGCTTTCCACCGCCTTTCCCCCCTCCGTGAACCGTCTTCGCCGCACCGACCTTGCCCCCTTTAAATCTCCTCTGCCCAGCCACCAATGCCGCCCCTCCTGAGCGCTCCCCCTTTCCTCCCCGCTGCCACCGCCGCCCTCGTCGCCCGCTGCTGCAGCCGAGGGCGCCCGAAGGAGCTCCGGGCGCCGCCTCCTCCCCCTCTCCCTCGGCCGGACATGAGCCGCGCCACGCCCGAGCACCGTCGCCCCCTTCGTCCCTCACCGGCGAACTCCCCCTTTTTCCCGCGGTAACCCCTCCCTCTCTCCTCCGTCTTCCCCTCCCTCTCGCGTGTTAGGCCGCTAGCTAGCTCGTAGGACTCCCCTCCGGGCGCCGCCGTGGCCGCCGTCCCTCTCCTCCGCTCTCTCCCCGCACCGCCGTGCCTGTCGCCGGCCGCCGTCGCACCCCCGCGCGCCGATCCGAGCCGTTGGTTCGCTCCCCCTCTCTCCCCTCTCCGCTCCGGCGTCTCCTTCCCCTCTCCCGGCTCGCGCTGCGCCACCCGAGCCTCGCCGCCGCCGCCGCCGTCAATCTCGGCCCCCTCCCCTCGCCCTCCTTCCCCGCCGGCCTCCGTGGCAGCCACGTGAGCGCCGATGGCCTCTTCCCCTCCGTGCGCTCGGTCCGCGTGGACCGCGCCGCTGACGGACGGGCCCCGCCATAGCGCCGCGCGGTGGACCTCGGTCCACCGGTCTGGCCGCTCGCGTGGGCCGCGCCTCGCCTCGGCCAAATCGGCCTCACTTCCCCGATTGGCCTCGGCCTTCGGTCGCTCGGCCCATCGGCCTCCTCTCCTCTCGGCCCACTCGGCCTCCCTCCCCGCTCGGTCCGTCGGCCTCCCTCATTCGGCCTTGGGCCTGTTCCCGCGCACTGGCCCAATTAACTCGGCCGCACCCGCGCTGGCCCGTGGGCCGCACCACTCGACCACTGGCCCACCGGCCTTTCTCCTCGGCCTTGGGCCGTCCTCTCCCGTGCGCCAGCCCGAGTGGCTCGGCCGCGTCCGATTCGGCCTTGGGCCGATTCCCTCGCAATAAAAGTCCAATTCAAGCCCCTCCTTTCTTTTCTTTTTCAATGGAATTATTAATTCCTTTTTCTTTAGACAGAAAATCATTTAATCTTCGGAAATTCATATCTTCTCAACCGTTTGTCCGATTGACTCCGTTCAACTTCCAAAATTCCTGAAAAAATCGAGATCTATCCAATGGCACACTTAGTGGTCATTAATAGGGCTTCCTTTTTATCGTTGTGTTGAGTCGTCTCGTTTCGCGTGTAGTGTCGGAGCCAGAAGACCCGCAGTGCGCGGATTTCGAGGAAGAAGCTTAAGATCTCGAGCAAGGCAAGTCACCTTTGATCAATTGAACCTATAATTTAAAATTAAGTATTTTGTTTTCCGCAAACTATATAATCTTTAGGTTACACTTGACACTTGGCCTCGGTTTGCAATACAACCAACAGGCCCTACCTACTTGTTGCATTTATCTTCCTTGGCTATTGATCACACTATCACCCCTTGTCACCCCTCAGGTGAGATCTTGGTATTCGCACCTCGCGTACGAATATCGAGACTCCCCTCCAAATTTAAAATGATCACTTGGGTAAAACTTGAGTTTTCAAAAATGCTTGGAAAACCCGACGCTTGGGTCGGTGCTTTGAAAATAAAGTGAGTTTCTAAAACTCGTGGTGCGGGAGACGTACTGGAGGTACGGTCTGCCCGTTCTCGCTCTAAGGACCGATTCCTTGGGAATTACATCCGAGCATATCTCAAGTATGACCACATGGGTGATATGGGACACCCCTGGCTGAGTAACTAGCTAGGCCAGGGAAATCTTGATGCCAAGGGACAAGTGGATTCGCCAGGGTGGTGTCGGGGAGGACCCCTAGGCTTCCTGGCACAGTATGGTCTGGGACATAATCTGGTGTTGGTCCATGGGACCCCTCGCGTTGGCATAAGATGACCCTGAGTCGGCTTTCGAAATGCCTTGTCGTGAAAGCCTCAAGGTTGCCAGACGTGGCTGAGAGTCACGGGCTGGGTGACTCGGGGTTAGTAACGTCGTGTGGGTAAAGTGTACCCCCTCTGCAGAGGTTAATAACTGTTCGAACAGCCGTGCCCACGGTCATGGACGGATGTGAGGTGATTCCTTAGCGTAGTTTTGTTAACTACTCTGTGAACTGCTGTTGGTGTGAGAATCTCCCTTCTGTGCTTGGTTTGAGGCTGTTGGAGCAACCGGTGTCGGTGAACGATTGGCAGGGAGCCTCTCGTTCCGACGTGCTTGACTTGTGGCTGTTGGTGCAGCCGGTGCCGGTGAACGATTGGCAGGGAGCCTTTCGTGCCGACAAGAATCAATCGATACAATTTTCACTGCTCCGGTCGGATGAGACGCACTTTCTCGTCCGTGCCGTTGAGAAGCACTCACTTAGATGTTTCAGAACTTCTTAAACTAAAATCGACTGTGAAAAATAACTGGCTCTCCTTTGAAGCTTGCATGCAAACACTTAATTCCTTTGACTTGCTGAGTACTCCCGTACTCACCCTTGCTCTATATAATTAAACCCCCCAGTTCTCGAAGACGAAGAAGTGGACCCTGCTGATGAAGACTTCTTCCAGGAGCAAGCAGTCTACGAGCAGTAGTAGGGTTTCGGCCTTTCCCCAAGGCTTTGCTTGTGGCTTAGGGCCAGTCTCCGCCTTGTTTCCGCTTCCGCCTTTTTGTACTGCTGTTGCGAACTCGGGGTCTGTTCGCAGTTCCAACCTTGACTGTAATTCCTATTCTTAATAAAGAGACCGCTGTTGTTGTGATATTCTATCTTCCTGTTGTACTAGCGCTATTTCCTGGGACTGGTACAGGCATACAGGTTAATTTGGATCGTCTTATTCAGGCCTCCGTTCGGGGCTAGTTTGGGGAGTGACAATCACGCGCACCTCCTCTCCAAATCCCAAATCATCACAATTCAACCAAAAAAACAAAATCCAAATCCAAATCGAAATCATCACAAAATCATCCAAAATAGATCACATGGCAGGAGACAATCCAACCAGATCACAAAATAAATCACACAAGAGATGAGAGGAGAGACGGAAATCACAAAAAAAGATCACACAAGACATCATGAGAGGAGAGGTAGGGGCGAGCGGGAGGCCGCCGCCGCTCCTCGCCGGACCTCCTCCTTGCTACCTCGCTGTCGTGGAGGTCCCGAGCTCGGGGGCCAGATCCTGAGCCGCCGCGTCGCTGGGAGCTGTCAACCGACCGCTGCACCGGGGATTCGCCATGTCACTGTCACGCCGAGGAGCCGCCACGCCGCCGCTGCGCCGGAGAGCTGGGAAGTCGCCGACCCGTCGCTGTGCCAGGGAGATGCCAAGAGGGAGAGGGAGGAGCCAGATCCCGAGCCTAAGTGCCGCCGGGGAGCCTCTGACTCGCCGGATCTAGCGAGGAGCGGGGCGGCGGCGGCACCCTGACGAGAAGGAAAGAGGCCGACGATGGCGGGAGGAAGAGTCCCAATGAGGGAAAGGGAGGAGTAACGGAGAGGGAGAGGGTGTGGCTGTGCTGGTGCGGGGAAGGGAGAGGGAATGGCGCCGCCGATGAGGAGAGGAGGGGAGGGCAGGAGAGAGGTGTCGTCGGTGGGGAGAGGCGGCTTGCGGTGGGAGGATGGGAGGGAAAAAAGTGAAATTAGGGTTAGGGTTTTTGGGCACCGACGGATTTGATGGATTCGGAACCGATCCGAGCCGTCCATCAAAATGAACAGATCAGACCAATCATTCCCAAGCCGCCATGCTACTGGGCCACCTCATGGGCTGCACGCCCGCGATCCGCACAGAAGCAAGCCTCAAGTTTTTTGGCTGGGCTAAAATCAGTTTATTTTTAGAAATAGCATTAGTACAATTTTAATTGCTTAAAATTGCTGAAAAATTATGAAAATTTTTATGACTTTCATCCCTGGGCAGTAGCACTGCTAGGCTGGGCGTGCTTCATGGGATACGCACGCGAATGCCCTAGCAGTCGACGAGGTCCAACAAGGCCTTTTTTTTTCTTTTTTTAAAACTTTCTTTTTTCTTTAGGAAAATATTTTTTAAAAGGGCTCATATCATGAAAAACTAAACCCTAATCAGCTAATATTTTTATATTTGTAATAATTTTAGTTTACCAGTTGTAACGCCCGAAGAGTTTTTGTAGTATATATCTATCTATACCTAATAAACAAATTCGTAAGGCTTCCGGTTGTTTTTTTGGTCCGTCGCCTGACTCTTGCTAGTGTACGCATTTTCGTCCACGTGCCTGTCCACTTCATTCGAGTAGGATTTGCCGTTGCCCTCCTCGTTAGTCCTGGACTCTGAATTGAACGCAATAATCGCAATAAAATCAGCTAGGAGGGATCAATGGGACTGAGAGTTTGAAATCAGAAGAATCAAGCAAATCACAAAACAATACACAATGTCTAACCTTGATTTCATCCTGCCCCATGACAACGGTGGCTCTGTGTGGCGGCAGAATCGATCGAGAAGATGATGATCACATCGGCGAAAAGATCGTGATGATGCGGGGACGAAGATGCTCCATGGCTACGATGGCATCAGGGCCAAAGCCATGTTGGGGAGGTTGTGCCCCCGCTCCAGCGCTCTCCTTCCACTGGATCCGAGGAGGAGGAAGAAGAAGTGGAATCTGGCGGTCCAGGGGCTGAAGAGAGCAAAAAACGGCGGGATGATTGTGGGCTCCAGACAGCAAGGAAGAGAAAGGTGGAAACAATGAACACACCTCGGCTACTCCGGATCCGCGCTGCCACCCATGTGTGCCGCCGTCGTCAAGGTCATCGCCCTGATCTGCCAGTCTGCCACCCCACCTCGACATCCGTCTCCTCGTCGACAGTCGGGAGAGGAGGGCCGGCTGCCAAGAAGGAGAAGAGGATGGATCCTGGCGAGCTCTCGTGTCGTCGCCATCGAGCTTGTCGTCTGACAAAAGGAGGGCAGTGGTGACGGAGGAAGATGGTGAGGGGAGAGGCGCAACGCTGGCAGCTCAAGATGCATCGTCGCTGAGGCCACTCCATCGCCCCCAGGATGCCACCGTCATGGGGACCTCCGCCGACTGTTCGCGCTGCACCGCTGCTGAGGGGCCAATCCAGATGCCGCTGCCAAGGTAGGGAGGTCGCCGAAGAGGGGAAAACAAAGTGGCTGGATCAGGGAGAACCGATCTCGGGTAATCCAGATCCGACGACAACAATGAGGGGGAAGAGGCCAGATCAAACAGGAGACCAAGAGAGTTGCAGGAGGCGTACGACGAGCTGGAGAACTTGAGCAGCGTCGAAGGAAGGCAGTGAAGTTGACTTTATTCAATAGAGCAAAGTCACGCCGGAAAAATTAACTGGAATGCATCACCGGCACGGGAGACAACCAACCTCCATGGCTTACACGAGGATTATCTTGACAGCCATGGAGAAATGGGGATAGAGGAGGAGGCGGAGAACTTGTCCTCCTCCATGGGCAGCTGCAAGGGGGAAAAGGAAGTGGCTAGATGCAGGGCACTGCTGGAGAGGAAGAAATGAGAGAGGAGTGTATGATCGAGATTGGCCTTATTCTATCCCCTCTGCAGCTTTTATTTTTTCTCTCCTTAATCCTATCCCCTCTCAAGTGTCAAGAGTGTGAGAGAAAAAAATATAATCACCGTTGCTTTCTTTTTTACCTTCTCTCCACTCTGCTTTTATACCTTTTTTTCCCTTTTTGTCTGCTCTGCTTTCATTTTATTATTGTCTATTTTTTAATATTTAACCTCAAATGCATAAACCCAAAAAAAATACTCACTTAAGAAAAAAATAGCATCGATTTTCACTATTCAGAGGTGGCGTTAGCTTCCGCAAGTCACGATTTAGACGTGCCATCATTTCAACTCCACACATTTTCTTCGCATATCAATGCACCAATATATTCTCACAGTTAAATTTAAATTACAGAGTGCTCTGCACAAAAGCAATCTTATTGTTTGTCATCCGTTCCTTCCAACAATTGGAGCCATGTGTCAAAATTGGCATCCACATGATAAATTGTTAAGATCAAACTATAGCCACCAAGCCATGAACAAACATGAATTTTTAATCACCATCCACACCACTAATGATTATGATAAAGCATCATCGTTAAGATTAAATTTTAGCCATCCTTCAATCATCCGGTCTAACGCATGGATATTTTGCTAGTATATCTACTTAAAAAATAAATAAGACTTCCAGATTATTTTTGTCCGCCTTACTATCGAGGTTTCGTCTAGATTATTTTTGTCCATCTTCAAATTAAGGTTTCGTCTGTTCTACTTCCATCGTTTAATTATGTCCGCTTTCGAGAAATGTCAGGGTCTTCTAGTTAGCTTCATAAGGTGATGGGCTAACCGATCCAGGTTTGAAGCCTCATCTCTTCTAATTATATGATATTATTAGGTTATTTTCTAATATTAGTGTTTTTTTATTATGTCCGCTTCCCCGCGCCCCCTATTGATCCCGGCCTGCACATGCGCGTTACTGGCCCTTGTCCGTGTGATAAAGGCAAACGGACCAGGCCCAGCAAACCCACTACAAACTGAATTTTCTCTAACCGTAAAAAAATATCAACGTGTCTTCTCCCTGTTGTACGGAGAAGAGTGACATTACCGTATTAATTAGCATAAATGAACTAATCTTGCAAGATCGATTGTGCATCGCCTCAAGTGATCCAAGTGTGGTTCTAAGTACAGTACAGCAAATTGCAAATTCATCACTAGATGGAATTTAGTCGGAAAAAACCTGAAACTACACATGATATGATATTGCTAAACGAATACAATATCTTATAATATTTTGGTCGTGTTCTCCACTAGAGCTCGTCGTTGTCATTTCTCTCTCTGTCGGGATCACATCGTTGCCGATCGCGTTCTTGCTGTATTGGTTTTCTTCGTTGCCAACCTTCATCATCTATAGACGAGTCACATCATAGAACACGTCCTACCACCTTCCTCACCGTTGTTTGGTCGCCGGAGTACCGGTGCCTATTTTTCCTCTTCTTTTGTTTCTCGTCTTTGGCTAGGAAAAATGATGAACAATGTCTGTTGGGCACTATTTTTTTTTGATCCAACCCAACCATGTTTCTGGACTACTAACATAATATTAAGACCATAGAAATATTAATGAAACCTGAAAATTCTAATGTATGTCAATAAAACGAGAACCCGTTCAAAATTAATGAATTGGATTTTCATCTATGAGCCAAAATAGGTTTTTTCAATTTCTAGCTAATTTTAGTTGTTTTCTTATTTACAGTATTAGTTTTAGCACTATTTGATCCATTAAAAATTGTTGTAACTTATAGTTTTTCTCTGTATTGAATTATTTATTGCTAAATGAAAAAAATGAGGATTTAGTTATATAATTTTTCTGATATTGAAGTATCGTTCCGTCAAAGTTATTTTTATGATTATATTTTTTTCATTATTTATACCCAATTATGATATATGGTTTAGGATTTTAATTTATGTCAATGAATGTTATTTTAAGAATCCGTTGCAACGCACGGGCATTATGCTTGTGTGTGTGCGCGCGGAGCGGGTTAATTTCTTTTTATGATAAGCGGGTCCTATTACCATCATTGACGGTTGATCGATATCTGGTTTTACTAATTGAGAAACTACATTCTATCTGGTTTGAAGATAAGAGTCGATTAATAAAACAAGAGAAAATAAAGTTAGGTGCAACTCGAAACAAATAGTGTCATGATAAAAAATTTAGTGTCTGTCATTCATAGATTGGAAAGAAAAGCATGCAGGTTGAAGAAGCTTATTCTATGGATATATAATATCCATCTCATACGCAATAGTATGATATAGGTAGAAAACCATGCGTGCCCCCATCCGCCTACTCATAGCAAATCGCCAAATTCAACCACCGCCGTATATCGACCGTCCGATCAGCGATCAATGGTTGGCTATGATCTCCTGCCCCTTGGTCTCGTACTCAAAGCCGTAGCTGCTGACCTTTGAGCTGTCCGCCGACCAGATGAACAACCCCGGCAGCTTCCCCTGCCGCTGCAACTCCTCCGCCCCGGCGATCCCCTGCTCCGGCGAGAGCAGCCCGGCGACGTCGCCGGTCTTGAAGCTGGCGAGCACCTTGCCGCCGGGGTAGTTCGCCGCCTGCTTGTCGTAGAACATCACGTACGTCGGCACGTCGGTGTTGTCGCCGTAGCCGTAGAACTGGAAGTTGACGAGGTCGATCACGGCGGCGTAGCGCCGCCACAGCGGCTGGTAGTAGCGTTGCACCACGGGGTCCTCGAACGGCGCGATGGAGGTGGTGATGTTGGGGTAGAGCGCCTTGAGCTCGGTGAGGAGGCGGCCGATGCACTCCACGAACGTGTCGACGCCGCCGCCGGCGGCGCCGTCGTCGTCGAAGTGCTCATAGTCGACGTCGATACCGTCGAGGCCGTAGGTGTCGATGATGCCGGAGATGGAGCCGACGGCGTTGGCCACCCACGAGTCGACGGAGGTTGGGGAGAAGAAGACCTTGGCGGTGTCCTGCACGCTATCGCCGCCGAGGCCGACCATGACGCTGACGTTGGGGTGCGCCGCCTTGACGGCGGCGACGTCGGCCGGGGACAGGTTGGCCGTGTCCCAGAACGGCGCGAACACGCCGTTGGTCGGCGCCGGCGTGGCGCCGCCGGCGGGGCTCGTGTAGTCGATGGCGAAGGAGAGGATGAGGTTGAAGCTGAGGTTTGGGTTGATGGGCACGTCGGAGAAGCGAACTCCGGTGAACTGCGCGCCGATGTACTCCCGGAACAGGTACCCGTTCGTCATGGCTACGATCTTGTTGCTCGAGTTAGCTGCTGCCTCTGCTGCTATCTGTCTAGCTATCTATTTATACGCATTAGCAAGTGGTTTAATTAATTATTGGTTAATTAATTAGCTTTGAGTACACCTATGTTGGAGAGATGAGCAAGCAAAAAATCAGGTTCTGATCTACTTACTGTTCGCTGCATCACATCAGCTGTTGTTTATTAATGAGTATAACAAGTTGGTCATGGTAGATAAGCGACTGATATAAGTTACCCATTGAATCGCAGCACCAAAAACATGACGACTATTAAAACATAATTAATTAAGTTATTTATTTTTTTTTTAAAAAATATTTTTAAAACTAGCAATTTGAGAAACATGTTAATCGAAAACGAGGGAGTAGTCCAACTCATAAATAAAAACGTTGCAAAAGTCACCCGGCACGAAAAAAGAGCTCTATGTGCACGCCACGAAATTGAAGAGGTAGCTGAGCTTACAAGCTAGTCTACGTACGCTAACCATTTGTGCGTTGGGGATTCATTTATGAAGCCGAGCAAATCAGCACGACTCAAAATTGTCTTAGATTGGAATTTGGATATACACGAGTGACATATATAGCTACAGCCTAGCTAGAGGAAATTAAAACAAGTCATTAAAGATCGACTTGGAGATCATCCATTCATGCAGGCACATGCATACGTGTAATTGATCTGACTAGATATTGCCCACTACTCGGCGACACGTTCACGTTAATTGGCTAATATTGCACGTTATGTCACTGTTAACCGGCCGACCTGCGTATACAGCCAGCTAGATATATATAAAGTCCAACCTCCATCTTCAATTCTAGCGGCACTATGTGTCGCGTTGCTGTAATGATGTTCGTCACCAAAAGCTAAGCTCCTATGAATATTTTTACTTTGGGCTAGATCGATTTTGTCACCAAGTCTAATTTGCTCTTTAGACTAGCTAGCAGGCCTACACGTTAGTGACTAATTAACATGCATGTTGTTCTTCCTTGTTAAGCTTGATGAGATGCTGCTCGGGAGCCTTATTCTTCCTCCCCACACCAGCGAGCTTCCTGTGTTCCCCGGTCACACGCTCATAAGGGAGCCTCTCGTTCTGTTCGTTGCTAGCTATCATGGCTGAAAACAAAAAAGTCCGTCTAGTTTGATCTTTCATCTGCAGGGCGGTCTGTTCATGTTCGGATTTGGATTTAGAGTTGCATTAAATCACACGTGTGTTTCAGCATTTTCCATTTGCGCACGGCCCGGTGATGATTTCAAATACGCAAAATCTACTTCAAGAGTCCTCTCGATTTAGGCTTAACAAGCGACGTCAACCATACGTGAGAGAAGTACTACTACAACTACACGCTATTAGGTCATGTATGTTTTTTTTCTTCTTATAAAATTTTCTTTTAAATTACTTATCCAATCTATAATCCGATTATATCATTGTATTCGTTGTAATTATATGATTATATTATGATGAAAAAATATTTATGTTTGTAAATTACTTTTATTATGTATGTAAGTTACTTTTATCATATATATAAATTACTTTTAGATTTGATTAAATTACTTCTTATACATTCATAATGCTCTGAGTTGATTACTTTTATTATTGTTTTTATTAATTTCATAATTTGTGCTGATTAAATTTAATCACTAGATAGACCCATGTTTTTATCCCTACAATGGATTTACTTCTAATGTCGTAACAACTTACTTTCATTTTGTGCTAAGTTACTTTTATGATTTCTGTAAATTACTTTCAGGCTTTATTGAATTTACTTTCATAAATATATTTACTTGAAAATCTTTTCTACATTTTGCTTGTGAATTTACTCCACATAGTTTTTTATTTTAACTAAGTAATAATGTAATTACTTCTAATTCTATAGAGAGTTACTTTTATTGCATAGCTAAGTTACTTGTATAATTTAAATAAATTACTTTTAAATTAATAAAATATTTGAATATATTCAACATGGATCTCGTTTTGTCATATATTTTGAGTAGAATATAATAATGCAAATAGATCTTAAAAATAATATGCGATTTTAAAGATATAAGTCATTAAATATGTTAAAAAAGGCATGTATCATTGTATTTTTTTTTTGCTAAAGAGGGATTTATACCTCTGGGATAGAGGGGTCGCTGCTTTAACAGCGACCGGTCGCTACGTAGTCGTGTCATTTCAAATAAATAGTACGCCCAAGTCTACCATATTAGAGTTTGGAAGTTGCGATCCGTAGCTACATACAATTGCATCAAATACACCACTTTGGATCAATATTCTCCGGACATAGAGAATTTGCAGGCAATGTCATCTTGAATGTTATCAATCAATTAGTCATTCAAAAAAAACAAATAAATTCTTCTATTTGAGTGACGAGATCTACGCAGTCGGTCGAAGAATTTTTAGCATTTTTAATTTTATGTATTTAAAGATTTGCAAAAATAATTTTACGTTTGAAAATATTGCAAAACTAATCTCCAATCGCCCCCTGGGTGAGAGGGCAATTTTTCTGACGTGGCAGACGGCTGTTGGGCGCCGTCTGCCGCGTCGAGGTTTTTTTTGCCAAAAACACCCTAGCCGCCCTCGGCAAGGGTGATTTTTTCCCGTAGGAGGGCCGCCTACCAAAGGGCGGCCGCCCTGGCAATTTTGCAGGAGGCCCCCTTGTCGCCCTTCCAGAGGGCGACTTTTGCCCGTGGCCGCCTTGGCAAAATTGCAGGCGGCCCCCTCATCGCCCTCGCAGAGGGCGATTTTTACCCAATCTCGTCCTCTGCAAGGACGATTTTTTGCCGGCTCCCTATATAAGCCGAGTTCGCTGAGGAGGGCGTCATTTGCAGCGCTTGAGATTCCAGAAGAAAAAACAGAGAGAGGGGTGAGGAAGAAGAAGGAGAGCGGCGAAGCCCTGTCGGTGTGCATACTCGATCGCAGGTAAATACAATATCCCGCTATATGTTTGTGTTATTTATTTTGTGTAGAATATTAGAAAAAAGATTTTTTTGTGACTATTTGAATAGTTGTTTAGTAGTTAGATTGTGATTTATAAATTAGGGCATGATATAATTTAGGTAGTTTGACCTAGGACGAACCGATTTAGGTGAACCTACGTAGAATATATTCTGATCTATGTATACATTTCTTTGTGTAGAATTTTGTTTAATATTTGAATAGATGTGTTGCACTTAGTTATTGATTTATAAATTACGACATGATTTATTTGAGGGAATTTGACCGATTTGGAAGAACATATGTAGAAAATAAGTATGATTGGCGGGACATCTAGATGAAAAAACCAATTCGGTATATTTTAAAATCTAGAACAGAGAACATAATGTTATAGAATTTAACTTAGGCACAGATTGATCTAGGCCATATATTCATAGTATGAAATAAACTCAGTTTGAATATGTTTATCAGGCACAATGGCAAGCAAGGTCATATTTCAGATAGTTCACGGTGAAGGCAATATTAGATATGGTCGAGATGGTGTTGATCTGTCAGAATTTAGTATGAAATCGAAGGGCATCGATAGGCCAGCTGATAAAACATTTGAGTCAGTCTATAGTTGGTTACTACGTGGATTTAAAGTGGATATAAGAGTGAACACAATGTTCCTATCCGTTGTAGTTAGTCGTGCAACAGAAGGATATTATTAGGAACTAATGCCTATAGATAACACTGAGTCCTGGAGATGTTATGTGAAGATGGCCTTTGAAAGGTCCTGGCCCCTTGTTATTTTTGTGGCATTGCATGAAATCGATAGCAGTGTTACAGTGCAAACAGAGGATGGTGAAGGTCCTAGCAATGCTATGGAGAATGTTGAACCATCGATGCGAACTGGGGGTAACGAAGCAAGGTTGGAGGAGGCAATAGGCGTGGCGGATGAGGAGGAGAGAATCGAAGCAATTGTTGAGGAAATGGAGAGGGAAGATTCTGAAAATGAACAGGCGGAGGGCGATGAATCATCGGACGAGGAGGAAGATGTAATGCCCGTTGATTGGACAAAAGCTGATTTCTCTCAACTTGTTATCTCAGAGGGGCAGCAAGCACCCTTTGAATACAAGGATAACGAGGTAATCCAAGGTGCCAGGTATGCTCATAAGGAAGACATGAAAGATGCGGTGAAGCATTGGGCGGTCTCCTTGCATAGAGAGTTTAGGGTGATGAAGTCTACGAACTATGTGTATGATGTGAAGTGCACGAATGATGATTGTCCGTGGCGCGTTCATGCATATAAGGGAAAATAGAATGACTATTGGAAAGTGAGCATCGTTGGTGAGCACACATGTTGGTTGCCAGGGGTTGATAAGTATCACCGCAACATTACCTCAGCTTTTGTTGCCGATGAGATGTACAGCGATGTGGTTTGTAACACGGACTTTGAACCGGGCTCCATTATTAGGCACATTGAAAAAAAAATTCAAGTATACTATAAGCTACTACAAGGCTTGGAGGGAGAAACAAAAGATTTTGGAGATGAGGTATGGCACATTTGAAGTATCCTATGATAATTTGCCTCGTCTGTTAGGCACCATTGCTCAGAGAAACCCCAATACCTATTATGACATTCAGACCTTTCCGTCGTCTAATGACCCAAGCAAGAGCGTGCTACAAATAGCCTTTTTCTCGCTGGGTGCTTGCATCAACGCATTTGTGCACTGTCGCCCTGTCTTGTGCATAGATGGAACCTTTTTGACAGGCAAATACAGAGGTTAGATACTGACGGCGATTGGAGCCGATGGGAATAACCAGGTGTTACCTATGGCATTTGCATTTGTCGAGAGTGAGAACACCGAAAGCTGGTATTGGTTCTTGGAGAGAGTTCGCTGCCAAGTCGTGCGTATGAGGCCCAATGTTTGCCTCATACATGATCGTCATGCGGGCATGTTGAAGGCAATTGACTACCTGCAGAATGGTTGGCCGGAGAGGGGACTTCCAGCTAGGTGGCATGATGTTCGGAGTAGGTGGTGCATGCGTCATATGGGAGCCAATTTCTACAAGCAATTCAAGGACAAGCACCTGATGGATCTATTTAAGAGGTTATGTGGTCAGAATCAAGAGAAAAAATTCAATGAGTTGTGGAGAAGGTTGGATGAGCTGACAACAAAGCAAACCAACGAGCAATCTCGTCGGCCACAGGATGACGATCCTCCAGTACCTCTTGGTCCACTACATGATGACCCGCCAACAATGAGAAGAAGGTCCGCATCATCAATACATAATTTCTTGCAGTGGATAGAGAATGAACCGAAAGAAAAGTGGTCTCTGTTGTATGACACTGACGGGTCTTGATATGGTATAATGTCAACCAACCTGGCCGAGGTCTACAACTGGGTGATGCGAGGAGTGCGAGGACTCCCACTGGTCGGTATTGTGGAATTTATCTTTCATGGCACTCAGGCATACTTCAGGGACAGATACAAGAAAATTGTCCTTTCGATGGCTGATAACAACATTGTATTTGGGAGTGTGGTGACAAAATATATGCAAGATAAAATAGCAAAGGCTATGAAGCACAGAGTTATTCCCCAAGGTACCCAAGTTCATAGGTACAAGATCATGTGTGTGGACAGGCGAAGGCGCGGCATCAACCGCATTCAAGCTGTGCAGGAATGTGTGCTTCATACGGAGGGCGGTTGCAGTTGTAGTTGCATGAGGCCCAAGCTTAGACATCTGCCTTGCTCACACGTACTGGCTGCACCTGGAGGACCCAGAGCAGGATGTTCTCGGCGCCTCTCAGCTTGGTGGAGCACCACCACCACAGAGCCAGGAGCAGCCACAGGAGACACCCGCACCAGGTGCCCACGCTGGTCGTGCCGTGCCCGCTGATAGGCTGACGTACTCTCAGGGGCACATTAGGGCGCAGCCTAGGAGGGGTAGGCGTAAGAGGCCTCGCCAGTAGGCTACGAGTGCTACCTATTTGTAATATTTACAGTTAGTAACTTTTTGTTACCTCTTTGTATATAACTCTATTCGGTCGTTGCACTCATATGTCACAAAAACATTTCATGTCATTCGCTACCTCTACTCAATGAAACGACAAAAAACTTTTAGCGCGTAACAGAGGGCTACGATTGGTCGCTATCAGTTTTTGGCCCATGACAGACGTTTACGATACGTCGCTATCATCTTTCGACGCGTGAAGGCGTCCCGACTCAGCTTTTGCCGATGCTTTGTTCGACACAATCATTCAATTTGCGCTGTCGCGTGAACGTGTCGTCAAATCCATGCTACTGGTGAACTCATGTTAGATGGATATGTGCCTCTGCTTCCTCCACTATATATTACATAGGTCCGAATACGCGCTCTTCATATCTTTCTTCTATTTCCTACACTTCTACGTAGAATGGATCATCCATTTGCTGAGCGTCTCGACTGGCGACTCCATCCTTTGGGCGGTTTCATTCCACCATGGTGTGACCGTCCGTTGTGCCATTGTGGTGATGCTTGTATACTTAAGTCGTCTCTCAACTCAAAAACTCGGAGGAGGCGATTCTTCCAATGTGCCAACATGGATCGGGTATGACTTATGTGCTCCAATTTGTAGTACCAATTCTGAATACGCACAACGCTAACTTGATCGTACATCATGGTAACATGTTACGTAGGCATATCGTTGGGTGTGCAACTTCGTTGAGTGGATAGATATGGAGAACCTATGAACCGATGGAACACGTTCCTACCCACTTAGCGAAACAAGGCCGGCCTACCTTCGGCGGAAGGCTGAGTACCAACGTCGAGTTATTGCAGAAGCTTTGGATTGGCCTCTGGATCAGCTCGCACTACCCACATGGCGGGAACGTCCAGAATGCCATTGTGGTCTCCGTTGCCAGGTGGTAAGGTCCATTAGACAAGCAACTCGAGGACAAAGATGCTTCATATGTCCTGAAATTGTGGACGAGGATTTTGTCGTGAGTATCATTTTTTCCTAGTCAAGCTAACCACTTCTTTCTTTTTCTAACCCCTTATGTCATAAATGTACAACCAGGAGGATGTACGTCAGTGTCGATTCGAAGAGTAGATCGATACGGTTAGACCTGCTTCCGTCGGTCCGACGGAAACACAACCTAAGTTGACCGAACAATTCATTCAGGCATGGATGGAGTACGAACGTCGGACCGAAATCGCAAGCTTAGATTGGCGGAACAACCCACTAGGTTTCCCTAAATGGTCGGAGTGTCCCAGGTGTGGTTGTAGGGATCATTGCAAGATGGCTACCTCCTTTGAACCATGAACATATGGCAGAAGATATTTCATTTGCCCCAACTTAGACAACGACTTCGTTGTACGTCTTTCGTTTTATCAATCCAGTTAACGTCTTCATTGTATTGTCACTCTAACTGACAACATGTATTTCTTTACCAGAGCATTCAAAGGAGGTGCGGATTCACTATGTGGATCGACAATGTTATTCCCCAATATAACGGCTTCAAAGTAACTGAATGCGAAACACAAACGGAGTACAACGGCGAGAAGGAAAGGGAAAATGGAAGACACGCTTAACGTCGTAGAAGAGTTCCGTAGGAAAGCCGACGATCGACTCGTCAAGTCTGGTTAATTTGTATCATGTATGCATGGGATAGGTTCCGCGGTTTAATTATGTGCAATAATTCTTAGGAAACATATGCCATGTATTGTATCGTTCATATATGCTGAGTTATGCAACAATGTGGCACACAGCTGCTGAACCATTGGAATAATACTTAACTCTAAGTAATAAAGTTATTGTTGCCCAAATTCTTCACTTAGACAAAACATGTTAAATATTATACATGTTATCATCTACTTTATTTACAAATGACATGGCCAAACTTCATTTACATTGGGAATAATACATATTATGGAGGAATTATTGAAAAAAAGCGATCCGTATATGCCACCTTTATTGAAAAAATGGGTGGTTTAGGGTTTATTGTGGGCCTAGCAGAGGAAAAAATCGCCCTCTGCAAGGGCGACAAGGGGGCCGCATGCAAATTTGCCAGGGCGGCCCCCCTTTGGCAGGCGGCCCCTACAGGGAAAAATCACCCTTGCCAAGGGCGGCAAGGGGGCTGCCTGCAAAATTGTGCGGAGAGAAAAATCGCCCTTGCCGAGGGCGACAAGGGACTTTTTCACAAAAAAACCTCGACGCGGCAGACGGCGCCCAACGGCCGTCTGCCACGTCATAAAAATCGCCCTCTGGGAGGGCGATTTTTAAATCTCGCCCTCCCAGGGGGCGATTGGAGATTAGTTTTGCAAAATTTTCAAACGTAAAATTATTTTTGCAAATCTTTATATAAATAAAATTAAAAATGCTAAAAATTCATCGGTCGAACAATAGAAGTCGGCTTAGCTGGGTTGGTCGGGCCAAAGGAAGAGAGGAGAACGAGGAGCTAGGGACCAGGCGGAGCCACACAGGAGAGGAAGGAAAGAAAGGTAGTTGGGTTAGTCTGATTAGGAACGAAAAAGGAAGAGGGAAGATGTGCCGATCTGAGTTGCGCTAACATAGAGAAAGGGAGGAGGTTGCCCCAAGTTGAACAATAGCCCTTAGTTATTTCCAAGGAATTTGTTTGAGGTGGGATTTGATTTCTATTTTGATACTTGAACTCGGCAGAATTTAAAGGAACATGATGGAAGGCACTTGAGCTGGAACCTTGACATTTTCGGAGAATTTTGATGAACTTTATGGGAAGACAAATGAATCTTTATGAAATTATATTGAAGGTACGTATAGAAAGAGAGGGTATAGAAAGAGAGGGTACGTATATGACATTATATCGGTCTAGTTGATATTTACTAACAAGTATAGAAAGAGATGGTTTGAATCTGGAATTTTATTTATTTGATTTTTTTTGATTTAGGAGGTTTTAACTAAAAAAGAAATTAGATTGGAAAGGTGAATTGGAATTTGATTTCAAATTTCTGAATTGAGCTCAAGGAATTTCCAAGCAAGTTCCAAAGATGGACCCTGGATTTTATATTTGTGGATCGAATCTTTGGATTAGGGTTTTAAGAAAAAAAATTAGCGCAGCCTAGGAAGGGAAGTCACGAATTTATTTTAAAAGAAGGGTGCTAGGTTGAGATTTAAATATTGCAAGGTGGATTTTTAATTGAGATTTTGGCATTATATCCTAGATAGACAAAGAAATAACTAAAATTTTGAAATTAGGATTCAATTAATTAAAATGGGTTTCGTGACTAAATAAAAATCGGGGTGTTATACCCCACCGGTGTTCAAGTCTTAGATAAGTTTGGCATGGGTGCTCACATCTATCTATCTATACTATCTATACCTATACTATCTATATCTATATTAATTAGATATTTTTTAGAGCTCTCAAGTTAATCAAAAAATTTGGCCGTTGATTAAATTAATTGTATATTATAACGGTAGATTAGATGAGACTGAATTATATTGGCTTAGATTAAAATAAGAGTCCATACACTACTACAAAAACCTCCATAGGTACCGGCCACATAGGTGCCGGATTTGCTAGAACCGGCACCTATAAGGTCTTATATGTGCCGGTTTGTTGGGAGAAGCTCATTGGTGCCGGTTTGTAAGAAAAACCAGCACCTATGAGCCCCAAAAAGATGCCGGCCTTCTTTACAAACCGGCACCTATCACATAGGTTACGGCCAAAAAGGTGCCGATTTGTCCTAATAAACCGGCACCTATCACATAAGTGCCGGTTTTTAATAATAACCGGCACCTATGTGGTGGCTTCGGACGGAAGGAAACTAAATAGGTGTCGGTTCATAACATGAACCGACACCTATACCCCTAGTCTATATATACCCCTCGTTCACTGCATTCTCACGATTTTGAAGCTTCTCTTTAGCTCATTCAAACGGGGGAGAAGATTTTGCCCAAAAATTTAAAAAATATCGAGAGATCTATATGTTTGCATGCGTAATAAGAACCGGCACCAATGTTACGGCCACATAGGTGCCGCTTTAACCTAATAAACCGGCACCTATCACAGAGGTGCCGGTTTTTAATAAGAACTGGCACCTATGTGGTGGCTTCCTTCGGAAGGAATCTAAATAAGTGCCGATTCATAACATGAACCGACACCTATATCCCTCAAGTCTATATATACCCCTCATTCACTGCATTCTCACGATTTTGAGGCTTCTTTTCAGCTCATCCAAACGGGGGAGAAAGTTTTGCCCAAAAATTTAAAAAATATCGAGAGATCTATGTGTTTGTATGCGTAAAGGTTAGTATGTGTTGATTCGATATGTAATTCGCACTAATATTTTTCAAGTTATTTTTTGCAATTTGTTTTGTTGAATGAAAAGCATGAGAATGTATAATGACTTATTATATTGGAGTAATTTAGAGATTAATCATCAATGAGTAATGTAACTGTTATTAACATATATCAGAATTTCAATAGATATAGAGAATGATATATGTATGTTAGTGGTTAATTTAAGAATTTTCGTAGGAGCGATGGATGAAGGAGGGATGAACGTTCCGGAGCGCCGTACCTTGGAATATGCCAGGAGAGTAACCAACTTCGTGATCGCAGCCACGAGATCCAGATCATTAAACACGACGGAACACTTGCGTTGTCCATGCGCTGATTGCAGGAATGAGAGACAGTTTCCTACAAAACAAGTTCATGAGCATCTCCTAACAAGGGGTTTTATGCCTAATTACACATGTCAGGACAATCATGGTGAAGATGAGAATCCGGATGTAATGGACGGAGACAATGTGGAGTTGCCTGCTGACGGAGGTGGATATGATAGTGACGAATCAGATGGTTTAGATCAGATGTTACGCGACGGGGAGACAGCCTACGACGATGACAGGCAATACGAGAAGTTCAAGGGCATGGTGGAGGACTCAAAAACCCCACTTTATCCAGGATGCAATGAGCAGCACACCAAGTTACACGTCGTCCTCTCGTTGCTGCAGATGAAATCAACCAACGGTTGGAGTGACAAGAGCTTCATAGAGCTTCTACAGCTGATTGGAGACCTCCTTCCAGCGGGTCATGTGCTGCCAGAAACAACATACCGAGCGAAGAAGGTTGTCTGCCCACTCGGACTGGAAGTGCAGAAAATTCACGCATGTCAAAATGACTGTATCTTATATCGAGGTGACTATGCAGACTTGGATATATATGTCCAGTTTGCGGAGCACTGCGGTATAAGGGTGGAGTTAACGATGATGATGATGTTGATGATGACAGTGGTGGCCCAGTCTTGAAGAAGAGGAAGGTGCCCGTTAAAGTTGCGTGGTATTTTTCTATAATCCCTCGAATTGAACGCATGTATGCAAACAAAAAACATGCAAAGATGATGCGTTGGCACCACGAAGAGCGTAAGAAGAATGGAATGATAAGACACCCTGCCGATGGATCTCAATGGAGAAAGATAGATAGAAAGTACAAAAAGCATTTTGCGCAGGAGATTAGGAATATATGGTTTGGGCTGAGCACGGACGGGATGAATCCATTCGGTGACATGAGCAGTCGGCATAGCACATGGCCAGTGGCACTTGTTATCTACAACCTTCCTTCATGGTTGTGCATGAAGCGTAAGTATATTATGATGCCACTTCTAATCCAAGGGCCCAAGCAACCTGGCAATGATATCGATGTCTACTTCAAGCCATTAGTGGATGATCTTAAGTTTCTATGGGACCAGGGTGTGCAAATGTGGGATGCGTACAAAAGAGAATACTTCACCTTAAGGGCAATGTTGTTCGTTACCATCCAAGATTACCCTGCAGCTGGTAAGACATCCGGGCAAACAGTGAAAGGTGGTTGTGCATGTGTGCAGTGCATGCGGGATACAGCGAGCTGGTGGCTGAAGTACTCCAGAAAGACTGTGTACATGCGCCATCGAAGGTTTCTTCCAGTCGGCCACCAGTACCGTAGCAATACAAGAGATTTCGATGGCACGGTGGAGGAGGTACAGCTCCAACACATCATACCGGCAGAGAGATTTTTGAAGAGGTACAAGATATTGAATGTATATTTGGTAAGGGGCAAGGCAATCAAGGCACAACGAGCAAGGGTGGTGAGAAACCTCTTTGGAAGAAGAAATCTATCTTTTGGGAACTACCATATTGGAAAGATTTGGATGTCCGTCACGCAATTGACGTGATGCACGTTGAGAAGAATGTGTGCGAGAGTTTGATGGGACTCCTGCTAAACATACCCGGCAAGACAAAGGACACGTTGAAAGCCCGGAGAGACCTTGCAGACTTGAACATCAGGTCCGAGCTACATCCTCAAGAATGTCTCAATGGTCACCAGTACCTCCCTCCAGCATGCTACACCCTTAGTGCCGCAGAGAAAATAAGCTTGTTGGAGTGCCTGCAGGGTGTCCGAGTCCCTTCTGGTTACTCTGCGAACATTAAAAGACTTGTCAACATGAAAGAGAAGAAATTAGTGGGCATAAAGTCACATGATTGCCACGTGCTGATGAAATAACTTCTTCCTGTTGCTATTAGAGGCATTTTGCTAGATAAGGTTCGAAACCCAATCATAAAGCTGTGCTCGTTCTTCAACGCTATATATCAGAAGGTGGTCGATCCAAGCACGCTAGACAAGCTCCAAGCAGATGCTATCATTACCCTTTGCCAGCTCGAGATGTGTTTTCCACCATCATTTTTTGATATAATGGCTCACCTCGTGTCACATCTCGTGAAAGAGATAAAGATTCTCGGCCCAGTGTATCTGCATAACATGTGGGCTTTCGAGAGGTTCATGGGGATCATAAAGAAGTATGTGTGTAATAGAGCTTGACCAGAAGGCAGTATCATAGAGGGTTATGCAACAGAGGAGGTGGTTGAATTCTGTATCGACTATATGGATTTGCATCCCATTGGTGTGCCGATGTCTCGACACGAGGGCAGGCTACTAGGGAAAGGGACACTAGGGCATAAGGCAATTTTCGCTCCTAGCCTAGAAACATTACGGCAAGCACATTTCGCAGTGCTCCAGCAGTCGGCCTTGGTGGCTCCATTTGTCGACATGCATTATAACACACTCCGCAGCGAGAACCCAAGCAAATCAGAGGCATGGATAGCTAAGCAGCATAGGTTGAATTTTGGCGATTGGTTACGGAAGCATATCATGGCTATGAATACTGATAGTGACCAGCTGTATGTTTTGTCTCGGGGACCTGCGAGCATAATTCATTCATTCCAAGGGTATGACATTAATGGATATACATTTTACACGAGAACCCAGGATGCCAAGAGCTCGTATCAAAACAGTGGTGTCCGCATAGACGCCTTCGACAGTAATGGTGTAGAACAAACGTACTATGGTTATATAGAGACAATCTGGGAGCTTGAATATGGACTGCTGAAGGAACCACTTTTCCAGTGTCAATGGGTCAAAATTCCAAGTGGTTTGAGGATTGACAAGTACGGAATGTTCATCGTGGACTTAAACAATGTGGGTTATCAAGATGAACCATTTGTGCTCGCAAAATCCGTAACACAAGTTTTTCTATGTCAAAGACCCTTCTTCGTTGACTGATCGCCACGTGGTTCTCCATGGAAAGCGAAGCATTGTCGGAGTTGAGAATATCGTTGATGGGGAAGGCTACGATCAAATCGACGAGCTACCACCGTTTGCAACAGATGTAGAAGGAGGTGAAGAAAGTCAGGAAGACAAAGACGAGGAAGAAACACCATATGTTCGTAGCGACCATGAAGAAGGAGTAATTGTGATAGACCTGCATGTTTGAAATTTATTGTAACAAACATGAATGTGTAATTTTGGATCATACATGTCACTTGGTATGACTTTTATACATAATATACGTTACTGTTATTGTCACCACTAAGGGAACTTATTCTTTAGATCCATAAGTTTTATATTTTGTTTTTGAAAATGATTGCAGCTACGTTTTATACATAATATACGCTACTGTTATTGTCAGTGAGGACCTTGCTGCTACCGTCCACCTCGATTACAGCTACGATGGTTTTGCGGCAGCACAACCTGGTTAGGCAGAACCTTGTCGATCTCTCTCTAGTCGCCTTTTGCAGTTTCTAAAACATTGCAGTACTCCTTCTATCCTATAATATAACAATCAAAAATTGATTACTAACTTGCTGTTTCAGAAGACTGTTGTGCAATGTTTCAGAAGACTTGAGGTTTCAACAATTGATTACTAACAATTCAAAAATTGAGGTTTCAGAAGACTTGCTGTTTCAGGAGTACTAATTGCAGTACTCCTTCTGATGTGCAAATATATTTTCTTATAACTGAATCTGTCCAGTTATATCCCCCCAGAATGTCCATAGGTACCGGTTCGTATTTACAACCGGTACCTATTATGGTAAAAGGTGCCGGTTTTAAATAAGAACCGGTACCTATTTGAAACAAAAGGTACCGGTTCCAATTTAAAACCGGCACCTTTAATCACAATAGGTACCGGTTGTAAATACGAACCGGTACCTATGTGGCTTTTATATATACTGCCATTGCCATTTCCCCAACCAGCCTGTCGACGCCATTTCCCCCAAACAAGTCTGCCGACGCCATCGCTCTACCGGCCGCCGCCCGCCGCCAGCCGTCGCCGTCCACCGCCGTCCCCCTCCTACACCACCGTCGGTCCTCCCCCTGCCTGGATCTACCGTCGCCGCCGTCCACCATCGTCCTCCTTCCGGATCCGCGGTCCCCTCACCCGCCCGCCTGCGCCCTCCATCACCATCCCCGTCTTCCTCCACCGCCGCCGCTGCCCTCCTCCAGCGCCGCCGTCCTCCATCTTCGCCGCTGCTCTCCTCCAGCACCGTCGTCCTCCTTCCGGATCCGCGGTCCCCTCGCCCGCCCGCCTGCGCCCTCCATCACCATCCCCGTCCTCCTCCATCACCTGTAAATTTTTTCTCTTGCTCTATTTCATATAACTTATTCACTTGTTATATATCCACCATTAATTTTTTTTGGGTTAAATTATTGTACCAGCTTCATTAAGATTATATGATTAGAAGAAAATTGGTTTCATTGAGCGTGAAGAGTTATGCTCTATTGTTCTACAAATACATTAATTTGACTTTTGAACAGATATACTAAACCATTGATTTTGTCTGTGTGAATTATATGATTGTGTCGATATTTTCATGGCACATGTGGTACTTTAAGACTTTGACATAGCAGTGTCATCATTCTTTGTAGCTCCTGCTCTGAGGCAATTTGGAGTACTGAATATAGTAACAGCTTTTGTTTGCATGTTTTCCAATTGCTAAACTTGAAGGTCACCATGCAGATCTCAAAATATACTTAAAATAATCTTTAGTCAAATCATGAATTCAGTGACATGTGTGATTGGTTATATTGTATGAATCAATGCTCGCTAGCAGTCATGCAAGGTGTTCAATACATGTGTCTTGGATGTTGAAACTAGATTCCATGGTTTACATCTCAATTTTCTTGCCACACCACATGATAACGCAGCTAGCTATTCTCTCTTTTTTTATCAAATATAAATATTTCTAGAATTTAAATGTTGTATATAATATAAGTAATTTTGGAACAGGGATTTCAATACATGGTAATCCAAGCATTTTTGGTGTATCCAAACAATTCAAAATTTGATTAATGGAGTGACTAAAAGGAATTCTTTTTCTCTAACCTGCTAAATAACTTTAAAATGCTTATATTTAGAAACGGAGGAAGTAGCTAGCCAGCCTCCCAAGTCAAACTTGGTGATGTTGTCATCATCACTGATCACAGTGCATGATTCATCCATCGATCCATGGATCTTTCCAACAGGCTGTCAATGTTGGTCAAAGATCATGTGAGTGAGTAATTAATTAATTAAACACGAGCTTAATTAATTAATTACACTCTCTGAACTTTAATTAGCCTTATCGATTTCACTCTCCGAACTTTAATTTTTGTCAAAACCGCAGCAGCTGATCTGGTATTGTTCCAAACTCAGTCCAAGAAGCATCCCAGCAAGAAAGACAGATTCGATCGGACTGGAAAGACAGCAAGACAATATTTGCTTAGTTGAGGAGGTACATCACATAGTTGTTTAGACCTACACAACTGTACTCCTTAGTTCAGTATTTGCTTTTTTTATTTTCCTGACAAATTTCTTATAATATAACTGTTCAGTTATTTCATTCAACGGCACCAAAAGTTGTGGACGTCATACGCTTAGTTAAGATTGCTCAGGTAAACATCAGTATATCTAGCCCTCACCAACTCATGTTATTTCATATACTTTGACATATTATTCCATTTGGCTGAGCATATATACCAAATTGGATTAATTGATTACTATAAGTTCGTACATTGATTTCTTGCTATCTATCTAGGAATAGTTCTAGCCTAGGTCTACAAAACGAAATGTTAGGAGAACAAGATAATAGTAGACCTACAAATTCTGGAGAAAGCGACGGTGGTAATGATAGCCCAAGTGGTTTTCTAAACTTGAATCAGCCTGGTGATAACCCTGATAACACTACTACAAAAACATGCATAGGTATCGGCGTAATAGGTGTCGGTTCAACAAAAACCGGCACCTATTAAGCGTTCCCCACCTCCTGCGTGATAAAAAATAAAGAACCGACATATTTGAACAACTAAAAACCGACACCAATACTATTAGTATCGGTTTTTTAAAAAAACCGGCACCTATACTATATTATAAGTGCCGGTTAATTAAAAACTGACACCTATAATATAGTATAGGTGTCGGTTTTCAAAAAAAAAACCGGCACCTAAAGAATTGAGCCGACCCGGTCGGAGCCCAGCTGGAGGGGCCCACCACGCGAGGAGATAAGGCCGGCCACCAGCCACGCGAGGAGATTCCAGATCGATGTCCCTCACTCTCTTGGTTTTCTCTGTAGATCTCTCTCTCGCTCTCCGTTGGTGCGCGGGTTGGAAGGGGAGGCGGCAGTGGCCCGGCGATCTCTCTCCCTCTCCGTTGGCGGACCGTTGGGAGGGGAGGCAGCGGCAGCCCGGCGGCCTCTCTCGCTCTCCATCAGTGGCCCGGTGGGAAGACGGGGAGGCGACGGCGACCCGGTGGCGCCGGCGACACCCTCCTCTCTCTTACTGACTGCCAGATCTGGGGGGAGGGAAGACGGTGGGAGGGAAGGCAGGGGGGCCGAGGGGCGAAACCAGCACGGCACAGCCAGCGGGAAGGAAGAGGCTAGGGTTCCGGCGGCCGCTCGGGGTAGCTCCGGCGACATCAAAGGTTAGTATATCCCCCCTCGTCTTTCCTACTCCTCTCCCTCGCCATCTCTCACCCTCCTCTCTCTTACTGATCTCGGCGCCGGGATGGCAGCGGCAGCCTCTCCTTCCTGTGAAAGTGTGAATGTATTTGTGAATGCATATGTGAACATGTGAATCAGTGAATATTTGATGTGGATGTATCTGTAAATATATTTGTGAATTTGTAGATAATTTTGTTGTTGAATATGTTCCTGTGATGTCAATCTATCTTGGTGACAATTTAATTTTGATTTGGGGATTTGGGGATTTCAATTTTGAGTTCGACTCGATTTGAGCCGGCTCTTTTTTTTTGGCTCATGCGAATCTATAGGTGCCGATTCTATAGGGTTCATAGGTGCCGGCATCTTCTATTGGTGCCGACCAATTGGTGCCGGAAGAAAATCTGGCACCTATGAACTCTTGCGAACCGGCACTTATGGCATATTCTGTAGTAGTGTAACTCTGCGAATACTTCAACCTCATCGTCAAGAAGAAAGGCTAGAGGTCCAACTAGGATGCCCTCAGGTCTATACACTATCACGGAGTTAGCTGCAGATGGGACCCCTATAGCTCCACAATCGGCACTCACCCCATATGGCAATGCTATAGGTGTCATCGTGAAGGATGACATCCCCATCAAGTACCGGCACTGGAAGAGCAGTGATAGAGATGAATTGGAGTGGACGGTACAAGACAGAGACAAGGAACTTGCTTGGGAAAAGTTAAAGTGGACATTCTAGTTTCCCGAGGGTTCAGAAGAACTCGCAAAGTCCGGGGCTCTTAAGAAGACGTCCATCAGCTTCAAGAAGTGGAAGACGGACCTTAACAGGAAGTTTGTCAAGAAGGGCCTGACACCAAATTTTGAAGATGCCAATTATTGAAGGTGTCGTCTTTTCTGGGAAGACTTTGTGGCCTATAGAACATCAGATGAGACAAAGGAGATTAGCGAAAGGAACCAGGCCAATGCGGCCAAAAACCGATACCCTCACCGTCTCGGCCCTAGCGGATATGCTAAGAACATAGTCAAATGGCAACTCCAGGAAGATGAACTGCTGCAAATGGGAATCAAGATCGAGACGAAGGACTGGTGTCAACGGGGAAAGAATTACCAATACGCTCGAGGTTCAACACTCTCGGATACAGGCGAGTTGGTACACAAGGGTCCTCGAGAGCAAGAAGTGTCCCAGAGGCTCCACGATGCCCATCTAAAGTCCTCAGAAGGTTCTTTTGTTGTGAGCAGGGAGAGAGATGAGCTTACACTTGCATTGCAGAACCCTGAGCATTCGGGACGCACAAGAGGAATAGGCCTAGTTCCATGGAGGGAAGGTTTTCCTGAAGACAGACATAGGTACCGGTCTCGGAGCAATAAAAATTCCAGAGACCAATCGGAAGAGATAAGACTATTGAAAGAACAAATGGCACTGGTAATGGCAAGGCTTGAAGGTCAGGATGGAGGCAATGCTGGCCACTTAACCAGTCCAGGTGGGAAGAAAAGCAGCTGCGCTTCAACTGAGGTTCCTTAAGAACCGGACACGGTTCATTACCCCGTGGACGACATCACTGTACGTACTGCATGCAAGCTGCATGTGCCACTTCAAAACATCACTCAAGAGGTGGCACGCGCAATGGCACATCCCGTAACGGAGGGAGGGAGGATACACGATAAGCTGATACCAAGTGGCTACTCAAGGGTCGAAGTGGAGGACGTGCCAAGGAGATACAGGGCAGTGCAGCTTGATTTTGCTCCAGAGGAGGGGGTGAACACTCTTGGAGAAGCCGTCCATAACATAATCCTGTGGCGCAAGCGTTTCATTATCTTCCCTTCAGGAGATGGTGATGACGAGCCAAGCGATGGCGGGTCTAGCTCTGAAGGACTTCCTTTCTCCCCTCAAAGGATGCCAACTCCATCACCATTGCCACACAAGAGCCCGTCTCCTCCACCGGCACAACGTAAGAGCCCATCTCCTCCAGAGGCAGCACATCAGAGCCTAGCTTCATTAGACCGGCCGAAAAAGAGGGGGCGCCTCTGTAAAACTTCCCAAATGTCTGAACCACCATCTCTGAAGAAGATCAAGAAGACGCCATTGCCTACCAGGTCGGAGCCATCTCTGAAGGAAAAAAAGGCAACGACAAATGTGAAAGTGCCAGTTGAAGTACATGATCACTTCATTCGCCTGGCAAGGCCACCTGCCCGAAAGCCACCTATTACGGACTTCCGACGCACGATCAGGAAAAAGGGATTGCAAGAATTTTCGAAGAAAGAATTCGAGAAAGATGAGGCCAGCAAGACTATGCAAGACTTTCTAAAAGAGGCAGGGCTGAAAAGTTTGGATGATGTCGATAATATTGAGACGGCCCCATTGGCAGCTCAGTTCAAGCTTGGTCATTCTTTGGCTACCGATGAATATCGCAAGGTCGTCGTCAATTGTACTCAAATGAGAAGGGTAGAAGAGTGGTACTTACAGATGGCCAAGGAGGGTAAGGAGATGTTCCCTGTCTTTTATAGGGACGAGGACTTTCATCACTGTGATGGTATAGTTTGGGTCCCATTTAAAAAACTATTTCATTTATACAATCTGAGGGAGCTAGACTTATCGGTAATTCAGTTATGGGCATTGTAAGTATACTCGACCTCTCGCCATTTTTCTAAGTAAATATCCTCGTTGCGTGTCTAATTTTTTTCCTTATGCAGAATGGCGGCGCTTGAATGTAGAGCGACCCATAACAAGCTAGGATTCCTCGATCCACAAATAGTCAATTCCTACAATATTGAGGAAGGCGAACGGTCCTCCGAAGAAGTGCTGAACTACCTTTACACATCCTTTGTCAAGCTGCAGGACATGAATACCATCCTTTTGCCCTACCACTTTAAGTAAGTGTGGCATTATCATTGTACTTTCAGATGTTAATTGTTCTCTTCCCCTGTATGTAGGCCTCACTAGATTCTTGTTGCGATCCATTTAAACAATTCCAAGATTGTCGTCATGGATGGAATGAGGAAACCGCAAGCCAACTACCAATCCCTCATTGACATCCTAGATAAGGCACTTGTGAAGTATAAGAAGAAGTGTATTCGACACGCTCCGGATGCTGAGGTTCGCCATGTCTCTTAAGACATAAATCCAATTTTCTAAACACATAGTACCTTTCCACATCTTTAATCCTTTCATTTGCAGAAATTAAAGCTCCCAACAAGTAAATTGCTGCCACATGTTTGCTTGGGCCTCGCTGAACAGCTATGTGGATTCATCTTCAATCATATCATCTCGTCAAACGGTGCATACAACATTTCAAAGGCTCCTGCTGGGCTAGTGGGTTTCATTGAGGCTGATGGCCCTAGTGACACTTTATATAGCCGATCAACGACAAAGCATACAAAGACCTAGAATTAGTGGGCCATACCTTTCAAACATTTTCTAAGTATCTTGTAGATTAGTTATTTGGGTTGATGTGGTTATCTTAATGTCTTGAACATGCATTAAGTTTCTCTATTTGTTAATGTTTATCTATTATTTTTTGACACATATATCTAACCGTGACACGTATATCTAACCATGTATTCAATTTTCTCTATTTCATATTTTTATCCCTAACAGCAATAGGTGATCTCACTGACTGGATGTGGCATGGATGAGGGATGCATCATCATTGTTGTCTCTGTAAGCAACAGGTAAGCATGTGTAACTAAAATTTTCATATGACTACGAGTTTAGAGCATTTGAGATGTTGTAGAGCTCAAGTGAATTTTTGTCAAGTCTCCTGAGATGTGTAACACATCTGGTCGCTGACTTCGTGTGGTTTGACGGGCACGTCTCAGGCTAAAGTTGACTGGCACGCTGAGTCCCAGCAATATCTTCTATGCTCTCTACTCGAGGCTTCGGGTTTTATATTATGGTTGCTACTTGACTTCATAGCATATATAAAGATGTAATCAGTCTTATTTCCTTAACACATTTAGTAATTGCAGATCCCAGTACTAGTTCTTAATTTTTTACTTCATGTCAAAACAAGTACTGGTCTATATATATAAACTTAACAATAGTATATGCACAGCTAGTTGGGTTAGGTGCACAAGCAAGATACAGTACTAATTGTAGTATAATTGAGCTGGACTGTACTATAATTGAGCTCACATGCATGGCCATCCCATATCAGCGTAGGAGTATATATATAAAAGTGCATATGGATACATTGTACGTGAATGCAATGATGTGACAGTAGCTAGTAGCAGTAGTACACTTATATTATTTTAGAAAATTTTGGGTCCAAAATGGACTCAATCCATGGATTTTCGTTGGATTGAACCGTGGGTTCAATCCAAAATCCATCATCCCCTCTAATCCGGCACCTACGTGGACGGTACCGATGGATATTTTTGTAGTAGTGTAAAAAACCGGATCGACCTAACGGTTTAATCCGAAAACCCAAAACCAGATGTCCGGTCCATTTGGTTGGGAGCAATCTGTGCTAACCATCTTACCATTGCATTAGTTATGAAAGTGGGAACATATATATCATAGATAAATTTAATAAGCTGCGGTTCAACCATCTGGCCCACCGGTAAGAACTGTCGAATTGGTGAACTGAGAGCCCGTTCAGGTCTCTTGTCGCTAATCTGGTTTTTTACTATGATATATAAATAATAATGACATACTCTCTGTTCCACAAGATAATCTGAGCATAGTAAACTGCTAATGTCATTAGTAATAATTAGAAGCCTCTTAAATAATCTTACTACCAACTATAATTAAATACTACCCCAGTATTTTGGAGGGGAGATTAATTCTAAATCAGAAGCCTAACGCACAGCCACCGGCCGGCTAACGACGGTGACAACAATCATCCTGTTTTCATATGGTGAAAAGTATACGTGGATGTAGTCCATGCCAAGTAGTAGTATCTTTAACCCCAAATTATTGGTATATATATATGTTCATCGATCATTTTCCCTTGCTGATAAACAAGTATAATCATTGCAAAACATGTGGCTGTACACCCTTCACTGTCATGGACAAGCCCCACAAAAATGCATGGACTTATCATCTTCAATTATTGATGAATAACAAACCTCTAGCTTAACAAGAAATTTTGTAGACAAACATTAATCCATGATGTTGGTGTCAAGATTATAAATTTCCTTATAATTACCAAAACTAAAGAATATAAAATATAATTTAGTTTTGTCTAAACTAAACTACATATGTGCTTTGAAATATTAATTATATTTCATTCTACAAACTTGCTTGTATAATACAAAATCTGGTAAAGTCGAGATTATATATTTGATTATCTGTTCTAAGGATTGGTTGGAAAAAAGTGCACATATTGAAACCCTATATGCATCATTCGAAATCACACGAGTCAGGGTCATCACTAATGCCACATTGACATCACTAATGCACATGGGTTATGGGTTGGATTGGTTTGGTTTGATTTGGAAAATGGGTTGGATTCTGTGATTTCTGCAATGTGAATGTAATATTGTAATATTCTGTTATTTCTGTGTTTCAGGAAATATTAAATGTGACCCTGAAATTATTTTTTTTGTGCTTCAGAACTATAGGTGCCGGTTCTTGTAAAGAACCGGCACCTATGAGGCATCAAAGGTGTCGTCCTATCACTTATAGGTGCTGGTTCCTATAAATTACCGGCACCTATAATATCATATAGATGTCGGTTCGACATTTACAACCGGTATCTATAGTGTTATAGGTGCCGGTTGAAGAACCGGTACCAATAACTTTGATTATTGGTGCCGACCAATTAGTGCCGGCTTCGAAACCGACACTTACGAGACCTTTGGAACCGGCACCAATGAGTATTTGTGTAGTAGTGATATTAGTTACATGTTCACGACAATTTCCGTTAAGTTTGGATTAGATATTTTAGCTATAACAATCTGTATCAAATACGTTAGTCATATCTAGTGGTTGACGATCTGTGTTCCCTTCTATCCTCATCAACTTATTACTCTTTTTTCAATCTTATTTTCGTGCAGTTAGCACGCCGTCGGTGTTTTTTTTCTCACCGTCTATTGATTTTTTTCCTTCTTCCTCTCTCTTCCTTTTTTTTTATTCTCTTTGACTGCCATTGATTAAGTTGCGAACGTTCCAATTTTTTCCCTTCTATTTATTCGACGGTTCCAATTGCATTTCTCATTTTGTCATTTGCTCGATCCAACAGCTCTTATTTGTTCAATGATGTGGCGCATCTTGGGGGGTTTCTTTTCACTAGTTAAGATTTTCCAACCCTGTTGCAATGTTTAGAGAAGTTCCAATTTTTCTACTTAATTTGTCATTGTTTCAAGTTTTGCAAACAATTTTGTAGCAAGTCCTCAAACCTGAAAGCTTTTGTATTTAGGACGTTTACCCTGGCATACAGTAGTAAGCAACCATACAGTGAGTAAACCATGGGGAGTGAACTTTACACTCTTAATAGGACATCCGCTTTATTGTTTGCATGTCATTCAAATAGTTATAAAAACATTTAAGATAGATTAATATGTTGTGATATATCACTTCACAAATATACAAGTTAAAATTTAATTTTTACAAATCGCAATGAAAAAACAAATTAAACTATAGCTAGTTAACGTATATTCAAAGTCAAAGTTACTTTTTTTTACAACTTGTAGAGGTTAAATTTGGCATTGCATGTTTGTAAAGTGATCTATCATATATTAATTTATCTTATTAATTTTTTTAAATTTTTTTTATAATCATTTGAACGACATGTAAACAACAAGAGGACATTGAAAAGCTTTATAATAGTTTCCCATAAACTGCGGGCTAGTCTATTTGTCCCTTGAGAGGACATCCTCTTATTTTCGCATGTCGTGTAAAAATTCGTCAGAAAGTTTTAAAAAATGAGAAGATGGATTCACATGTAATATATTACTTCACAAACATGCTAATAAGTTTAAATTCGATCTATCCAATAATACAAGTAGAAACAAAAAGATAACAAAATTAATTGCAAATATTACACACTTTTCATATTCAAATTTATTATTTTTGTTTCTATTTGTATAGGCCAGATTTGAACTTAAAAGTTTGTGAAATAATATGTCACGTATTGATATATCTTAAAAAAATTTCAAATATTTTAATGACATGAGAATTTTTCAAATTTTTGCGCACGGAAACACTGTGTTGCAATGCCATGTATCTACAAAAGGAGAGAATGTCCCTGGAGGGAAAAAGAAATCCACATCTGTTAACTGCATCATACAAGTAATAAACCACATTTCGGTGGCCTGTTTACTTAGCACGTACGTCGTGCATAATGACGCGTGTTTTAACACCATTATTTCGCAATTTATTTGCTCTTATTTCATAAGTATCATCATCACCGTTCGATCAACGATCAGTGGTTGGCGATGATCTCCTGAGCCTTGGTCTCGTACTCAAACTTGTAGCTGCTGACCTTGGAGCTATCCGCTGACCAGATGAACAACCCCGGTAACTTCCCCTGCCGCTGCAACTCCTTCGCCCCGGCGATCCCCTGCTCCGGCGAGAGAAGCCCGGTGACATCGCCGGTCTTGAAGCTGGCGAGCAGCTTGCTGCCTGGATAGTTGGCCGCCTGCTTGTTGTAGAACATCACGTACGTGGGCACGTCGGTGTTGGCGCCGTAGCCGTAGAACTGGAAGTTGACGTAGTCGATCACGCCGGCGTAGCGCCGCCACAGCGGCTGGTAGTAGCGCTGCACCACGGGGTGCTCGAACGGCGCGATGGAAGTGGCGATGTTGGGGTGCCGGGCCTTGAGCTCGGTGAGGAGGCGGCCGATGCACTCCACGAACGTGTCGACGCCGGCGGCGAAGTGCTCGTAGTCGACGTCGACGCCGTCGAGGCCGTAGGTGTCGATGAGGCCGGAGACGGAGTCGGCGGCGTTGCGCACCCACGAGTCAACAGAGGCCGGCGCGAAGGTGGCGTTGACGCCGGTGTTCTGGACGGTGTCGCCACCGAGGGCGAGCATGACGCTGAGGTTCGGGTGCGCCACCTTGGCCGCGGCCACGGCGGCCGGGGACAGGTTGGCCGTGTCCCAGTACGGGGCGAACACGCCGTTGGCCGGCGCCGGCTTCGAAGACGACGATTGCGTCGCCGTGAAGTAGTCGATGGCGAAGGCGAGGATGAAGTGGAAGCTGAGGCCCGGGTTGACGGGTACGTCGGAGAAGCGCACGCCGGTGAACTGCGCGCCGATGTACTCCCGGAACAAGTAGCCGTTCGCCATGGCTGCCAACCTAGCGCGACTAACGATCGAGCTGGACGCGGCGCATGGCGGCTACGTTTTAGTGGCAGCCAAATTTATAGCGGCGACTCGATCGGCCACTTGACTCTGATCAAGTAGGGCGGCTCGATCGGCCACTTGACTGTTGACTCCGACCAAATTTGTAGGTGGAGTTTTGTGAAAAATTCTCTTTTACAATACATGTGTATTTACACCTTGAGCCATTAAAGAATTTATTGTATTTATGCTTCTACAAATAGAAATATTATTATTATTTATGTTGTATTCTCTCTATTTCAAAATATAAGACACAACTATTTTTTAAAAATATTTGATAATAAAGACGTGCATGCATACATATAATTAAGGGTTTTCTGTTCTTCTCCCCGCCAGCAAGCTACGGGAGGCCTGCATGCGAAGGTCGATGCCGGCGACGGCTGCTCTTCCTCCTTTCCCCCTCCGCCACCACCGCCGCTACTCCAGGCGCGGATGCTCCATTGGCCGCAGGGGAGGAACCACTGGCCAGGGGCCAGGGTCGACTTGGACGCCTGGAGGTCACGGTGGCCTTGCTGCTGAGGACGAGCTTAGCCTTGGAGGAGAGGTTAGTAGCGCCGAAGGTTTGGGAAGATGCCGAGGTTGATGGTGCTCGAGCTCGCGCTGCCCGTGGGGAAAGATGCGCGGTGGTGGCGATGGCTCAGATCCTCACCGGTGAGCTCCGCCTCCACTCTTGTCCATGTCCTACCATGACCCTTTTCCTGGTAGCGTCGTCGCACCTCCCCACTACCAGCGTCCTTGTGCTGCTACACGTGGCGCGACACGTGGCCGACGATGATGGATCTGACGTGAAATCCATCGCCCTCGTCCATTGAGGCATGGTAGAGGGGCATCATCTTCATGGTGCAAGAGACACAGGGCCACCTGCCTCCATCGCCGACACGGTGCGGAGTAAGCACGCGGGGTGGCGAGGGTCGCTAGCCGTGTCATGCAGGGGAGGAGCGCCATGGCCGATGGCTCCGTCAAGGCGAGGGGTAGGAGTCGGACTAGGAGGCGGGGGCAGCTTCTCCGAGTCTCCAAGGAGGCGGAGGTGGGCTTGGAGTTGGGGGAGGTCAGCGAGAGGATAAGAATAAGAGTTTGCCTTCGACAATCTCCTCTGGCCTCCGCTGGAACTCACGCAGAGAGAGAGGGGAGAAGAGAGAGAGAGCGCGACAGTAAGATAGGAGGATGAGATAGAAATTGACGGTGATATCGGAAAAGTGGATGGCAGAGGTATGGATCGAATTTCATAAAATTCGAGTGACCCAGGCTGATATCACAATATCACAAATAGTAGTAGTATTTTTTTAATTTATCATATTTGTAATGACATCTATCCAATTAACCCTATACTTAACTAGCACATTTCTCTTTAAAATTTGTTTTTATTATTTTGTTAGATGCATGTAGCGTATTTATTAAGATGGTCCAAATAAGTATGTGATAATAATCGTTTATTAATCTTTGGATTAAGGGTGGTTGTGTCTTATATTTTGGAACAGATGTAGTATTAAAACTAGAACCGGCACCTATAATGCTTTTTTTGCCTGAGCATGCACCCGCGAAGTGTCATTTTGATAAACCAGCACCTATGTGGCCTCAAAGGTGCTAGTTTTAATAGGAACCAACACCTATGACTATTGTCAGACATAGGTGTCGGTTCCTAATATCAACCAACACCTTTGAGTATTGTCCCATCGAAGTAGCCGTTGGTGGGGACCACTTTAAAACCGGCACCTATGAGGAGTCGAGCCGAGCTATCGAGCCTTATCCTTATCCTTATCTCCAACTCTCGCAAGCATGCACGCATCCATCCATGTTTTTAGCCCTACCTCGCCACCAGTTCGCCACCTTCCTCGTCCCCACGCTCATCTCTCTCTCCACCACCACCTTGTTCTTCATTTCACTGTTGTCGCCATGGCTGCGCTGTAAGGTTCTTGGCAGTCTTGGTCCTTGTTCTTGCTTTGACGGCATCGTTTGCATCGGACACGGTGCTAGCTAGCGGTGACCACCACCTGTAGCTGGGGAGTGTCTTGCCGGGGATGGCGAGGAGGAGGGGAAGCTCGAGCCCGCGGCCAGTGCCTTCGACAACCCCTACTGCCATGGCTGCTCCCGCAACACCCACTGCCGCGGCTGATCTCCTCTGCCCCTCCTCCCCTCCTCTCCGTTCGGGGGCCACCAGAGGCGCCGCCATGACCATGGGGGTGGCCCGCTGTTAACACCAGAATTTGGTAAGCCCCGAAGTCCTCATCGACCCAAGATTCATATCGGCTTGAAACTAGTATCGGCCTAAAATTCTACAACGGCCGATGGGGGTTTTCTTAAACCAATCGCTAACAGCAGTCGGATTCTTGTTAGATTCAGGAAGATCTTATCTAGAGAAGACTGAGTTTGAGGAGGATGCGGCTTGTATCTATTAATTAGGAAGAATTTGTTAGTTTTCTTTTTATCTTTAGGAAAGTGTGTTCAGTGTCCAATAAGGACTTTATCTGTTTACTTTTATCTTTAGGAAAGTTTGAGTCGTATTCTGTTAGGATCTTTGTTAGCCTATGGGTATAAATATGTAAGCCCGAGGTTCATGTAATTTTTATCACACGATTAATACAACTTCAGCGCATCGCCACCTTTTTACTTTCGTCTTCTTCGGCGAGTTCATGCCCTTCCTACGAGGGGTAAGTCTCGTTATGGCTGCCTGCGCTGTCGGGGCTAGGGCTTCGACGTTCTGATCTCGGCAACGTAAGCACCTACTATCATATATCTTAGTCAATGTGATTTAGCTTATCGATTTCATCGTATCGGCCGAGATTCGTTTTAGGGTTTATGCCGGTATCGACCAAATCGCCTCGCTAGATTAGATTGGCTAAGGTATCCACCACCCTGAAAATCAGTCAAGGGCTTGATTGTCTAGGTCTTGCGTTTCTTTTCATACTTAGTGCTGCATCAGTTCAGTTTGATCTACTAAGTCGTGATTAGAACCGTAATCTCTAGCCTGTTTGTTGGCTGCCAATAAGGGTTTCATCGGGGTTTCAGCCGATGAGTTATCTTAACGTTGCATCGGCCCATGAGTTTTATACATGGAGATTGGTCCTGGCCGATGACAACAGAGTATTTATTGCATATCTTTTGGATGTTGTGTCATCGGACCTCTGGCCGATGTGTGCTTCAATCTTCAGATCAATATTTATTTTATCATATGATTGGTTTATGCTATATTATATTGCTATATTTTCATGTTATAGTCGGCCGATCGTTTCTATATAGATGTTTGCTCAGTATACAGCCGATGGATTAAAACCCTAACTATATCGGCTGGCAACGGCATCGGTTGGAACTGCACCATCGGCTTACCGGCCGATCGGCTGTTTTTGCCCTATCGGCCTATCGGCTGATATCTTTGGCCATCGGCCTATCGGCCGATAGACCTTTTATTCTGTTATTTTGTATATCTTGTCAGTGGCAGGATCAAACTGACTGGCACACCCGCGCTTCATCAATTTTAGGACCTGCACTGGAGCTAAGCAGATCTCCCAGGCCTTCGTGTGTCCGCACGCCGGGTCCTCATCGGCGGTACGGATTCGGTGTCAACACCCGCTCAATGATAGTAGCAGCAGCGATAGTGGATTTTGAGGACGACACGATGTTGATTTTGATCTTTTCTCTCTATGTCGACTTTGGGGATGGCACGATGTTGATTTTGTTCTTCAATGTCGATTGATTGTGTTCTTGGGTGATGGGGATGATGAGGATCTTAGTGTGATTGGGAGCTATTCGATGCATCGGCTCGAGCTGACTTTTTTTGAATTGATGAAACCCCATTTGTGCCCTTTGCACCTTTGTTTCTTCTCATCAGTGTCGTCAGCTAGGTGTCGGTTAGAAAATCCGACACCTATGTTGATTTCTAACTGGCACATATTAGGATTTTCTAATAGTGGCTTCACTAGAGTGAATACATAAAAAACAAAGTAATACCTCGCGCTTTGCTGTAGGATGCATGGATGAATATATGTTAAATATCATAGGAACAAAAAATGTTAAAATATTATGAAAATGATGCGAGGAAGACATTTGACATACATGTATGTTGAACTCTATAATTTAATATTTTAGATGATGTGCTTTGCTCCCATGAGATTTAAGATACTCTAGAATAATAACTTAATAACTGCTAGTGGATAATGATCGATGTGACATACTTGTATATTAAGGTTTAGCTTGTAATAATTGCTAGTGGGTATCACTACATAGAAAGTAGATTTGTGATATACGCACGAACCTTGAAAAATAATATTTATACACATTTACTTCCGTTGTAGAACTTTTCTAGAATTTGCTTTCTTTAATTTAGAGTACTGAGCAAGGCAACGTGTCAATGCCGGCAACTATCCATGTATGCTAGTGCTAGTCCTAGTACGATCATGTAACTTGAGGTTTTGAACACTTTACTTTTGTACGTACGTTTGACTCCAAACAAGTCTAGAATGGCGTCAGCAGAAGGTAGAACTTCTGATAAGTATGTTGCAATCTTCTGGTCCCCTCAAGTACACGTAATTGTTTGACTATGAAAGCAAAGTGTCCAAATGCCTCCAGAATGGACTGGCAAGTCTCAGCTATACTCCCTTGGATGCACGCTGATCCCTGTTCGTGAATACTTTTGATCTATTGTAGGGAAATGAAATGAATTGTTTTTTTGGTTGAAACTGAAATTCGACAATAATAAAAGGGGTAGCGCATGAAACCTAAAATGAATGGATACGAAAGACAAAGATTTAGACATGTTCAGACTCTTTCAATGAGAGATAATACCCTACTCCTGTTTGAAGATTGTATTCGCCGGATGTATATTGATCTGACGATCAAGCTGTGAATATCTCTTTGGTCATCTTGTCCCTAAAAGGCTTCCTGCCTACCTTATATAGGTTGGGGGCAGGGTTACAAAGAGAAAAACATAGCAAAACACGATATCAGTTTTCTAATTACATGGTAGTACTCAATCAGGACTCTAGGTCATGCTATAGAACACAAGACAATATTATGACTGAGTCATACTCCTTTACATAATATATGGATCTAGCTCACCTCCTATCTCTAGTGAAATATGGAGGCCTTGTAGGTACCCGGTACCCATATTCTCCATAGTAGCCCCTTAGACCATCACAGTCAAAAAGATAATCTTCTCTTGAACCAAATTAATCCAAAGCCGAGTGCTTCAATCATTTTCGCCATAGTCTTCTGAGTGCTTTTACAAATCAAAAGGCTGTGAAGGGCTGAAAAATTTTAAGAATAACCAAGAATATATACCCAGGTGCATCAACTAGATGCACCTAATTAGGTGTAGCCCCCGACTATGTGGTTAGTTGAACAAACTAAGCATATAGTTAAGGAATAATAATCTACACATCCAAGTGGTTTTTGATAATTATAGTCAACCGAGTGACTTATATTAATTTATAGCATATACAGTGTGAATTCCTGAGTAATATGACCTGAATGATATATCGACTGCACAAAATATGATGCACGTAGCTCTAGGCCAACCGCGGCTTAATAATATAATGTGTGCAGCCCTAGGGCAACCACGTTTTTAAAATAAGGAATAAGTCTACTTCACCCCCTAAAGTACTGGGGTTGGTCTACTTAACTCCCTAAAGTACGAAACCAGATATTCTACCTCTTAAAGTATGAAAACTTGTTCAAATAACCCCCTAGAGTAGTTTTGTAGGTGGTTTCGCCATGTAAATGATTACGTGACAACGGTTGGCTTGCATGACACAAAAATTAGTGTAGTACACCCAAGTTGATCTACCTATTGTTTTTCACTCACTGATCGGTAACCCTAAAAATTATTACTCGCTTTATCTTATAATATAAGACATGGTCAAACTTGGCATGGTTGGCTTATAATTTCTCATGTACTATAAGGTTTAAAGCAACAAAATTATAATCATATGAAAGAAAATTCAAATGTCAATCCAACAATAACATTCTCAACAAATAAAATTTAATTCATATTATACTAATTATTGGTCAAATATTTTAGAAGTTGAATATGGAAATGCTTGCGCCCCTTATATTATGGGATAAAGAGAGTATATATTAATACTAATTTACATCGTTCTCAACCCATTTCACTTGTGAATAAAATGCTTACCCTGTTACAATAGTCTCCTCTATAGTCCAAGAAACCAAAACCATTGCCATATCATCTTGTGTACAGCAAAACCACCTATAAAACCACTCTACGGGGTCTTATAAACTGGTTTCGATACTTTAGGGCGTAGAATAACCGGTTTCGTACTTCAGGGGTTATGTAGACCAGCCTCAATACTTCAGGGGGTGAAGTAGACTTATTTCTTAAAATAATACCAAATAGCACCTGACTCTTATGAAGAAGAAACCAGTTTATAAAGCCATAAAAGCATGCTATTGGTCACCTTTAAAACTCGCATAGCAAGTGACTTTAATAAAAAGTCTTTATGAAACGAGTAAAGGATTTTTAAGTTATTGGGTTTTCACCGTGCACATATCGCAAAAATGAATATGCTTAAGTCCCTATAAGACACACGGCTTCACCATACCTAAAAATATATGACATACGTGGTATAAAATCCGAGTAAAATAACACTTATAAATAGATTTACCAACTGCCTGAAAACGACCAAAATATATCATCAACTTGAGCCATAATACCGGTCTTTTATAAGGATGCACACATATGTGACCTAAAGCAATAATATAGTATGCAATCAATTGCTTTGTAAAACACAAAACAGTGCTCAACTTGTATATAAAGAAGTTAATATAGCTATATATAAAGCTTCATTGTTTGCCACCTTTTAAATTACATTGTACCAACTTCTAAAAAGTTGTGTAACAACTGTATAAAAGGATTTTAATGTATTGGGCAATTGTTTACGTGCATATTGCCAAGACAAATATGATTAAATCCCTAGAGACATGTGATAGGCCACACCTGGAAATATGGGCTGCAGATATATTGGGATTAAGTCCAAAACATGCCAACTGATACCCTTAAAATATGATGCATATAGCACGCCTATTAATATGCTCCCGAGTATAAAATCTTCTGGCTGATGTAGACTGAATGCATCTCATCTAAGTGGTTTCTGATCCGAATGGTTATCCCTCATAAGGTGTATCAAAGTAAATATGATAATTAAATCCTAACTGATGTAAGTTCTCAGATGATGATTCTTGTGAAAAATAATTATTGATCCAGACCTTGAGCATAGAAGATAGGCCCATGGCTATGAATTCATGTCGCATGTACACTGAATAAGTCCAGATTAAAGGTATGATCCTCGTGCTAGAGCTGGTAAGCCCCTAAGCATGTTGCTTGTCCTTTTGTCGCAGTCGAGGTTCCCATTGGTGGTGGCTATCAGGAACACTGGGGATGTTAGCAGCGAAGACAAAGTTTCCCATTAGCGGCAGTAGCGAAGTCCATAAACCATGGAGATGAAGAAACCAGTCGACGACAGACTCGACCAGTGGTGATGACGATCGACGACAGCAAAAGCAGTCAATTGTGAAGACGAAGTTGCACATCAACAATGGTGCAGTAGGCTAGCCATGACGGTAAGACCATCAGTCGACAGCGACGGAGATAGCGGACGATGAAGATGAAGATGCTTATCAGCTGCGGCATGATAAGCCACCAATTGTGACAGATGCAACCGGTGGTGACGATGAATCAGCGGTAGCAGAGGCATCCGGTTGCAAAGACAAAGTTGCCCGTCAACGGTGCCAGCGATGTCCATAAACCGTGAAAGCGAAGAAATCATCCGGTAATAGCTGATACGACCAGCAGTAACGAAGTTTCCATGAACGGTGACAGAGTAGATTAGGCCAAAGAGGCATCGCAAGATGTTGATGAAGATAGCGATGTTGGTGATCCAGTCAAATTTTAGTGTCGACGAAGCCCAAACTCCTGAAACAAAGAACCTAGCTGAAAGTAGTTGGCTGGACATGAAGGTAATGCCAATGAAGAAGGTGCTGGAGATGACATCAATGATAATAAACTATTGAGAAGATATCCAAGCTCGAGTAGTTGTCTTGACATTAGTAATTGCATGGTGAAAATTGATGTAACGCCTCTTGATTTATGATGATGACAATAGAACTTGGTGTCGTAGTCGTTGATGATGTTTTACGTGGAGAAAAGTAAATGTTGATATTGTTGATCAACTCATCGAATCTGAGTTGATTGGTTGATAACTCCAAACTCCCTAGGCTGAACTTGGGAGGCTTGAAGTAATATCCGGGTAAAACTCCAAACTCGACTATAACATATAAATTAAAATTTGAACTTGACACTTGAGAAACTTGGAGTAGAATGTAGCATCAATTGAGAGCCAAAGTTGTCAGTGAAAATGTTGGAATTGCTGAAGTAAAAAACCTAGACTGGAGCGAAATGAAGCTGATGACTCCGAAGTTGATTCCGTAGAAATTGCTGATTGGTTAATTGTGTCGAATTTTAGTCTTGTATTTGTGCAGCCTCCAACTCTATGCTTAGTTCGGAAACAAGTAAACATAGAGTCAAGAACTGAAGCTTCTTGTCGTCGAGTAACCATCGCTTGAATTAAGATATGCATTGTGGATGTCCAAGTAGAAATCTTGAGGATTGAAGCACCACTTGTTATCGTAGATTAATGTGACGTCGTATTTGGGGGCGCATGCCGAGATGTCGAAGTTCTCGGACATGTCAAGGTTGATGAAGTAGCAAAGCTGACGAAGTAGAGGTAGCATAGGTTGCTGGTGATGAAAACAACAAAGATGAAATTGTCCAAAAATGGTAGCAAAGTTGCATAGACCTGGAGGCGTGGACACTAGTAGACGGCAATAGAAGCAAATTGATGGTGAAAACACACAACCATAAAGATGAGGACACCAGCCGACGGTAATAGAGGCGACTGGCTGTGAAGACGAAGTTGCTCAATAATCGGTAGCGAAGGCGCATAGCCGTGAAGATGAAGAAACCAGTCGGTGATAGCGAAGGTGGCCGTCAGTGAAGACCGAAGGCAAGCCGGCGATGAAGACAAAGATGCCCACCAACGACGAAGACGCCCATTAACGACAGCATAATAGGCCAGCTATGAAGGCGGAGATACCAGTCGGCAACGGCGAAGGCAAGCCGACAGTTATGTCATGACTGATACATTCCTGAAGTATAAACATGTAGAATGAGTAGTATCTGATGTAAATATAAATATAGTACTTGAGGAAAATTCAAGTATTTTAAAATATTTATAAGTATGTGTTTCTCCTCTTGTCGATTTTGATTTCCCCGAGTAGATGACTCCTTACGTTTAAACACTCTGTCCAATTAGTCATTGACATGAGTTCGTCATTCATAGAACAAAACTTCACAGATCAGAATTTACTACTCGGATACTTTTGCAATTGTTAAGAGCAGAAAACAAATTATTTCATCTTTATGCTTTTGATTTTGTCCAAGTAATACTTAGCACCTTGTGTTATACACTCTACCCAACAAGCCCCCGGGTGCTAGGAATCGGGTCAAACGCAACCATCTGTCAACAAACCAAACAGAAAACATTGAAAAATAGAGTTGTACAACTCGATCGACACTTTTTTACTGGGATTATTTCGCAAGCAATCAAGATAAATATTATGAAAATTATTGCAAAAATATAATATAACATTTGTAGCCCCCGACTCACTGCTCAACGGAGAACCAGTTGATGTAGTGAGGTAGAGGAAAAAGAAAATATCATATAAGGAAGAAAATTAATAATGACTTAGCTTGTTGGTATTTTCACCTATGACAACGAAGGTGGCCGATCTAAGGACAAGATCGTCCATTAATGGCGATGAAGACACTGATCGAGAAAGAAGCTGAGGCGACCGATGGTGGAGGAGAAAAAACCAATCAGCAACGACGGAAGCGACCCATGGTGCAGACGATGTCGCCATCAACAATGGCAGCGGAGTACACCAACCGTGGAGGTGAAGAAACCAGTCGGCGGCAATGGGGATGACTAATGGTGAAGATGATGTCGCCATCAGCAAAGACGGCGGAGTACACCAACCACGGAGGTGAAGAAACCGGTCGGTGGAGATGGGGACGACTGACGATGAAGACGATGTCGCCATCAGCCACGGCGGCAAAGTACACCAACTGTGGAGGCGAAGAAACCAGTCGGCGACGATGGAGATGGCTGTTGGTGAAGACGATGTCGCCATCAACAACGGCGGTGGAATCCACCAACCTGGAGGCGAAGAAACTAGTCGGCGGCAACGGAGGCAACCAGCGGTGAAGGCGATGTCGCCATCAACAACGGCAGCGGAATCCACTACCCGTGGAGGCGAAAAAACCAATCGGCGACAACGGAGACGACCGACGATGAACACGATGTCGCCATTAACAACGGCAGCAGTGTACACCAACCTTGGAGGCGAAGAAACCAGTCGACGGCAACGGAGGCAGCCAGCGGTGAAGACGATATCACCATCAACAACGGCAGCAGAATCCACCAACCGTGGAGGCGAAGAAACCGGTCGGCGATGATGGAGGCGGCCGACGGTGAAGACGATATCGCCGTCAGCAACGGTGTTAGAATCCACCAATCGTGGAGGTGAAGAAACTAGTCGGCGATGACGAAGACGATGAAGACGATGTCACCATCAACAACGGCGGCGGAGTACACCGACCATGGAGGCAAAAAAACATGTCGGCGATGACAGAGGTGACCGACGGTGAAGACGATGTCGCCATCAACAACGGTGGCGGAGTAGACTAACTGTGGAGGCGAAGAAACCAGTCGACGGTGACGGAGGTGACTGACGATGAAGATGATATCGCCATCAACAACGTGGCAGTGGAGTACGCTCATGGCCGGTTGACCGCATAGCGACAACACGAGTCCATGACCGGCATGAATCGGCTCAGTAGTATCGCATAATTGTATGCGAACAACAACAAAGAACATCAAGAGACTAATTTGAGATTAGAAATCAATCTAATAAACAACGATAAATTGAAAGGGAAAAAACCTGGTGATGCCGAAGATTAAATCGTTAAACATGCTGAGATTGATCTCCCAAGTTAGATTGAATTCGAGACGGAGACTTGGGGCGAAAACGAATCCGTCGGCGTCGGAGATTGGTTCCATCGCACTCGTCGACAGTAAAATCGGCGCCACCCCTACCTCCCTGCCCACCTTATATATGTTGGGAGGGCAGGGTTACAAAGAGAAAAACCTAGCCAAACACGGCATCAGTTTCCTAATATATTATATGGTAGTACTCAATCGGGGCTCTAGGTCATGCCATAGAACACAAGACAATATTATGACCGAGTCATACTGTCGGGAGGCGAAACTCCTCTAGCAGGGAATCGCGGGGTCCCCCTTTTTGGTTCGGACTAGGGGCACGGGGTGAGATCTCGAAAAGCGAAGAGAAGTAACTTCGAGGGGGTCGGGCTCCTCGGGGATGGAGAAGATACACAGGGTTTATACAGGTTCAGGCCACCATGGAGGCGTAATACCCTACTCCTGTGTGTGTGGTTGATATGTGATCGGAATGTGGGAGAATACAAGCGTTTGTTCTCTCCTTTGTTTGGCGCTCTCCTTTGTTTGGCATCAAAACGCTCCCTCTTCCTCAGCTAGAACCTCCTTTTATATCTTAAGGGGTTACCACACAGGCCTCGGACTTAGGTTCAAGGGAAAGAGAAAATGAAAAGCGCTATAGATACAAGGATGTGGGCGCCGTCCTTTTCAACGTGCTAGGGCGTGCACATCCCACCATAGTACGCCTTCAGCCATCACTCCGAATGACCGGGCGGACACCCGGTCATTCCTCCTTTTAAATGCCGAAGACTTTTGGCCTCTTGGGCCGGTCAAGCCCTAAGGACGGGCAAAAGGCTCGCATTAAATGTGACGGGACAGGGCATGCACCGGGCACGCCGTACTCCGGTAGGCGTGTGCACACGGCGCGCGCCGTCACATCCGCCATCACATCTCTCATGTCAGCCCACGTAGCCCTCTGGCACGCTCACCCACCGCATTGAATGCGGTAGGTGGGCGCCGGCGACAACCGCCCAGCCGACGCACGTGGGGCTGATTGTGGGAGGGGGGCTCGGGGCAGCCTGACCCCCCGTGCAGGAGGAGGGCTCGGGCGACCCGACCCCCCGCGCGGGAGGCAGCTGCCGCTCCATGCATGGCCCGAGCCCCTTCGGGGCATGTCACACGTACTCAGGGTTGCCTCCTCCCTTTTCTCGCGATACCCCCAGGCCCATATCACCGACGCATACTCTCTCACATAATATATGAATCTAGCCCACCTCCTATCTCTAATCGAATATGGAGGCTTTGTGGGTACCCGGTACCCATATTCTCCATATTTTTGAAACATAAATTTCATTTTCAAGTGTAAAAGTGAAATTTAGTTCACCTAAATTAAACAAGAGTGGTGGATTAAGTGTACTCGTTCATTGGACAACGTCCATCCCCATTCCTTCCACAAGTCCTAATTAACATGGACGTGGGATGGGCTTAGAATAATTACATTAGGTCCAAACCACTTGATCTAGCTTAAGTAGGACTGAAAACATGACGGAAAATCTTGTAGGATTAAAAACGGGACGAAAAATCCCGACTGTACTAGGTGTCATTTTCGTTTGAGAAAATTGGTTCCGTAACATCTAAAACTAACTGATATCGTATGCTTTGCTGCGAGATATATAGATAAACGTATGTTATACATTATATACATGTATATGGTTAAATAATACAAAATAATATGAAAATAATGATTTGACATTGCTTACATATTGAGTTTTAAGAATATAATAAAATTATAAATGATATGTCATGTTTACATGATATTTAAAACACTCTACTCTCCGTTCCAAAATATAAGAGAATTTGGATGAATGTGACATATCCTAGTACTACGAATTTGATCCAGAGTCGTAGTACTAGGATGTGTCTCATCCATTCAAATTCCTTATATTTTGGGACAAAGAGAGTAGATAATAATTACTACTAGGTAATAATGTCGCACACTTGCATGTGATTTAAAATACTAAAGATAATAATTGCTTGTGGGTGATGATGTGGCACACTTACAGGGATGGCCTTAGAATAATTACATTAGGTCCAAATCACTTGATCTAGCTTACGTAGGATTAATCCCGACTATATTGGCTGCCGTTTTCATTTGAGAAAATTGGTTCCGTAACATCTAGTTGATACCTTACGCTGTGCTGTGAAATATGTAGATAAATGCATGTTATACATCATAGAAATGATAGATATATATATTTAAATAATTTAAAAATGATGTGGAAATAAGTATTTGACATTGCTTGCATATTGAGTTCTAAAAATATAACAAAATTATAAATGATATGTCATGTTTGCATGATATTTAAAATACTCTAGATAATAATTGTTAGTGATTAATGATGTAACACACTTGCATGTGATTTAAAATATTCTAGATAAAAATTGCTAATGGGTAATGATGTTACATACTTGCATGTTGAGCTTTAGGAGTTAGTGTGCATCAACTATATAGATAGTATAGATTTATGAGTTTAGCTTTGTGCTACCACTGAAAGATCTTGTTACACTTTTGCTTATTTACTATGTTTTAGACCGCGTTTAAGATAATGCAGGTGCCTAAATTTGTATTGAAATGGGTGTACATATGATGAAAATAGATTAGTGTGAAGAATATGGGTACCGGGTATCCACACGACCTTCATATTCGATTAGAGATAGGAGGTGGGTTAGATACATCTATTATGTAATAGAGTAGGACTCGGTCGCAATGTTGCCTTGTGTTCTATGATAGGGTCTACAGTCCTGATTGAGTACTATCGTGTAATAGATTAGAAAACTAATGCCATATCCAGCTAGGTTTTCCTCTTGTAACCGTACCCCTGACCTATATAAGGTGGGCAAGAAGCCCTCTAGGGGCATAACCACAGAACTAGCGAAATAACCACAACTCAGTCGTCAAATTAATATACATCCGGCGGATACAATCCCCAAAAAGGAGTAGGGTATTACTTCTCGTCGAGAAGGCCTGAACCTGTTTAAACCTTTGACTTTTCGCCCATACACTTTAGATCTCCTACGCCACCCCTTTTCTTATTGTCGAATTCTAGTTTTGACAGTTGGCGTGCTAGGTAGGGGTGCGTTGAGTTTTTTGCCGACAAGTGCAATGGGATCAATTTCTGGAATCGACGGCTTCGCCTTTCCTCCAGGGCAAGCCTACTGCTTCGGTAGCCTTGACTTCATCACCGACAACTTTGGCAATATCTCTCTCCTCGATTCGGATTCAAACTAATCAGGAAGGGACCACGTCTAGTCGGCCCTATTTCGGTTACCAAACGGTGCTGAAATCTACTCCAAGCTACACCCCTCTGAGTCGGCTTTAAACCACTTGGGGGAATCACCTACATTAGCTCGCCCTCGTGGTCTTTCAAACAATATGACGACATATCCTTAGATCACCATGCAACTTCCTCCACTGCTCACTGCGACGTTTGGATCCAGATCTGTTTCCCCCCATAGGCCCTAATCGGAACAAGCTTCGGCTTCATCCGGATTGGGCTTCTGGGAGGTGGGCGTCATACTCCAACCACTCGGATCTTGCACCAACACGGAGATCATCGACTACTTTAGTTCTTTCGACGACCACAACGACGGCACCACCGAGAGCATGGGAAGTTTCGAGTTCAACGACGACTACACCCCACTTCTTTCGGCGTGTTTATGGCAGATGCAGTCGACGACGAAACACAAGCACGCCTTGCTAGAGAAGCAGAGAAGGAGCGTGCATGACTTGAACAGGAAGCCAAGCGCAAGGAGGAGGAAGACCTAAGTGTTAACGCCAGAATTTGGTAAGCCCCAAAGTCATCATCGGCCTGGTTTGTATATCGGCTCAGAGTAAATATCGGCCTCAAAGTCTGTATCGGCTTCGGAGGTCTACAAGCGGCCTATAGGAGTTATCCATATTTTCAGCAGTCGGATTCTTGTTAGATTCGGGAAGATCTTATCTAGAGAAGACCGAGTTTGAGGAGGATGTGGCTTGTATCTTTTAATTAGGATAAGTTTGTTAGTTTCCTTCTTATCTTTAGGAAAGTTTGAGTCGTATTCTATTATGATTTTTGTTAGCCTATGGGTATAAATATGTAAGCCCGTAGTTCATGTAATTTTTATCTCACGATCAATACAACTTCGGCGCATCGCCACCCTTTACTTTTCGTCTTCTTCGACGAGTTCATGCCCTTCCCGCGAGGGGTAAGTCTCGTTATGGTTGCCTGCGCTGTCGGGGCTAGGGCTTCGACGTTCTGATCTCGTCAACGTAAGCATCTACTATCATATATCTTAGTCAATCTGGTTTGGCTTCTCGATTTAGTCTTATCGGCCGAGATTCGCTTTAGGGTTTATGCCGGTATCGACTAAATTGCTTTGCTAGATTAGATTGGCTAAGGTATCCACCACCCCGAAAATCAGTCAAGGGATTGATTGTCTAGATCTTGCATTTCTTTTCATACTTAGTGCTGCATCAGTTCGGTTTGACCTACTAAGTCGTGATTAGAACCGTAATCTCTAGCCTGCTTGTTGGCTGCCAATAAGGGTTTCATCGGGGTTTCAGCCGATGAGTTATCTGAACGTTGCATCGGCCTAAGAGTTTTATATATAGATTGGATCTGGCCGATGACAACAGAGTATTTATTGTTTGTCTGCTTATTGAGAGTTTTTGCCATCGGACCTCCGGCCGATGTGTACTTTAATCTTCAGATCGATGTTTATTTTATATTTATTTGGATTATGCTATATCATATTGCTACATCATCATGTCATCGTCAGCTGATCGTCTCTATATAGATGTTTGCTCAGTACATCAGCTGGAATTGTGCCATCGGCCCATCGGCTGATCGATTGCTTTGGCTATCGGCCTATCGGCCGATATGTTTTTGCCCTATCGGCCTATCGGCCGATAGACTTTCTGTTCTGTTATTTTGCATATCTTGTCAGCGACAGGATCAAACTGACTGGCACGCCTGCGCTTCATCAATTTTAGGACCTGCACTGGAGCTAAGCAGATCTCCCAGGCCTTCGTGTGTCCGCGCGCTGGATCTACATCGGCGGTACAGATTTGGCGTCAACACTAAGGAAGTGAGATGTTGCCCAAGCCGGGGGTACCGCCCGCCATGTGATTCTTTAGACCCATGCCAACAACACCAACATCTTCGTCACACCTCAACAGAACACGATCGCAGCAGTTACCCTGCTCGACACCGTCATCGACATGGCTCCGCCTAATGTGATACCGATATTGAAAAATGTCGACCATGATCGTTGTTACCATGCCCTCGAAAGCTGGAGGCAGCCGTCGGCCTGAGGAATCTATTGCAGAAACACCCACCTGTAGTCGTCTACTTCCTCTACTTTCCAGAGATCATCGGGTCCTCGAGCGCAGCAAAGGACATATTGAATCTAATCTACATCATCGCGACAATTATGAGCGACGAGGTCCAGATTAGTTGGCCAACTCTCACGATCGACGCCACGGACCACCTCATCATAACAGAAATCCTTGCGGCGACCCCGACTACCATGATGGCTACCAGCAACATACACCCAACGACCTAAGGCACACACTCAATCAGTGCTACCATGAAAGGGAGCATCATACATATCATGACGATCGAAGGTATTCTCCCAACAACGGTGATGATGGAGTTCCAGCTTTTACCCGTGAACTGCGTCGAGTGGATTGGCCGATGTCACACCCTGAAGTTCTCCCAAATCGTAAAAATTGAATTTAAAAATTTATCTGAGAAATTGTTCAATTAATCTGGAGAAAAATCCAATTAAGAAATGCATTAAAGAATTGGAAATGGCAAGGTGGAATTTTTCTTGAGTTCCCCATGTCAAAATACATTAACAGGATTTTTAGTGGAATTTTCAGAGCCCTAGAAATAATTTAAACCAATTAAAAATCCTCAAGCGCAATAAATAAATCCCTGGGAAAATTCTTTTTCCTTTTCTTTTTCTTTTTTCCTCTTTTGGGCCGACGGCCCACTCCTCCTCCTTCCTCCTGGGCCGGCCCAAGCCGCTGCCCGAGCTGCCGCCGCTTCCCTCCTCGGCCCAAGGCCGCGCCGCCTCCCCACGCCCCTCCCCTTCCCGGGCCGGCCCAAGCCGAGCCGCCTCCGGAAGTCCGCCGCACCTCCCCGCGCCGCTTGCTCGCTGACGCGTGGGCCCGCCGCGGCCGAGTCCGTCTCCGACTCGGCCGGTGCCGCCGCGCGCCGGCGCCACCGCGATCCGGCGGGATTCCCGCCGCGCCACCCCTATTTATCCCCCCCCCCCGAGGCACTCCCTCCCCCTCTTTTCCCCGCCGCCGCCGCCCCAAACCCTAACCCTACCTAGCCCATGAGCCGCCGCCGTCTTCCGCCGCCGCCTTCCGCCGGTAAGCACCGTGCCGCCGCCCCTTTTCCCCTCTCCGCCGCCGTCGTGCGGCGCCCGCTCCGCCGCTCGGCTGCCCCCCGCTGGCCGCCGCGCCGCTCCGCCGCCGCCGTGCCGCCCGGCGCACCCGCCGCCGCCTCCCGCGCCGCGCTGCCCAAACCCTAGCGCCGGCCGCCGCCATGCGCCATGGTTGGCTCGGCCGAGCCCGAGCCCGCCTGCTCGGCCGCCCGCGGCCTCAGCCGCCGATCGGCCAGCCGGGCCGATCTGGGCCGTCCGCGCGCGCCGCGTGGCCGCCTGTCACAGCGCCGCCCCGCCGCGTGGTCGCCGCGTGGCTGCCGCGTCGGCGCCATGTGTGCGCCACATGGTGCGCAGCCGCCGCCGCCGCGGCTGACGTCAGCCCTAGCCGCTGACGTCAGCAGTGACGTCAGCCCTAGCCTGCCGCCGCCAGCCCTAACGTCAGCATGACGTCATCGTGACGTCAGCATGACGTCAGCCCTAAGGGTTTATTGCGCAATAAATAATTAATTAAGGATTTTTCTGTTATTGTAAAAACACAGTTAATCTTCAAAAATTCATAACTAATTCATCCGGACTCCGTTTTAGTCCGTTCAAGTCTTAGAAAATTCTTAAAAATGCAGAGAATCCATTAAAAATAGTTTTGTTCTCTGTTTCAGCAGCCTTATAGCATGTATTGTTGTTTGCTTTGTTTGTCGCGTAGATTCCGGTAATTCCGACGCTCCGGTTTATTTCGAGGTCGTTGCCGAGGTCGACCCAGCGCAAGAGCAAGGCAAGTCATACTTATTCATTTGATCATATTGTACCTAAATTGCGAAACCGTCTTATTTTTCTCTAAATACTGCATTGTTTTATAATGTTACTTATGGGATAGTTTACCTATTGTACTCAGCCCTTTATTGCAATTACCTTATTCCTTTGATTGCTTGGGAAATAATTTGAGTAGTTGCTACAGTAGAACTTACTTAGCCTTGCTTAGAAACATTAGTTCACAAATGGGATAACTAAAGTTTCACTATTACTTGATGATGATTATCTCATGATGGTTCACGATGGTTAATCGTGGGTGATTTAATAATTATTTCAACTAAAATCTTGTGTAATGGTGGGTTGTGAGCACATGGTTTTGATGGTCGTGCTCATGATAATTAAGGACCGGTTCGCGAGAAACCCTGGAAGAATTACCGTGCTTTCCACAAGCCAGTGTGGGTAATGGCTGGATTTGTAGTATAGCTTTTTCCTAGCCGACGTACCCAGGCGAGGGTGGGCGTGATGGAGTTGGGTCGGCGGGGGTGTACCCGTTGATCGGCTGCCGGATTCACCAAGGCACGAGGGGGGGCTGCCTGCTGCCGGGTAAGGGAGCGGGGGCGAAACCTGAGGTGTGGTGCGCTTGGTTAGGAAGGGTTATGTGAAGGGTCCTGTCACAGCTCCATTTCCGGTGTACCATGGTGGTATGTCGGCGCACAGTAATGTGTTGTAGGACTGTGTCTTGTGGGTACAGTTGTACACCTCTGATCAGAGTAAAACTATTCGAATAGCCGTGCCCGCGGTTATGGGCGATCAACCAGATTCACCGTGATTAGTTGAACTTTCTAATAATTTGACTTAATGGAACTGGTGTAGTTCAGATTGTGATTTGGGCCTGTCGCAACGTGGTGTAGCGTTGGACAGTAATTGTTAATATTGATCAATTAATTCAACGTTTTACTACTGCTTTCAACTATTGTTTTTAAATGCGTATTTTATACAAAATAGCCTTTGCAGCTCTCCTTTGTTATTACTTGCATCATTATTTTCCTTTCCGGTATGACTTGTTGAGTACAGTGGGTAGTACTCAGTCTTGCTTTATTTTTCCCCCACACCAGAGTTGGAGTATGTTTCAAAGGAAGACTTTTCAGAAGAGTAGGCTTGTTGCTACCGTCGAGGAATGCCTGTGGATTGGAGTCGCTACGTTGCGAGTGTTTAGTTTATTAGAATAGTTTGTTTCCTTTTTCCGCTGCAGTTTTGTAAGAGATTTTTATTGTTTTTGTAAGATGTGGATCTGTATGGCAACTTTGTCGTTTGTGTACCCTGGCTGGTCCTGGACAGGGATTTTAATACACAATTTGCTTTGGAAATTCTGGTAGTGAATTTCTGGGCGTGACAGCCGACTGGTTTCAAACCAACAGGGATTGAGAAATATGACGGCAAAACGGACCTCGAGTCATGCCTCACCATCTACACCTTGGTTTTCGGTGCAGCAGGAGGAGATAGTAAAGCTATGGTGAATTATTTGCTCGTAGCGCTCGTGGACTCTGCTAGGAGTTGGCTGGCTGGCTTAACGAGGGGCTCAATCGTGATCACTTCATTGCCAATTTTGAAGGGACTTTTGAAAGACAAGGAACACATTTCAACTTGTGTCACGTGATTCATAGACTTGATGAGTCCTTAAAATACTACATTTGGCATTTTTTTGAAACCCGTAACAAGATCCCCGATATCACCGACGATGTTATCATCGCTGCCTTTCAGAAGGAAATTCGCGATGAACTGCTCATTGGAAAATTCGGGCGTAAGCCCCCAAGGACAGTCAAGAAGCTCTTCGAGACAACCAATTCCTATGCCAAGTTAGACGATGCAATCAAGGCATCTCGTCAAGAGAAGCAGTTGGAGAGCACCTAGCGTCCCAAGAAAGACAATGGCAACAACAACAATAGCTAGAAGGAACGCAAGCGTAAGCCCAATGATCTAGTGGCTACAACTTCAAACCACCATCAACAGCACCCACGTGTCAATACTTATGACATGATCATGAACGGCCCTTGTACGCATCATCCAAATCATAAACACGTAGCCAATGACTGTTTCATCTACAAGAAGTTTGCTGAAGAATATGCAACTCAGCTTAAGTCGGCCACCGAAGAAGGCACTTCAGGTAACAAAAAGTACGACAACAACAGCAATTTAGGAGCCTTTCAGGACCCCAGAGTCGAGTTAAATCACATCTTCAGAGGTCCGCTCGCTTTCTCGTCCAAGAGAAAGCAAAAGCTAACTGGCTGCGTTGACATCACCAAAAGGAGAAATCTCTGCCAAGAAGCTACCCAAGATAGGAGAAGGCGACGCCAAGACCAAGAAGATTCCACTTGACCCAGCGGATCCTTCCAAGACCGCTGTGATAGGGGCTGAGTTAGATTATAAATAGGAAAGCACACTTATCACCTTTCTTCAAGCTAATAAAGATATATTTGCCTGGTATTCCTAGAAAGGTGATTGAGCATTCTTAAAATGTCAGAGAAGATCCGAAACCTATTAAACAATGAGTCCACCGGTTCGCGCAAGATCGGAAGGACGCAATCAAGGAAGAGTAAACCAAGCTCTTGGCAGCAGGATTCATTAAGGAAGTTCACCATCCCGACTAGCTGGCTAATCCGGCCCTAGTTCAAAAGAAGACAAGACAATGGCGAATGTGTGTGGATTATACAGATCTTAACAAGTCTTGCCCTAAAGATCCTCTTGGTCTACCTCACATCGACCGGGTCATTGATTCAACAGCCGACTATGAACTTCTTAGTTTTCTCGACTGTTATTCGGGATATCACCAAATCAGTTTGAAGGAGTCTGACTACTTGAAGACCTCATTTATCACCCTGTTCGGTGTGTACTGCTACATCATGATGCCTTTTGGGTTGAAGAACACTTGAGCTACTTATCAGTGCATGATTCAAAAATGTTTGCAATCACAACTTCGATGCAATGTGAAGGCCTACGTTGATGATGTTGTTATCAAGACCAAGTAGAAAGACAATTTGATTGCCGATCTAAAGGAAACCTTCAAGAATATCCAGGCCTTTAGGATGAAGTTGAACCCGGAGAAGTACACCTTCGGAGTACCATCAGGGAAACTGCTTGGTTTCATGGTGTCTCATTGTGGCATCGAAGCCAACCCTGAGAAGATCAACGCTATACGCAACATGAAGCCGCCGAGTACCCAGAAAGACGTTCAAAAACTCACTGGGTGCATGGCGGCACTTAGTCCTTTTCTCTCTAAGCTCGAGGAGCGAGGCATGCCTTTCTTCAGGCTGCTCCAAAAAACAGATGATTTTCAATGGTCACGCGAAGCCCGGAAAGCCTTTGAAAACTTCAAAAGTTTCCTCACAACACCTCCCGTACTAGCTTTACCAAGTCCACAAGAGCCTTTGTTGCTTTACGTGCCAGCAACTTCCCAAGTAGTTAGCACGGTGTTGGTTGTTGAGCGAGAGGAAGAATGATATATTCAAAAGGTTCAGAGGCCAATTTACTTTGTTAGCGAGGTGTTGGTTGACTCCAAGACGTGTTATCCACAGGTGTAGAAGTTATTATATGGAGTTCTGATCACGGTCAGAAAGTTGACTCATTATTTTCAAGCCACTTGATTACTGTGGTTACATTTTTTCCACTCGGCGACATCCTTCACAATCGAGAAGCTACAAGGCATATCGCAAAGTGGGCTTTAGAGTTGATGACGTTAGACATCTCTTTCAAGGCATGGACATCGATCAAGTCTAATGTTTTGGCGAATTTTTTTGCTGAGTGGATCGAGTTACAGGAAGGGACACTTGAGGAGAGGCTGGAGTATTGGACCATGTATGTTGATGGATCCAAAAGAGTTACTGGCACTGGAGCTGGGGTTGTTCTGATTTCTCCGACTGGAGAGTGAATACATTATGTTCTTCAAATTCAGTTCCCGACGTCGCATAATGTAGCTGAATATGAGGCTTTGTTTCATGGGTTATGTCTTGCTGTATCCCTAGAGATATGTCGGATGATAGTGTGCAGAAATTCACAGTTGGACATTAATCAAATGATGAAGGATTGGTCTTGCCTTGATGATAATGTGGCCACTTATCGCTAGGATGTTCGTAAGCTGGAAGACAAGTTCGATGGTTTGGAGCTATCTCATGTTTTGCGTCACAACATTGAGGCTGCTAATCAATTGGCAAATCATGAGTCCAAGCGAGAAGCTGTTCTGACTGATGTTTTTGTTGAACACCTTCATAAGCCGACTGTTGCAAAGAAGGAAGTTCAAGAAGAGAACATATCAAGACAAGTCTCGACGCTAGATACTGACTGGAGAATGCTTTTCATCAACTTTTTGACTAAACAAGAGTTGCCTCAAGACCGAAACGAGGCCGAGCGGGTTCGTTGTCGTAGTTAGATTATGTAATCTCAAAAGGTGAGTTGTACAAATGCAGTCCATCTAGTATTTTACTATGTTGTGTTTCACCTAAGGAGGGACGACAGTTATTGGCGGATATCCACTCGGGTATATGTGACAGTCATGCTGCAGCACGTGCTTTGGTGGGCAAGGCGTATAGACAAGGTTTTTTCTGGCTTACAACTGTTACTGATGAAGCCAAAATCGTTCGTACCTACGAAGGATGTTTGTTTTTTACTCGACAGATTCATGTTCCGGCTCAAGAATTGCAAATGATTTCGCTCTCATGGCCTTTCGCTATTTGGGGGCTTGAAACGATGGATCCGTTCAAAAGAGCTCCAAGAGGTTTTACACACTTGTTTGTTGCAATAGACAAGTTTTCCAAGAGCAGATAAAGCACTGGATTTCATAACATTGTGCATAGGTTTGAAGTTCCTAACAGGATAATTATAGACAATGGTACTCAATTCAGTGATGGAGTTTCTTAGGACTTTTGTGAAGATTTTGGTATCAAAATATGCTATGCTTCAGTTGCACATCCGAATAGCAATGATCAAGTTGAGCGCGCTAACGTGATGATTATTTAAGGGGTTAAAGCTCGAGTCTTTGATAGGCTACGACCTTATGCTGGTTAATGGGTAGAAGAATTGCCTTCGGTCTTTTTGTCTTTACGGACTAGACCCAGTCAGGCAACAGGTCAATCTCCTTTTTTCTTGGGTTATAGAGCTGAAGCTATGTTGCCGAGTGAGATGAAGTTCGAATCCCTTCGGGTGTGTAATTTTAATGAAGACAAAAGTGATCTAGATCAAACAAAAGATTTATACCGACTAGAAGAAGTATTTCGAAGTATTTTGGTGATATCATAGTCGTAATGTTCGTTTCGGGACATTTATTGTTGGAGATTTGGTCCTCGCAAGATTTAGACAACCAAAGATAGACATAAGTTGTCTCCCTATGGGAAGGGCCATTTATTATATCAGAGGTAACTCATCTAGGGGCTTATCGGTTGAAACGCAAAGATGGATCGCCAATTGAGATTTCCTGGAACATCAAACATTTGCATTGTTTTTATACATAAGATTATCTTTTTGTAACTTTTATCTCTCGACTGCCTACGTCAAGTGTTTTGATCTTCTTGAGTAGCCAGTCAGGGGCTATCTTATTTATAATAATAAGGATTTTCCTTTTAATGACAGTAATTGGTTTGATTTATCATTGGTTTGTTTTAGCTATAAGATGTTGACAAGTATTGTGAAATTTTTTGATGATTTAACTAAGTTTTAGGCTTAGTGTAGTCAAACAAAAATTTTCATGCTATATAAACAAATCATAGTTAAATCAATATCATACATAAGTCAAATCAATATCATACATAAGTCAAATATTTGCAATTCTAAGTCAAGTTATAATTGGGAGCCTAACTCTGGAATTCTTCTAGTACATCTTTGGTTTTTTTCTGAGCAGGCTCTATTGCTTCATTGATGAATTCCAGTGCTTCCGTGGTGCCGTCAGCAAATCCATCTCCAATTGCACTGATATCTACTTGGGGATACTATGACTTGGTCATAGCCAAAGCTTGACTCGCTCTCATGGTTGCTGCATCAGTAATGTGCTCGTAATATTTGTCTGGGGCATTCCTTAGCTTATCGAAGATTTCTAAGGCATCTTCTGAGCTGGATTCGAGTCCATTTTGAAATATGGTGTTGAGCACAGGAGCAGCGGCATTGGCAATTTCATCCCGTATCGATTCTGCCCTTTTGATTCACTCGGTGAAGATTTCAAACTAAGCTTGAGTTCTTGCTTTGTGGTCTGAAGTAATGCAAGTCAAGACAAGCAATATATTTTCAAGTATTCTTCAAGATTCAAGATGAAGAGTAAAGTGATTTACCTTCCAACTCAGCTACAACATTATTTTTGTCTTCTTGGAGCTTGGCATTAGTTTGTTCAATCTTTTTCAGTTGAGCCTTCAAAGCTTCAAACTGAGATACATGGGTTGAGACATACAAAGCTGGGTCAATACCAGGAAGATAAGTTTGATAAAACATTTTATGGAGATATTTACTTACCATTGAAAAATCCATGGTATTCTCGGTTTATATCCTGGAGTTGTCTTATTTCGCCTCTTATTTTCTTTCTTTAGCCTTGGCGGTTTCTTTGGCTTCTTTGAGTTGTTGTTGAACCGATTCCAAGGTATTGAGGTGAGGCACCAGTTTTTCCAAGGTTTCTGATTTGGGTTGTGATTGCTAGTAAGTTCTCTATAAAAGCAGAGCAAAGTGTCAAGTTAGAACAAGAGAAGGTATTTCTCTTATGAGATGAATTTTTTACTCACATTCAGTAGCCTGGTGGATTCATTGAGGCTCTTCACCAGAATATCGCGTTCTTCGGCTTCTTTTTGGTTATTTAGAACCATGCCATGAGCTAAGCCGTCTGCATGTCGCCATTAGATTTTCAATGCCTGCAAGGAGTCTTCAGGAGACTTGATGCGGAGGATTTCTTCTTCTTCATTTGATGTTTGAGCTGAGTCGATAATCAGACAACAGGTTATGAGAAGGATGTTAATCTAAAGGCATTTGTCAAAGGGACTTAGCTTCATTTATTTATGGCTGACTACGAGGAGGACTTTCAGTTCCTTTGTCCTATCCGGCTTGATCTTCGCCAGGAGTCGCTTCGGTATTTTCCTCTTCATTTTCACCCGCTTGAGGTGATTCTGAAGTGGTGCCTGCTGATTGGTTTCCAGTCGGTTGCTCTTGGTCCGCTGTATTTTCTTTAATAAAACCCGACTGATCTTCAATCGGGGGCTCTTGGTTTGCGTTTGTTCTTTCGGCCTCTTCTAATTGGTCACTAGTTGGGGGCTTGTTAGGAACCTTGCTAACATCTGGGTTAATAGATTCAATGTTTTTATGAGTTTCTTCACAGCCGGTTGGATCGATGTCGTGAGGTTTCTTGAGAAGAGCGGGTGCAAGACAAAATATGTGTGTTCAAGATTTATTGCTCAAAGTATTGAAGACACAACATGTTGAGATTGAAGGCGTACCTCGAAGATGTCCTGAGCTTGAAGCCGGTTTTCTTCTTTGGAGGCCGTGTTGGAATCTTGCTAGTATTTTGAGTAGGGCCTTCATCTTCATCAGAAGGTTCAAGAACCATTTTTCTCTTCTTCTCAGCTTTCTTGGTTTTAGGTTCTGTGGCTGGCCGTTAGGTTCCTTGTTATGGCTTGACTGTTGGTCCTCAAGTCGCCCAGCTGCTGTCGCTCGGTCCCTTCTTTGGAGAGTGGTAGGTTGGAGTCGGGGGGTTGGAGATAAGATGCTTATTTTCCTGCATAAAAGATAATGATCAAGATTAGCAGCAATTGAAAGTATTGAATTATTAACAAGCAATAAAGTTCACAAACCGGAGGAGGATGAAGCTGGCTGAATGGTGTAACTGGGAGTTTATGGGAATAATCTACAGTTATCTCAGATGAAAAAACTTTATATATCCTCTAACACATGACTCTGAAGTCGATGGACTGAGGGTCTTCACAATTAGGGTCCGACTGGCCTTCATATTGAAAGGTTGGCTTGGATCGTTCTTTTATTGGAGTCAGTCGGCACTTGATGAAGTGCCGAGTGATTTGCTCGCCTTTCAAGTCTTTTTCTTTTACCTCAGCTATCTGGGCTAGCAAGGTGTCAGCTTCAGTTTTATCTATGCCTTCAGACAAGGAGTTCCATTGAGGCTGATGAATGGGTGGAAGTCCGATAAAGTCGTGAAGGCAAGGAGGAGAATTAGAGACATAAAACTAGTTGGAATGTCATCCTTTGTTCGAAGATTTGAGAGACAAGGAGAAATAAGATTTCTGGAGATTTCCTTGCAACTAAAACCCTGAGCCCCCAACTATGCACGGGTTTTTTTTGGAAGGCTGGGCTTTCAGGTAGAAAAGGCGACGAAAAAGGCCAAAGTGAGGGAACATTCTGAGAAAAGCTTCCTAAAGGTGGATAAAGATGGCAATGTGGAGAATAGAATTAGGGTTAAGATGATAAATTTTAATCCCATAGAAATCAAGAAGACCACGGAAAAGAATCAAAAGTGGGGAGACTGAAACCGCTGTAGAAGAAATAAGTAAAAACGATGATCTCACCCGTGTTGCGTGTGGGGAACTCTTCGTCGGTTGTTGGTCGCCGCTCGAGAATCTCCTTTGCTAGCAGCACACCATCCTTTACCATCCGAAGTTGCCCATTTGTCGAAGGGGACTCTCTCTCCCCTGCAATGGGTGGAATGCGAATGAACTTGGATTTGGGATTTTTTGGATTTGGAATGCGAATGAACTTGGATTTGGAATGCCATGGGTGGAATGCGGATGATCTAGGTTTGGATGATGAGGGGAGTAATCCGCGTCCGATTTTCGGGAGATTTGAGAGATTTCGGTGGCTGGATGCTTGGGGAAATCTTGACCTAGCTCTGATGGTGGCGGTGATGAACAGGAGCGCGACAGAGGATTTTTTAGGAAGATGAAGTGGCGGAGAGGATGACGAGCGGTTTTGGCAAATATTTTAAGGGTATCAATAAATGATTTTCTTTGGGCCAAGGCCCATGGAACGTTTTTAGCCCATATTCCAAAGTGTGGCAATATGCGCGTGTTCAAGTGCCCAATACCTTAAAATCCTTTTATACAGTTGTTACATAACTTTTTAGGAGTTGGTACAATGTAATTCAAAAGGTGATAGACAGTGAAGTTTTATATATAGCTGCTCTATTAACTTTTTTATATAAGTTAAAGCCACAGTTTGGGTTTTACAAAGCAATTGGTTAGATATTATATCATTGCTTTAGGCTACATATGTGTGCATTTTATTTAAATACCAATATTATGGCTTTAGGCTGATTATATATTTTGATTGTTTTTTCTGGTGGTTGGTAAATCTATTTATGAGTATTATTTAACTCGGATTTTATATCACGTTGCCATATTTCTTCAGTTGTGGTAAAATTGCGTGTCTTCTAGGGACCTGAGCATATTTGTTTTTGGCAAAGTATGCACAATGTGAACCCAATACCTTGGAAAATTCTTTTTTGCTATGCAAAAGGTTTTGTTGTTTAAATCATTTGCTATGTGATTTTTAAAGACGCGAATTGGTTTTAGGCTATGCTCATTATATATCTTAAAGTAGTCAGTATATTACTCAGATCATGTTCTTCGAGCATTCACTCTGTATATGCTATATATTAATATTAAGTCACTTGGCTGACTGTAATTATTGGAAACCATTCGGTTGGTTAGATTATTTATTCCTTGACTATATGATTAGTTTGTTCAACTAACTAGTCGGGGGCTACACCTAATTAGGTGCATCTATTCGATGTACCTTGGTATATATTCTTGGTTATTTTTAAAAAAATTTTCAGCTTTTCATAGCCTTCTGATTTGATAAAAGCACTCGGGAGACTATGACGAAGATGATTGAAACACTCGGCTTTGGTTTAATTTAATTCGAGAGAAGATTATCTTTTGACTGTGAAGGTCTCTGGGGCTAGTGTGAAGATTATGGGTACCATATATCTACATAGCTAGTCAGATTATGGGTACCATATACCTACATAGCTGGTCTATCCGACTGGATATAGGAGATAGATTAGGTATATGGAATATGTAACGACCATGACTCAGGTATTACGTTTCCTTTTGTATTAAGGAACGGCCCAAAGTCCTAGTTCAGTAATATTGTAAATTAGATTTGAAAAACCGATATCATATCCAGTTAGATTTTAATCTTTGTAATCCTGCCCTCCCAACCTATATAAGATGGGCAGAAAGCCCTCCAAAGACATATTCACAACCAAGATCGTCAGATCAATACAATACCCGACAAATACAATTCTCAAATAGGAGTAGGGTATTACTTCTCATCGAAAAAGTCTGAACATGTCTAAACTTTTGTCTTTTCACCCATACACTTTAGATCTCGTACGTCATTCTCTTTTTTTTATTGTCGAATTCTAGTTTCGACAATTAGCTATATATATAGTTAAAAAATTTTCTTGACCCGGTTTCTGGGCACTTCCTCTTACACTATAGCTCCGTCCCTGTCGACCGGTATAGCCCTCCGAATTCGCATCGTCGAGCAACACCGATTCTCCACACGCCGCCGGTCGATCTCCCTCGGCACCGACAAATTCATGTTGTCGCCACTCCTGTTTCTGTCCTGCTGTGCGAGCATGTTCGATCCTAGGATCCTACTTGTTCGCCTGCAGAGGTTGCCACCGGCGAGAGCTTGCAGTGGCAGTGTTGCCACTGGACTTGAGCTGCTCGCATCTTTGTCCGGATCATTCTCCATCGAGTGCTCAAGCTCGACGTTCTGGAAACCAGGTTCTTCGTCAAACAGGGGATCGATCTGTTTGGTCTTCGAGGGCAGCCTTGTCATTCTCTATTGCCTCACAGGCCAAAATAATAATAAGAAGAAGAAAAGTAAAGAGAAAACCAGAAGGAACATGACAGAAATGGTAAAGAGACGAACGGTGCAATTTTTCAGTGGTATTAAAGTGTACCAAGATCTTTTAGTGGCATAAAGCTAAACTTGCAAATTTTTGATGACATGGAGCCAATTTTCCCTTTTCATTTTGTACCGACAGTTTTAACCGGTAACAGAAATTCCTTGTAATAGCAAAAACATGAATGATGTTTTTCCATATTAGGCCGGTAATTTCCAAAATGTCCAGGATCCACACTCTTCTGTCCAGCCCAATAACCGATTGGCAAAGAAAGCCTATGAGGTCATGAGTGACTAAACGTAAACCTAAAACCTGAATCCTCACTATCTCACCTTTGTTGGGGTTGGTGGCTCTGCAATGCCTGTGTCTCTCTCTCTCTTGCCATCTCTCCAAATCCCAGCCCGTGCGCCTCCTCCATGCTATTGTGTTGCCCCTTGCTCATGCACCGCGTCACCGGCTGCCCAATTCTCACTACAAAGGTTCTGGCCTTACTTAACGAGGCACTTTCATCAAGAACCAGGAACATTCAGTCATAAGTTGAGTTCTGTGATGATCTTGTGATGGAAGGCTATCGTCATAGAAGTTCCATCTAGGATTACCTACTACGACTAAAAAGTGAGCATCCTTCACAAACGGTTGTGACGTTTTTCTTGTCATCATATATAACCTAATGACGTTCCATATCGTCACTGATCTAGTGAAAACTATTATAAACCGGCCATTTTGGTGCCGATATATGGACAACCTGATGACATGGATCTGACGTGGCATAATTAAGTTATAGTTTGACGCAGGTTGACCTAGGGAACCGTTCCTGACAGATTCTGCCATCATAAACAACTAAAGGCTCGGTGTATGGTTGGCCAAGCGTATCGGTGGGCCAAGGCCCCAATGGATGGTAGGAAACATGCGAGTTTTTTTTATTTTAATTTTATTTATTAAAAGATTTACAGAAATAATTTTCTATTTTGAAAATTTACAAAACTACTCGCCCATCGCTTTCTGGGAGGGTGTTTTTTTAAAAATTGTCCTCCCAGACGGCGTTTTTTTGACGTGGCAGACGGCCGTTGTCCGAGAGGCACGAAAAATTTGCAGGCGGCCCCCTTGCCGCTCTCTAGGAGGGCGTTTTTCATTGTAGGGGGCCGCCTGCATAGGGGGGCGAGGGAGGGTGGTATTTTTGCAGGTGGCCCCTTCGCCGCCCTCTGGAAGGGCGTTTTTTCACTGTGGGGCCACCTGCACTCACTGCCATTTTCGGAAGTTTCGAAAAGTGGTTTCGGACAAATCTGAAAATTTACAGAAACCGACTTTGCTTCTCGGTTATTTTCGGAAGTTCCGAAAATCACTTTCGGATAACTCTGAAAATTTCTAGAAGTCCTCTTGCCGCCTTGCCGCCCTTGTAGATTTTTGTCCCCTTGCCGCCCTATTGTTTTTAAGTTATTAGTAAATATTAATTTGGTAAGATTTGTTTTTAGGTTATTAATAATTAATTAATGACAGATTTTTTATAATTGATTAATTATAATTTTTAAGTTGTTTTCATAATTAAGTTTTTAAGTTGTTTTTCTAAATATAATTTTGTTATAATTGGTTAATACCCATTTGTAATTGAATATTTGGAGCAACACATTGGATTTATAATTTATTAATTTTAGATATATCCTTTTTTAATTTATTAATTTACAGAACTTTTTTTTAATTTGGTAAGAATTGTTTTTAAGTTGTTAGTAATTAATTAATGACAGAATTTTTTCTAATTGATTAATTATAATTTTTAAGTTGTTATTATAATTATAATTTATTATAATTGATTAATACCCATTTGTAATTGAATATTTGGAGAAACATATCGGAGTTATAATTTAATAATTTTAGATATATCCATTTTTAATTTATTAATTTACAGAACCTTATTTTGCTTATCGGTTATTTTGGGACATTCGGAAAATCACTTTCGGATAAGGTCGAAAATTTCCAGAAGCGAAAATTGGTTCTGTCTATTTTCGGAAATTCCGAAAATCGTTTTCGGACGACTCAAAAAATTTTCAATTCACAGAACATGTTTTTAGAAACCGAGAAGAAACATTTTTTTAGAATTGATGTTGAGCACATCCATGACCGTACCAAAACAAGGAGAAGTTGTAGTACAATTGAAACATGATACATCTGGTTCCATTGTGGTTACACAGACAAGATTAGATTGGAACTAGAAGGAAGGTAGTGCAAGAGTTGAACACGACGACGATATAGTAATGGGTCAACGAAACATTACATTACATATTTGACTAACGTAAGTTGTCCGATAGTAGCTAACCCCTATGTGAGGATCCCTCTCCCCTCTCAAACTGCGCTTTAGTAAACCTGTATTGCTCTGGCAATTCAAGATGCACCACACGGGAAGTTGGATCACTCAGAACCTTTTCGGTGTCTATCCATTCTTTGTACATCTTCTTGGCGGTTCCTGCGAGAAACGAATAGACGTGAAGCGAACAAAGTTACTGAATGTTGTGACAAAATAAGGATTCATGATAATGAAAATATTTTCACCATGAAATTGTCGTCTAGAATATTTGGGCAAACAAAGAACCTCTGACCCAAAGTTCTTGGCTTGGTGGAACGGAGAACCTGACAATGATCACTGCATCTGCATTTTGGACGGGCTTCCCATGGAGGGAGTGCCATCGTTAGCACCCGCCAGTCGCACTGTTGTTCACGACATTGTTGTTCGTAAGCTGCTTTGAACGCCAAGTATTTCTCAGTACTTTCTGATACGAAATACCAGCATCCTTCTTGTAAACAAGTGGTTAGGTCGAGAATGGGATTTTCTGTATCGACCCACTCGATGTATCCACAAGCCGTAGCGCAGGCCTGACGAATAGATTTTAATGAAGAATAAACAATCGCTCGTGCAAACTAAATAAGCATATGCAGAGAATGAAATACCTCACAGTCATAGTTAGGGCACCTAAAGAAATGCCTTCCTCGAGTGTCTTGATTCCTCGAAGCCATTAGTTGGCATCGGTCACCGCAAAGGCAGAGAGGCCGTTCGCACCAAGGTGGGAATAGCCGTACAAGTGGATCGCTACGCCAATTGGGATCCTCAACGCCCCGGCGTCTAGCCATTGCCGAAAGCTGGTGCGATGAAGGGTTGTGGTATCGCTTGTTGCCTACACAGATGAAGAAATTTTGTGCTGCATCGGTCGTTATGGGGACTTATGTAGGCATCAAAATCGTAGTGAAAACCATTGCATGTCTACATCATGGGGCACGATGGGTCGGCCTGATTACCGCCGAAAGTAAGAGTGGACGCATGCGGAATAAGGTCGTTCGCCCTTTTAAAGGGCTAGATGGAGCCGAAAGTAAGATTGGACGTATGACCTAATAAGAGCCAATTTTCTTCACTGTATGTGACAACACGAGCACGCGTGAGTTGGAATTACTTTATCTTACAAAGCAGCGCCGAAAGTTGATCGTGACAAGTCGAACTGACAGTGTGTCCGTGCATTGTGGTATACTGTGCGATGTAATGAACCCGACACCCAAGCGCCGAAAGTTGATCGTGACAAGTCGAACTGACAGTGTATCTGTGCACTGTGGTATACTATGCGATGTAATGGACCCGACACCCAAGCGCCAAAAGTTTGTTGTCGTATGCATAAGTAGTTGTAGCAGAGTACGGACGACGGTAGGCCTATGTACTAATCGGCAGAGACAATGGAACTGTAGCAGAATTGTAAAAGTAGTACTGGATCACAAAAATATAAACCAGAAGAACTGTATGTACAAATACACAAGTGGACCACTACTGCCGAGCCATCTTACCCCTGTCCCTCCTACCCTGGGCCCTAACGTGTCTCTGGGAGTACATCAGACGGTCCAGTGGTACGACACGACCTGCCCGTCCCTCCGGTACTGGTGTGTCCGCTGGCTACTCCTGGGTCTGTGGGGGTGGAGCTCCGCCAAGCTGTGACGAGCCAAGTATATCCTGGTGTGTCGCGTCCTCCAAGTCGTCATCGTAGAAATGGTCGCTAGGACCAGCCCCGCTGGTGTGTGAAGAGGAAGCTCCTGCACCAAAGATCCCCGCTTGAAACCCTGTGGGAGAAATGACATAAGATTCATGGAAGTAAAAAATTCTTGTATGAACGAGTACAACTAACATGAGTAACGAATCAGGCACGATCACCTAGAGGGACACGCGGCTGCATGTCTGGACGAGGGATCGACGCTCTATGGGACGAACTGCTAGCTCCGGCAAAGGCGTGGGAAGGTAGAGGGGGACCTGCGTGTGCGTTTATTTTGTTGTGATGTGGTCATGTTAGCGATAATAAATCAAATATTATGGAATTAATCTCTGGGCAGAGCAGTACCGTAGGAAGCCGCTGCTATAGGTCGCACAACTCCGGCCCTAGGGGCGCGTGGACGTGCTAGCTGTGGACCAGCTGGAGGTACCGCGTCCACAGCGCTACGACAAGAGAAGAAGCGCATGACAGCGCTCATCTTCGACTGCATCTGGTCGAACGTCAGCCTCTGCTCAGCATCACTTAGGTGTAACCCAGCGTCCAACCTGACTAGCACCGAGTTAATATCAGCGTTGACCGCTCGTGCAGCGTCGGCCTATTCACAACATATGAAAGCATGTCAGTATCAATCCGAGAAAAAAATGAAAGAACCGAGCAGAAGTTCGACGTACCCCCAAGAAGTACTCTCGATCACCGTGCGTGGGGTACGCGTCCGTGACAGCGGCAATGTGTGGCTGTGGAGCGGCTGGAGTGTATGTCACACGGGCACGGGTACGAGATAAGTACCAGCGGAGGTAGTCACGGTAGTGGTCCTCTGTGTGTGGAAAGATCTCGTCCATCACCTCCTCTGGTGCTAACAGCCAGTCATCCACGAACTGCTGTACATGTGGTGCCCACAGTGTGTCGGCTAGCTGTCCCCGGCGGGTCAACCTGTGAACAGCAGACACTTAGATAGCTCAATGAATGTAGAAACATCATATTTGTAATTTGGACGCATTGTACTCACGAATGGTCTCTAGGGAGGACGGTAGGCGCCATGTCTCCGGGGAAAACCTGCCTCAGCCCAAACTGCCGCATCACCCGTTGCGGGCAGTGAGGCTCGACGAAGATGTCGAACACCATCGGCATCGTCGTGAGCCAGTACGCTGCGTCACGTGTGCAGAGGGACGAAAGCCCTAATGGTGCTCTCGCTGCCACCGCCTGCTCTATGTACGGCTACCAGACGACGTCGTTGGGCTGGAGATGGTCGAACTCGAACACGAAGTCCGGGTAACCCCGTCTGACCTGCACATGGGCGTAACGACGCTGCAACATACAAATATGGTACAAGGGTTAATTGATTGTTACGGACGAACGTGAAAGAAAATGGACGGTGCAATGTACAAAATTTGTACTCACCCCACGTCGTGGGGCCGTCCTCCGGCCACTCTGCGCTGCGTCCTGTCCCGTATGGTGCGGGGTCCACCACAGGCCGTCCTATGGCAAACCTCTCAGCTGCCCAAAGCTGAACCAGCAGAGGGCAACCAGCGAAGATCGCTCCCGCGTCGATCTTCGTGCATGCCTCACAGAGGGCACGGTAGGTGGCCGCTAGCACTGCTGACCCCCAGCTCCACCTAGGCACGTTGCCTAGCTCAGCATCCGCGATGCCACGTGCGTAGTGGATCAAACCCATGTCCACAGCATGGCCTGTAGTGTTGGTGAACATATCCCATCTGAACAGCCAGAGCAGGTACGCCTCTAAGGCGCGTCAAACTGAGCACTCATCGGCGTCCGGGTGGAGCTGGTCAGCCTGTAGCAATAAACCAAATATTCGTACAAATGAATATATTTGTTCAAAAAACCATAACCCGTTCAAACTTTGAACTTACGATGAACTGAAGCAGCCAAGCCTTGCTCGGCCCGGCGGTAGTGTACGGGTGTAGGCCAATGGGCGGAGATACACCCGGAAGGCGCATCACGTGCGCGAAATGCTCCGTGAGATCCTCCTTCCATCCCCCAGCACCGTCCACAGGCCCAATTACGTCTCCTGCGAGAGGTAGACCCAGGAGGTACGACAGGTCCTGCAGTGTCGGAGCCATCTCCCCACAGGGAAGATGGAACGTGTGCGTCTCGGGCCTCCAGCGGTCTACCAGAGCGGCAAGGAGACACCGGTCTGCATCCCAGCACTTCGCTGGGTCTCTCTCGTCTGCCCCAGCCTAAACAAGCCTACACAGTGGTAGGAGCCCTGCCTCACGCAACCTGCGTAATGTAAACCTCACATATTAGTACCAAAAAAGTATTACTGCGGTCAAATGTGATGATTTAAAATTTGAATGAGTTGTACCAGGGAATGTGTCGCGGGTGGACACGCAGCAACTGGCGTGAAGTACGTGGGCAGAGGGTGCCGAGCTGCGCACCCTGCACGGCTGACAAGTACGAGCGGTGGTTCCTGTCGAGGCCACGACTGAAGAGCTCAGGTGTGTCGTCCGCCATACCTGCATGCCAAATTATGATTAGAAAAATAGTAAACATTACTTAAACATAGTTATGAACAATACAAACAAATATTTCTTCAGCAGAATGATACAGAGTTTATGACAACATTACGGTGCTACATCAAATTGTTTGCAAGTCTAGCATACAGTACCAAAAAATTCGCAATACAATACCGGTGTACAATACCAAGTTCTGTAAGGTTGACAAACAGCAGATTTACAACAAGATTCATTGAAATTACATGATATGAATACTTAGTGCGATGGCTCTTTACGATACATTATTGGTCTACATCATGGTTTCCAGACAATATTACACCATCGCATCCCCCGCCGCACGAGGATGCCTGGGACGTGCTCGTCTATTTGTTGTTCCTTCCTCAGGTGGTCGGCTTCCATCACCTGCCTCTCCAGATGGACCGACATCCGAGACGCTCGGACCCTCCGCATTCTTTGGGCATTTCTTGTAAGTGTGGTCACGTTGATCACACTTGCTACAACGTATAGTCCTACCACCAGCTTCGGCCTTGTCCATGTCATTTCTGATGCGTCTTGTCTGACGCCGGCCCTTTTTCACCCTTAGCTTGGATGGATCCGGAATGTAAAAAACTTGGGGTCTCATAGTTGTGTAAGATCCTGAGATCCCGAACTCATATATCTCCTCACTCCATGTATGAAAGATTGCTTCTTTCCTGAAATAATGTGACACGTACACATCGGGAAGTATGCCACAATCACCGGCTGTGGCAAGTACATGAGAGCAAGGCAGGTGTCGAAACTTTGGCTTCGTACAGCTGCAACTGCATCCGCCATCGGCCTTAAGGACACATTCCTGCACGGCTTGCTTGCGGTAGATACCACGCCTGCTCCTATCAACACACATTATTTCATACCGATGTACTTTTGTGCCTTGAGGAACAACTCTATGCCTCTGTGCCTTGGCAATTTTATCTTCCATGTACTTAGTCACTACACTGCCAAATATTATCTTGTTATCAGCCATTGAGGGAAAAATTTTCTTGTATCGATCCCTGAAGTAGGCCTGTGTGCCGTGAAGGATAAATTCGACAATACCAACCAATGGGAGTTCTCGCACTCCTCGCATTACCCAGTTGTAAACCTCGGCCAGGTTAGTTGTCATTATGCCATACCGAGAACTATCGGTGTCGTACAGCAGAGACCACTTCTCCTTTGGTTCGTTCTCAATCCAATGGGTGAAATTTCGGATAGATGATCCCGACCTCCTTCTCATTGTGGGTGGATCGTCATGCAGTGCACCAAGAGGTACAGGGGGCTCGTCAACTTCAGCTTGTGGCCGACGAGATTGCTCGTCTGTTTGCTTAGCTGTCAACTCATCCAACCTTCTCCACAACTCATTAAATTTCTTCTCTTGATTCTATGCACATAGCCTCTTGAAAAGATCCGTCAGATGCTTGTTCTTGAAATGCTTGTAGAAATTAGCACCCATGTAACGTATGCACCACCTACTACGAAGATCAGGCCACCTTGCTGGAATTCCCTTCTCATCCCAACCGTTCTTCAGGTATTCAATAGCCCGCAACATGCCCGCATGGCGATCATGTATAAGGCAAACATTGGGTCTCATACGGACAACTGCCATGTGCACTCTTTCCAGGAACCAGTACCAGCTTTCAGTGTTCTCGCTCTCTACAAATGCAAAAACCATAGGTATCACCTGATTGTTCCCATCAGCTCCGATCGCTGTCAATATCTGACCTCTGTATTTACCGGTCAGAAATGTTCCATCTATGCATAGTACTGGACAACAATGCACAAAAGCGTTGATGCAAGCACCCAATGAGAAAAATGCTCTTTGCAGCACACTCTTGGTAGGATCATGAACCAATGGAAATGTATGGATGTCATAGTAGGTATTACTATTCCTCTGGGCAGTGCTGGCTAACAGACGAGGCAAATTATCGTAGGATGCTTCAAATGTGCCATACCTCATCTCTATAATCTTTTATTTGGCTCTCCAGGCCTTGGCATAACTTATGGTGTACTTGAATTTGTTTTCAATGTGGCTAATAAATGATCTTGGTTCAAAGCCACTGTTGGAGACAACACTGCTATACATCTCACTTGCAACAAAAGCTGTAGTGATGTTGCGGTGATACTTCTCCACCCCTTGTAAGTGGCACTGATGCTTGGTCACTATGCTAACTTTCCAATAATCAAACCATTTACCCTTATATGCATGGACGCGCCATGGACAATCTTCTCTCATGCACCTTACTTCGTACACATAGTTGGTTGACTTGACCACCCTAAACTCTCTCTGCAATGAGACCACCCAATGCTTCACCGCCTCCTTTATATCCTCCTTACGAGCATACCTAGCACCCTGAATTACCTCGTTCTCCTTATATTCCCAGGGTGTATGTTGCCCCTCTGAGATAACAAGTCCTGAGAAGTAATCTTTTGTCCAATCAGTGGGCATTACATCGTCTTCCTCATCGGATGACAAGTCGCCCTCCTCTTGCTCGTTATCCGAATCTTCCCTCTCCATTCCATCGACGATTGTACCGACTATCTCCCCCTCATCCGCCACGCCCATGGCCTGCATGACCCTTGTTTGATTTTCCTCATTGTTTGATGGTCCAACACAATCGCCCACATGGCTAGGACCCTCAACATCTTCGGTTTCTATTCCAAGGTTTCTATCCTTTTCATGCACTGAAACAAAAATAACAAGGGGCCATGACCGTTCAAAAGCCATCTCCACATACCATCTCCAAGCATCAGTGCTATCCATGGGCATTAGTTCCCAAAAATAACCTTCTGTTGCACGACTCACTACAACAGATACTGACATTGTGTTGACTTCTGGGTCTATTCTAAATCCTCGCAGCAACCAACTATAAATTGACTGAAATGTTCTCTCGCCAGGCCTATCGATGCCCTTCGATGTCATTCTAAAATCTGACAGATCAACACCATCTGGACCAAATCTAAGGTTGCCTTGACCGTGTACTAGCTGAAACATGACCTTACTTGACATTCTGCTTAATGAAACAAAAAAATAGGTTAACTAACTTTGAAACATAACCACTGGATCTAATGTCGAATTCATCAATATGTACTATGCCATAAGTTAAGTTTCTGGAAATGTATTATCTGTCCTAGGTCTCAAATTCTACAAATCGGATACGTGCTCTAGATGTATCATATAACTCAAATATATTGTACAGTTTGCACTATGTCCTAAGTCTCAATTTCTATAAATATGTCGAATGTCTTTGTTCTTAAATTATACAAACAAACAGTGTGCTCCAGATCTACTAAAATATATGATAGTAAAACTAAAATGCAACATAAATTTCAAAGAGAATATTGTGTTTACCTGCTGTGGAGTCAGAAAATGGACAGAGCTTCGCCGCTTTCCTTCAGCTCTCCCTCACCCCTCTCTCCTTTTTTTTCTGGATTTTGAGTGAATATAATGAAAATTTGTAGAGGGGGGAGGGCTTATATATGCGGAGGGCTAAAAATCGCCCTCCCAGAGAGCGTTAAGGGGGCCGCCTGCAAAAATGCCAGGCCGACCTCGGTTTTGCAGGCGGCCTGAAGGGGGCAAAAATCACCCTTCCAGAGGGCGGCGAGGGGGCCACCTGCAAAAATGCCACCCTCCCTCGCCGCCCTGTGCAGGCGGCCCCCCACAGTGAAAAAATGCCCTCCTAGAGGGCGGCAAGGGGGCCGCCTGCAAATTTCCCATCCCCCCGTCGGATGGTCGTTCCACCCTGCCAACGGCCGTCTACCACATCACAAAAAAAGCCCTCTGGGAGGGTGATTTTTTAAAAAAACGCCCTCCCAGGGGGCGATGGGCGACTAGTTTTGTAAATTTTCAAAATAAAAAATTATTTTTGTAAATCTTTTAATAAATAAAATTAAAAATAAAAAAACTCGAAAACAGGCCAGGATATTGTGGGCCATGGCCCAATTTTGGGTCCAAAACAAAATTATGTTTGCTATAGGGCCACTTTATGTTAGCCTTACTCAATATTTTGTGTTAGGCTTCGGTCTAATTTATTTTTGGTCTGCACCCCTCTTATCTTATTTAGGCCACAGCCCAATTACATTGATCCAAACTTCATTGTTTGGACACATGCCGATTTTGCACTTTGGATCATCTTTTATTGTCGTAGTTTTACTTTGGACCATTCCTATCCAATTTTTTTACTTCGGACTAGCTAACTTTACATTGTTATACTTTGGGTAACCCGGACTCTCTTCTCTAGCCACGTGCATCCTATACTCCGCAAAGGTATAGCCTGCTCATAGGTGAAGGATTTTGCCAGCGTGCTAGAGCCGATGTCCTCGAGATTGTTGATGTGCTAAACAAATGATTTTGGGTGGTATAAACTGAAATAAACACAAATTTAGCTAGTCCAAAGTGAAAAGATTGGACTAGGGGTGGTCCAATGTGAAACTACGGTCAGTGGCAGATCTAGAAAGAAATAACAGGGGGTCTAAACAAACTAGATAAAGATACAGTCGCCTCTTTCCATTTACATATAGCAAAAAATATTAGTGGGGGTTTTCTGGGGGCTCCCATGGTTCTCACGCCAGTAGTGGAGGCTCGAGACTCTGCCACCTCCATCCTAGATTTGCCGTGACTACGGTAACAAAAGGTGACCCAGAGTGTAATTCATTCAATAAACTATTAAAACCATGAACACCTAATCTACTGAACCAAAAAAAGGGGCAATTTGCAACCACTAAACAACACAATCGATGAATTTGTTGATCACTCCTCATTCCTCAACAATCCACTAGCTAGACCTACTTATTGTTCCATAATGACGTACAGTCAGATCATGTTGAACTTAGTTAGACACTCTAACACCAACTCCGCACGACAGTTCATAGAGAGACGACGATACCCTTCCGATGCAAAGATTTTCTCCTGGGTTTTCGGCGACGATTTGGTGATGAACTCAAAGCATGCCTTCTTGAGCACCTTGCAGCTAGGCCACAGATCAATGAACACCAACACGCTGACCACGCTTCTCTTGTTTATTTACTTGCTTACCTTCTCCTTGCATATCAACCTCAATCCCTCCAAGCCGTATCTATCCACCGCAATGACCAGAGGCACAGCAGTGACCACCTCATCTTGCTTACTCATCCTCGGTAACGAGCCGCCGTACATCAAGATGAGCAGCGAGTCAAACACCTTGGGCTTCATGCATGACAATGTTGCACCTAATGGCCTGTACGTCATCCACGACGATGAGCCCTCTGAGTTCTTCCATCTTCTTGAACAACGCGTACCCATATCGTGCTCTAACGTGATCAAGTCCACACACGTTGGCACCACGCATGGCGGCTTCAAATGGCGGTGTGTACCGGCCGCGGGTATTGGCGGCATTGACGAAGTGGAAGCTGAGCTGCGCGTTCACCTGTCTCCTCGTTGGTCCCGTTGTCGAGGATGAGGTAGACACCGACGTAGCCGACCATGTCCGTGTTGTATCCTTGGGGTAGAGCTCGATGTGACTGCCGGATATGGCCTGCCACCGCGAACGGGAGGGAGTTGATGTTGTTGTCGTTGGGGGTGATCGCCTTGAGAAGGGAGTAGTCACGGATCGTGAACACGTAGTGCCCGTTTAATCGGGCGACGATGGTGGTCGAGGTGCCATCGCGGATCGTGAATGCCATAGTGCCCGCTCAACTATTTGGATGGGTTTTTGACAAATGATGGTCCCCTCGAGGGATCAAAAGAGTTTCTCCCAAGCCATATTCAGTGAGCCTCTCAGATTTGTGGAGTTCTATACCGTGATTAAGCGAGTAGTGAAATTAAATGGGACATGTTTTCATTGGTTGTGTCGTGGGTGCGATCCCCAATAGCGGGGAGGTGCAAACTCCCCTTGTGAAGATTCGGCCAGGGGGCTTGTTGTGCGTGAGGTTGGATCCGCCTGTGGGGTGTGCAAAAAAGTGCGAGGAGAGTATGAACCCCGAGTTTATTCATGTTTGGGCCACCCGGAGGTGTAACACCCTACTCCTGTGTGTGGACTATGGGATTGCGCACAAAATACAAAGCTTGATCCCTTTGAGGCTTAGAAATCCATCCTTTCTATAAGTGGTATATCCCCATCCTTTTATATCTGAAGGAGGGGTGTATAGTGCCGCTGTTGTCTAGGAAATATCTATGGAATGTCTTGTCGTAATCCCATCATCACGCCTTTTAAAGAGAGATTTGTCGAATATCTCGTCCCCTAGATTGCCCCGGGCTCCTCAGTGTGGACGCCCGAGCTAGCTGGATCTCGCCTTGCTCGCCACATCTAAAGAGCTGGGCTCGATGGGCCCAGACCGAGCCAGGAGGACACCGCCGTTCCACCCTTTAGCAAACTGGCACAATCAAGTGTCGCTGGGCATGCTCGACATGTGTCTTGGCTCCTATTGTCTCGGGTGACTCAACGCTACTGTTCTCTCCACGCTTCGCCACCTCCCAGTTGGATGCAAACCAAGCTGTCCACTTAGTTTACAGACTTCCACGCACCGACCGACAGTAGGTTGATTGGTAGCGCTGCCGGGCCCACCACTCTGCCTTGACTACCTGCAGCGCATGGAATCCTGCCCCGAGCGTAGTATATCCCGACGGATATTTCCTAAGGGGGCCCCGGGGCAAAACTAGCCGTCGGGCCCCCCATTTGAGGTCGTGTCAGTCCGGTAGCTAGCCCAAGGAAACACTAATCCCTAGGTTGTTACGTTCCTAGATGACCCATTCTGTCTAAGGCGCACGCGGTGCCCGGGCCCTCGGCCTACCCCGTAGCTCGGGCGCGCTCCCACGTCATTTAACGGGAAGTCTTATGTTTTAGATGAGATTCTCGAAGATGTCGTTGATGAAGGGGTTGAGAGGGTTAGAACACTTAAGATGTAGATCTTGTATGTCTCCACACTCCTCTCAGTGATGAACATGTGTAGTGACAGGGGGCTGGGGGCCCCGGGACCCAATCAGTTGACCTCGGGCCCCTCAGCCTGCAGTTATGTAGATATAATCTTTATACATTTCTACTCCCTTCTTGAAACCCGCGTATGTGTTGTTGCAGAAGACAGGGAGGGAGCCTCCAAGCCATGCCAGGGACGCTGTTCAAGCTCCCAGCCCATTACCTGGTGGATGTAAATATTATAGGTCTCGACGCTCCTCTTAAGGAGAGGAGTGTGCCACCTAGAGTGATAGGAGGGCCCTAGGACCCATACTAGGACAGGTACCGAGCCCTCCATTTGTAGATATAGATCTTGTAAGTCTCGACACCCCTCTCAAGAAAAGGAGTGTGTGACTATGCCAAAGGTAGGGAACCCGGGGCCCGGGCATGCCGGTCCTGGCCCCACACCTTGACAATCGTCACTACCAAGACATTAACCTGGTTCTCTCTGTTACTAAAGTGGGGATATTGCTTCGGGTCCCTAGGGAAAGGGGGACCCTAGTTTCCATTTCACCAACAGGTTGAGTTAAGGAAGTATAGATGCGAAATCATCGTCGTTATTTGAGATTAAGAGTAGGCAGAGAAGTTGCTATATTCTGAGATAAATTTTAAAGGGTGAAATTTACAATGGTGTGGATCTAATTAACCTTTTAAAATTTGTCAACTAGTTGTAACCATGCACACCTACATGTTGTATGAATCACATCGGCACCTAAGGTACACTGACATATTTCGACAATCTCACGAAGAGGTACCCCAACCTTGAGGCGGGCGCAGGCTGCTCCAACCAAGGGACGATGAAAAGGATGCTGGTGGTGGAACCAAGGCCACCCCGAGCAGCTGTGATGGAGGTCCAACAAGTGCGTCGAGGAGATCGAGAGGGCCAAAGATAGAGCTAATGGTGAGGAGCACATCGGCCACAGAAGCAAGGCCCCACAGAGGGGACTCGAGGATGGCAGTATAGATGGCCAAATGAGCCGCTCGGGCAGGCCCGGCCAGGGCATGACCAGGCACGACCGAACCAATGCGTCGAGCCATGTCGTGCCTGTCCATGGGTGTTGGCGTAGAATTTAGACCCGCCTCGCAACCAAACGGGTTCCACATTTCCACGGCGGCCTGGGAGATCTGCTTAGCTCCAGTGCAGGTCCAAAGGCTTGCCTAGGTGCGTGTAGGGCGTGCCAGTTGATTTGATCTGCAATCAATAAGATAAACAAGCAAACCATGTTAGTAAACAATGACCGATCGGCCGATAGGCCGATGTCGCATTGTCATGACCTAGCCGATAGGGCAAAGCTATATCGGCTTACTTGTAACTGTGATAAAATAAGATCAAAATATAGATCTAATCTCATCAGCCTTCATCAACATGTTAATGTTAATTAGCAGCATCGGCCGATGAGGGATAAATGAGATAAGTGCACTAGCTAATACTCTAATGCAAACTTGTATGAACCAATCGGCTTATATAAATATATCAATCACTGGCAAACCCTAAAGAGTAACCTATGATAAACACATTTATATTTATCAATTTACTCATACAAGTGGCAAATACATATAAAAACATTATGGTGATTACATGTATTAGATAAGACCGGCTGAAACCTCGGTGCTATCCATGATTCCGATCAAAAACAGGCTTTGCGTTAGATCTCAAAACAGGACTAAGGTCGATGGCAACTCGAAGTGTGAATTGAGATTTAACACAAAGAAAATCAAGTCGTCGATCGCTTTTGGGGATGGTAGATGCATTGAAAGATTTAACTAAGCATAATAATTAAACTACCGTCGGCAATAAACCCTAAAACGAGTAGATCGCTGGCGAAGCATAATTAATGCACTTACGAAAATCATCCAAAGCATGATAAACGACGATCACATCATCGAGGCTTAACGTGCCTAGAGCGACACGTTAGCCCCGACGACGTAGATCGTCGGGCGTGAGTTCTTACCTCTGCTCTGGGGAAGCAAGAACTCGTCAAAATTAACCTCTTGCGAGGGTTGGCGATGCGCCGAAAATAAGTTGAACAGGATTGTGTATTGTATTGTGAGAGAGCTTCTATGTACAAACTACCGGGATATTTATACCCGAGATTACAACATTGTCCAGATAGGACACGATCTTATCTACAACTTAACAAACAAGTCTTTGCGACAGACTCTTGCCATAGATTAGATCTAAACCTACTTGATTTACAAGATACAATTGCCTAAAACCGAGCCTTATCTCTATTTAGCAACCTCCTTGAAGCTTATCCTGAGCCAAAACCAAGCCCATGCTAACTCTATCAACTCTCTATCTCTGTCGGCCAAAAACCACGTTGAATTCGTATTGGCCGATACACCTTTTCTGTTAACACAACTTCCAGTCAGATACGCTTGCCGAGTCCGATACAAGACTTGGTCCGACTCCAACTTAACCCTTCCTCTCTGCATCGGTTTTCTCTTTCCTCTCCAAGTAGATTACGAAAATCTGCCGTTAACACATGCCCCCCAATTCTGCTTCATTATATAATGTGGCGGAATTAGCTCCGAGGAACCCATCGACTTCTTCGCTAGGATTTACCTGAAAACTGCGCAGATCCAGATTCACAACCTCCCGCCGCAGTCTTACTTGCACCGTTCTTCATCGACCACCTGCGCCTCTCAACTCCGGCGACTCCTCGACATCCTCAAGGCATCGACCCCCTCACCAACGACCTCTCCGACCACATTAATGGCTTCCTTGCCGTTTTATACCTCCGAGATCCCCGTGGTTAGTCAACCCTTTCCAAGCTCACATTTTCATTTTTTCGCCGAGTTTTTCAAACTAGGGCCTCTACTCTTGCCCCCCGAGTCTTATCTTCCATTACTGTTTATGCGCCACAGGTCTTCAAGAACCAGATCCTAATCCCCACCAATGACAAATCACACCAGTTCCTGCTGGGCCCCATGGGCAATTATGACCCTACTTGGCTAATCAATGCAGAGACAAACAGAATCCCATTCAAGCAGGTCAAACCCAATGTACCTTCATGGAAACACACCTTCAGGTCTTGGCCGTCAAAGCTCACTGGCTTTAGAACTTGGTACAAGAGAGTTGTCGCGGCCAAGCAAGTCCACTGGGATGAGATAGGAATCGGCCAATGCATCACTCTATCCCTGGCCAATACCAAGAAAAATGAGCCCCTTATGTCAGCAGCCACGTACTTCTGGTCCAGCACCCTGAACGCTTTTTTATTCAGGCAAGGTCCGATGACCCCGACGCTGGTAGACATCAAGATGTTGACAGGATTGGACATACATTCTAAGATCAATCCCTTCAACCTCCTTATCAATAGTACCCACAAGCTGAAGACCAAGAAAATCGGAGGTTGGTCTGGATATGTAGCTGAACACATGGAAACAGGATCAGTCTTAGAAAGAGAACATGTGGCCTTTCTAACCTTATGGCTAGAAAGATTTGTCTTCTGTGGATCAACCTGCGGCCCTACTCTGAACTACCAATACCTAGCCCAAGCCCTGGTTGAAAAGAGACAATTTCCTCTCGGCCGATATCTTCTTGGGGCTATCTATCGGCTGCTCCATTCTTCTACTTAAGATCTAATGCTGAAAAGGACAGTGGCACATGGGGGTCCATGGTGGTTCGTCCAACTTTGGTTGACAATCTATACCAACACCATGGCAGATCGGCCTCCGCTATCAGAGTCTGCCTTCCCATCGTACTACACCAACAATGAAGATCCCTCATCCAGGAGGTGCATGTCCTTCGGAGAAGCAGCTTCAGTATACCCTGGAGCAGATCAATCGGCCGAAGAATTACCTGCTTGGTTCGTCCGATTTTACACCGGTCCTCCATCAGCCAAGATGGACATATTTGTGTACCCTTCGAACTCCGATTTTGAGCTCCCTGTCGATCTAACTCTGGGTGAACTGAATGATAATATGGTAGCAAGATTGATCGGCATCACCCCTTGCTTTCTCCCAGTAGGCGTTTTCCAAGGCAGAAGCACCAGCCTATCCTATGAGTTCTACAATCCTATGGTAGCTGCAAGGCAATGTGGGCTTGGTCAACTTCCTATCGGCCTGTACTTCCATCGGCTCCTAGAGAGCAGGGGTACTGTCCCATCAGCCCTGGTCATGAGCAAGGTTCTAGAAACCAGAGTACCAAATCTGGGGGATTGTGACCGATTATGGCTGAGTCCCTTCATTCACCTCTCCTTCCAGTCATGGTGGCAAGAATGGACTTCCCACCTCTTCCATCAATCGGTCAGGTTCTACTTGATAGAACTCATTGATAACATCAGTCCTCAAGTCCCTGACGCCCCAACACCATCAGTCAGCAACTGATGTGCACTAGAGTTCCCGACCTTCTGAAAGGTTCTGATAAACAATGATTTGGACGGAGTCGCGACACAAATCGATCCGGCTTCTTGAACGTGCACGCTCTTGAGCCCCGCAATCGCAGCACCACGTCTCCTCTGGTTATCACCCGTATCGAAACGCGGGTGACCTCGCCAAGAAGGCTAATCCCTATTTGCCAATCGAAGAACACAAACAAGAACGAGATAGAATACAACCAAAATTGCAGATGAATGATTAAGCTCACAAGTTGGGGTCTTACAAACCGATCTAGCGGCGAAACTGTTCTTGACAGATTAATCTAAGCAAAACCCCAAAACCTAAAGATAGCGACGGCTATTGATATATGGAGTTTAGGGTCGTGCAAGCACCCCTTGACGCAACCCTAATGGGCTCCAACACGATACACGGGCCAAAGGAACAAATACGGCGTCGCAGCGCCGGGACAGACTCTGAATGTCAACTTGTTTGGCTAATTCGTGATGACTCGTAATGAATTTGGACATGGGACCAGATCCATTGGAAAGGTTATCTTCTTAGCTTTCCATCCATATAAAGAATGCCCCAATCCGAGCACGTATGTGTCCTGGGCGCCCGTTTTAGTGTAGACTGGTCCTGGACTCCGAATTGCACCCGAAGTCGACTTGGAGAAGGTCTTGGTTTGGTCCCCAATCAACTTCTTTGATATTCCATGCATTCGTTATGCTCAGCTTCTTTTCCTTCATCCAAGCAAGTACCTCTGTAAACGAAAACAAACAAAACTCATTGTGTAGCAACGTATGTTCAAAAATATAACAAGTAAATCTTATGTAGAACTGGTTAACCTTTGGCTGATTAATACACAAGGTAGTCATGGTTATATCCGAGCTAGTTGTGTCCTCATCATCCTCCCCTTCTTGATTGGAAACCGTCCTCGGTTTCATCTTATCATGCAGCATTTTGAACTTATATTTATCTATCACAACATCCGATAAGGAACATTTCTTGATGGCCATATGGTTGGATCCTGAAATCTTTTTAGTCGAAAAACCACAACACTCCCCTTCTTGCAAACCAACCTGTAACTCATTTAAACAACTAGAGGAATTTGATAGAGAATTACGTATACACATGCGGTCCTCTAGACAATACATTTCATCATGAAAAGGAGGTATAGTCAAATCCGAACAAATATATACTCGATGCACATTATATTCTCCTTTACTATCATAATTGTCAATAACATGAAAAATTACATCAGAAGGGCATGGCAATTCAAATCTAGCAAATAATTTCTTCTCTAAACAGTTGAGTGGACAAAGATCATCAAATTGAATATAACCCCAAGTATTTAAAGAAGATAGCAATTTAAATTCTTCATTCTCGCTAGCAATGTGAATAACATGTTTAAACTCAACACATGGTGGCTCTACTATAGAACTAACATGTTCATTCACTAGTTGTGGCATGGATATAAGTGAAGCATCGCACAACTCTTCTTTATCACAAGGAACATCAAGCGAATTATTTTGTGACAAAGGTATTTCTATGGGTTGCTCTAATATAGCATAAGTAGTGGACATAGTCGGCACATCATAACTATACATACCTTGAGTAGTTGTGCAACATTATCATTACCTTTTTTCTCATCTTTAGAAATTATAGGTGCTTGGTCAATTAAACATTCCTCAAACATGCATGGAGCTATGGATAGGTCTTTTTCTTCTTCGTCTTTCTTCTCTTCCTCCTCACCTTGGTTGTTCTCAGATGCCTGCAAAATATTAGTATCCAAAACAATAGGCAGAACATTACGTTCGTTTTGTAATAACTCAGACTTAGTTGAAGGCATCACAATATTATTATTATTCCTGGTATCTCTGAAAATCTCATCGATTCTATTCTTCGTCCTTTCAATACTATCTTTGAAAATTTCTTCGATTCCATTCTTCATCCATTGAAGATTATCTTCGAAAATTTCAGAAAAACTCATTGGTTTCAATTTCATTTTTCGACCATTATGTCTAAATGTGTATGTATTAGCAACAAAATTATGCAAACCATTTTTATCATATACCCATGGTTGACCAAACAACAAAGAACATGCTTGCATAGGGACAAGATCAAAATTGGCAGTATCATGGTAATTTCCAATCGAAAAGTTTACTGTCACAATTCTATTTACCTTGAACTTACCACAAGAGTTGAACCATTTGATGTAATATGGATGAGGATGCGGTTGTGTAGGCAACTCAAGTTTCTCAACCAAATCTGAACTCACAAAGTTATTGCAACTCTCACTATCGATTAGAGTACGACATGCTCTATCCTTAACCACAAACTTTGTTTCAAATAATTCATGGTACTGCCATTGCTCCGCTTTCTCCATTTGAGAACTTCGCACTTGTTGCACCAAAGTACTTTCCTCACGTGCATCTATGGAAGGTGATGTAGCAGCTATGGTTTGTCTCCCATCTAACTTTATCTCATATCCATAAGAGACGTAACCTGCCATTATCAGTAGAAAAAGAGAACAACAGAACAATATTGTTCCTATTAACTACAGATCATGGAAGCATCTTACCAAGCTCTTACATGGACCTCATCATCGTCACCTGCCATTGAAACACCAAAACAGCAACAAACGGTGAAGGTTATCCCTAATAATCTACTACGCAGGTGTGGTGATGCCTCTCAACAATTCTCAGCAATATGGAGGACCTAACCAAGCTCTTATAAAGTTCTTACCAGCAAAGCAAAGGATACCTGGAAGGCGTAGTCAGCGATTGCAGGGATCAAGAACCTGTGCTGTCCAGAAGTAATATGTGGAGCTAGGAAGGTCAAATATATGTGAGTGGTACACAATCCAATGACAGATAGTAATGCTGAATAAAAATCCCAAGTCACGTGCCCTTAGCTGCTGGTCTACTCGTGTCCTAGACAGTAGTGGTAACAATGATGGCCCAAATGAATATGACACTAGTAAACAGCAAGGAAGGATTGGTAGGCAAGCTTTGGCGAGTCTCAGCAAAAATAGCAAAACCGCAAGGCTGATAGGCTCAACGGAGCGCGTTGTGAGCTCGAGGCACTAGTGGAAATCAACTTTTTTTTTTCTTTTATTTTTCTTTTCTTTTTTTTATTTTCTAGGAGCACAAAAATAGGAACACCACAAAGTTACAGCTCAATCGAAGTTGATATGTGGCCTATGGAGTTTTTTGATACCACTATTAAGAGAGTGCAGAAACTTGTGAGCTCAAACAGACAATTTTGCAAGCCAAATTTTAGAATTCTGATTTTGCCAAACCCGCCAAAGGGGGGGGAAACGGATGTAAAATTTTTTTTCTCTTATCCGAAAAGTTAAAATTTGCCTGATTCCGAGTCCGTATGCAAAAGTTATGGTTGTTTGAAGTTTGGACTTCCGGCTAGGTTTTCCAAAGGGAATATAACCTAGTCTTTTTGCGGTGGAATTGGGATATGGTGGCAGCGGAGTATGTAGGGTGTTCTGGTGATGCGTGGTGATCTGATGGGTGTTTATGATGGAGGAACGACTCTCAAAGGATGAACCCTAACACATGGTGAAAGGTGGCGGCTAGGGTTACAAAGGAAAAACACACGACTAGACTAAAACACGCATTAGACTAGCAACAAGAACTTAAACTAGGACTCAAACTCAACACTACGGACTCTAAAAAAGAATCATGCAAAGGCTAAACACGGTCTAGGTTAAGGTAACTAACGACTAAATTTTTTTTTTGCTTTTCTGTAGACTCTAGGATTATTGCGAAAACAAAAACTAATCTAGGGTAAAGAAACTGGGCGAACCTGACGGTGAACCTAGAGCTCTGATACCACTTGATGTGCACTAGAGTTCCTGACCTTCCGAAAGGTTCGGATAAACAACGATTTGGACGGAGTCGCGACACAAATCGATCCGGCTTCTTGAACGTGCACGCTCTTGAGCCCCGCAATCGCAGCACCACGTCTCCTCTGGTTATCACCCGTGTCGAAACGCGGGTGACCTCACCGAGAAGGCTAATCCCTGTTTGCCAATCGAAGAACACAAACAAGAACGAGATAGAATACAACCAAAATTGCAGATGAATGATTAAGCTCACAAGTTGGGGTCTTACAAACCGATCTAGCGGTGAAACTGTTCTTGATAGATTAATCTAAGCAAAACCCCAAAACTTAAAGATAGTGATGGCTACTGATATATGGAGTTTAGGGTCGTGCAAGCACCCCTTGACGCAACCCTAATGGGCTCCAACACGATACACGGGCCAAAGGCCCAAATACGGCGTCGCAGCGCCGGGACAGACTCTGAACGTCAACTTGTTCGGCCAATTCCCGATGACTCGTAACGAATTTGGACATGGGACCAGATCCATTGGAAAGGTTATCTTCTTAGCTTTCCATCCATATAAATAATGCCCCAATCCGAGCACGTATGCGTCCTGGGCGCCCGTTTTAGTGCAGACTGGTCCTGGACTCCGAATTGCACCCGAAGTCGACTTGGAGAAGGTCTTGGTTTGGTCCCCAATTAACTTCTTTGATATTCCATGCATTCGTTATGCTCGGCTTCTTTTCCTTCATCCAAGCAAGTACCTCTGCAAACGAAAACAAACAAAACTCATTGTGTAGCAACGTATGCTCAAAAATATAACAAGTAAATCTTATGTAGAACTGGTTAACCTTTGGCTGATTAATACACAAGGTAGTCATGGTTATATCCGAGCTAGTTGTGTCCTCATCAGCAACAGCGGGCAAAAGATATCTTACGCTCTGGTATTGGCTCCATCAGGCAAGTCTATCATGGAATCAACTATCGACCTCACCGCTCCGAAGGTATCATCATTGTTCCAAGGGCCAATAGTCAAAGAAACTCCCAAGAGGAAAGCGCCAGTAAAAGAAAAAATTCAAAAAACTGGCAAAAAACCCAAGACTGATGACCAGGCCGATCTCGATGAGCTAGACCCCTCCGTAGAAAAATTCTTCGATGACCAGGTTATGGAGGAGGAGGTCGACGCAGCAGCTGCCGATCTGCCCGAAGAAGAACCATCGGCCAAGACCGCTAAAGAGCCATCGGCCAAGACCGCTAAAGACCCATCGGCTACAACCACAATGGTTCCACCGGCTGATGACGCAACCGATGCCACTCAGCCAAGGAGAACCAGACATGCAGTCCGCAAGGTTCACATGATCCCTTTCCTGAATTTGTATGATCTCCTCCTGCTGGCACGCTATAATTTGATCCTTCGCAGGTTGTTGCATCGTCTCTGTTGAAAGAAAGAACTCAATCGGTCCCGCTGCCCAGGACTAAGGAAGCCACCCTACAAAAACACGAGCGAGCCAAGGCCCGATTGAGAACACCTTCTCCTTCTCCACCACCCTCTCCGATTGCCTCAGTAAGAATTAATCCTTTGCCTTAGCACTGTAACAATATAAATCTGATCACCATTTTCTGGATTTTCCTCAGCCGCGAGCTCCATCACGTGCACCACATCGGCCGAGTCCCTCGCCCACCGGCTCCGGTCAACAAAAGACAACCGACGCAAGCGCAGCCGATGCACCATCACAGGTAAACAGATCGCATTGAATCCCTCGCCGACTTGTGGCTAATTGGGTTAACCATGCCCTATCTTGATGTTTGCAGAACTTAGCCGATATGTTCTCCTTTGACATCGGCCAATTTCTTGACGATGAGGACAAAGAGCCACCCAGCACAGCCAAGGCGTCGATTTCTAAAGAATTGAAGAACCGGCTGTCCAACATCGCTAATCGGCTGGAGGCATCATTGGAGTCGCTGGTGGAGAACTGCAATCCTGTCAGGAGCAGGGTTCAAGAAATCTAAGACCAACTCCCTGAAGATCTGATGGAAGTCTTGATGCCAGCCATCTTCTTGGAACAATACAACTTCAAGCTTCACAGGGCCAAAGAAAGGATCGCGGAGAGGCGGGAACGTGAAGGCTTGTAATCGGCCCTGTCCGCCAACAAAGCTCAAGTTAATTCTGACAAAACCAGGTTGGATGAGCTGGCTGTCAAGCCGACTGTCTTAATGAATAGACTCGAAGAACTCTGCCGCCTCGAAGCAGACCTAGCGTCAAGGCTAGAAGCAACTCGTAAGGAGATCCAAGAAGTCGAGGCTGCGATAACTGCATCACCGAAGGCCATAGAAGACCAAACGGCGAAACTGAAGGCATCGGCCAAATACCTTGCAACCCTGAGCAAATTCTTGAAACCAATTCCAGGGTCAACGGCCGATGACGCCCAAGCAATAGAGGACATTGATCAAATCCGCCGTAAGGCCATTGCAGCTATCGAAAAATTTATAGGCTGATGTAATATATTTTTATGTCTTTCTTGTAAGAAAATAACCTCCTGTTTTTTTTACCAATATAAATCTCATCGGCCAATCAGCCGAATTTGATTTGAACAATACTGAAAAAGTCGAAGTCTGAAAAAAAAACTTTGAAGTCCATAAAATTTCGATCTAGTAAACTTGAGGAATCTTAAAAGATATCTTGCTTGTATATATATATGCCCCCCAAATTTTGGAAGATGAGGGCTCATGTTGTAAAATTTGAACTAAGGGCGATAATGCATATCGGCCATCTAAAGACAATGTGCACCACATCGGCTATTATCATAAATCGGCTGGCAAGCCGATCATGAATCGATCCAGACGCTGGGATAGTATTTCTTTAAATATTTGCCATTAAGAGCTCTACCATAAATTTCTCCATCTAATCCTTTGAGCAGATAAGCATTGCGAGGAACACATCGATGAATCTGAAAAGGACCTTCCCAATTAGGTGACCACTTGCCGAATTTATTATCTCTGGAACCAATCGGTAGTATCAATTTCCAAACAAGATCCCCTTCTTCAAATGACTTGGCAACAACCTTTTTGTTATAATGACGAGCAACTCTATCTTTATCTCGCTTGATTTTCTCCAAAGCCCGCAATCGGACGTGTGCCAAATCATCTAACTCATCAACCATAAGATTGTGGTACTCATCGGCTGTCAAATCGTCTTGCAAAGCAAACCTTCTTGAGCCGATGTTGGTCTCCCATGGCAGCACAGCTTCATGTCCATAAACCAACTGATATGGCGGCACTTGAATTACACCACGACAAGCCATCCGATACGCCCAAAGGGAATCGGCCAGCGTGGTATGCCACCGTCTCGGCTGTTCATCGATTTTTCTCTTAATCAACTTGATTAAAGTCTTATTAGAAGCTTCTGCCTGCCCATTAGCTTGTGCATAATATGGAGAAGAATTTAACAGCTTGATACCCATGCTATCGGCAAACTGAACAAACTCATCGGACACGAAAATTGATCCCTGATCTGTAGTCAATGTCTGTGGTAATCCAAACCGATATATAATATGCTCTTTGACAAACTGAATTGCATCCTTGAAATCAACTTTCTTAAGAGGGATGGCCTCAACCCACTTGGTGAAGTAGTCTGTAGCCACTAGGATATACTTGTGTCCTTGACTTGATGGTGGATTGATTTGTCCGATCATGTCTATACCCCATCCGCGAAACGGCCACAGCTTTATGATTGGATGCATAGCCGATGTCGGTGCTCTTTGAATTGCTCCAAACTTTTAGCAGTCTTGGCATCCTTTGTAGTATTTGAAACAATCCTCAAGCATTGTTGGCCAAAAATATCCAGCGCGCTTCAAAAGCCATCTCATTTTATGAGCCGATTGATGGATTCCGCAAATCCCTTCATGTACCTCGCTCATAACAACTTTGGCCTCTTCTAGACCTAGGCATTTAAGCAAGACACCATCAATCGTCCGATAGTATAGGTCATCGTCTAATAGGACATAATGTAAGACCTTGTATTTCATCTTTTGTGACGCCGACTGGGAAGGGTTTCTCAAATAATCAATAATAGCAAACCTCCAGTCACCGGCATCCACGGCAGCAATCTGAACTTCAACATCTTTTGCCATCGGCCTATATCCTGATGCCCCTTGAGCTAGATCATTGGCTTCAAAATTTTGCTTCCTGGGTATATGCCTCATTGCCACCATCTTAAAAGCCTGCAGCAACTCCTTGCATTCTTCATTATACACCCTAAGAACGTCGTTCCTGCATTCATACTCCCCAAAAAGTTGATTGATGACTAACTGTGAATCGCCAATAATCTCCACGGAATCGGCCTCGACCTCATGTAATAATTGCAAACCCTTGAGAACAGCTTCGTATTCTGCTTGGTTATTGGTGTAATAAGGCTTGATAGTAAATGCAAACTCGAAGCTTGCCCCCCGAGGGGATATGATAACCAGGCCGATACCGCATCCATGTCTGCAAACGGATCCATCAAAATACAGTGTCCATGGCACAATGTCTGCATATGCAATTGAATCATCTCTATGTTGAACAATGAAATCGGTCAGGGCTTGTCCTTTGATTGCTTTGGCCGATTCATATCTGAGGTCAAACTCTGTTAAGGCAAAAATACACTTCCCAATTCTCCCTTTTAAAACAGGGGCCGATAGCATGTATTTCATCACATTGGCCTTGCTTACCACAATGCACTCATTGGAAAGTAAGTAATGTCTTAATTTAGTACATGAAAAATATAAACATAGACATAATTTCTCCACTGGCGTGTACCTTGTTTCAGCATCCAACAACCTCCTACTGAGGTAGAAAATAGCTCTTTCTTTGTCATCAATGTCTTGAACTAAAACTGAGCCGATGGACTTCTCATCGGCCGATAAGTACAACCTGAATGGAACCCCTTTTTGCGGAGGGATTAGAACTGGAGGGGAACTTAAATATTCCTTGATATCGTCCAACGCTTTTTGTTGCTTATCACCCCATGCGAACTCTTGATCGACCTTTATCTTTAACAATGGAGTGAACGGCTCTATCCTGTCTGACAGGTTTGAAATAAAACGCCGGACAAAGTTGATCTTACCGAGCAGAGATTGTAACTTGGTCTTGTTGGTTGGAAGCTTGATATTTTTTATAGCATCAATGTTCTTTTGTGTAATCTCGATTCCTCTTTCATGGACCAAGAAACCTAAAAACTGACCGGCCGATACGCCAAAGGCACATTTGTTAGGGTTCATCTTTAAACCATATCTCCTCGCTCTTTCTAGTACCTTGCGTAAATCGGCCAAGTGCATATCGTACTCTTTAGACTTCACGATGACATCATCGATGTAAACCTCAATCAGCGAGCCAATAAGATCATGAAAAATATAATTCATAGCTCTCTGATAGGTAGCTCCAGCATTTTTCAAATCGAAAGTCATAACAACCCACTCGTATAGACTGATTGCCCCCGGACATCTGAAGGCTGTCTTGTGGATGTCTTCTTCGGCCATGAAAATCTGGTTGTAGCCTGCGTTCCCATCCATAAAGCTGATGATCTTGTGTCTAGATGTGGCATCAACCAGCAAATCAGCCAACGGCATAGGGTACTCATCTTTTGGTGTCGCTTTGTTTAGGTCTCTGAAGTCGATACACACCCTAAGCTTGCCGTTTTTCTTCAACACTGGAACTATATTAGAAACCCACTCTGCGTAACGGCAGGGTCTGATAAAATTGTCGTCGTAAAGCCTTGTGATCTCTGCTTTGATAGCTTCGTGCATATCGGCCTTAAACCTCCTAGGAGCTTGTTTAAACGGCCGATAGCCTAGTTTGATAGGTAACCGATGTTCTACGATCGATCGGCTTAACCCGGGCATCTCATGATATTCCCATGCAAAACAGTTTATGAATTCTTTCAAAAAATTTATCAAATTATTCTTATATTCCCTTGACAGGTTAGCACTTACATACGTCGGCCTAGGTCTATCACCTGATCCTATATCAACCTCTTCGAGTTGATCGGCCGACGTAAAGCCTTGTCCCAATTTTCCATCTAACTCATCCACCGCATCATCCGTGTAGGGACTAGCTTGCTCATCTTGGGCAGTGGATGGCACATCTTCGTTAAAGCAACTGCTTGTCTTGGTCTTCTATCGTCTCGATGTCGCAATCAGTTACTTTGAGGAAATCGGCCTCCCAAACTCGTCCGGACAGGCAATCGATTCCCTCCATCTCCCAAACTGCAAGATCGACATTGGCCACGTGGACTGACCGATTGGCCTGCACGATCTCGACTTGGTCCCCTTGCCATTGTATAAGGCACTGATGCATTGTCGACGGGACGCAACAATTTGCGTGGATCCAATCTCGTCCCAACAGCAGGCTGTAGGAACCTTTCCATCAAAGACAAAAAAGGTGGTAGGTATCGTCTTGTTGCCCACGGTGAGCTCTACGTTTAGCACCCCTTTCGCCTCAGATGCGTTTCCACCAAAGTCTTTTAGCACCATGTTAGTCTTGATGAGGTCTTCAGGTACTTTTCCAAGCTTCCTGAAGGTTGTATATGGCATTAAGTTTACTGCCGCGCCGCCATCGACTAGCATCTTCGTCATCAGCCGCCCATTGACGAATCCCTTGATGTATAACGGCCGGAGGTGCCTATAGCTGGTGTCGGCCGGCTTGTCGAACACGGTTTGATCTGGTGACAACTGTAGCTTAGCCGAGGACTGCTCATCGTCGGCTACCGCTTCATCGGCCGTCTGTACGCTGTATTCTGCTGGCAATATGAAAACCATATTAACAGAAGCCGATGCTACGCCTTTACCTTTTGCAGACGCAGGAGCTTGAGTTGATTTGGAGGTGCCCTCATCGGCCTTGACCACTGCAGATTTTATCCTCCACTCTTTCTTGGTCTTGGCGGGCCGATGGGCTATTGTCGCCTGCTGCTCCTGGATCTGCTCCTTCCTCCTTAATCTCTGAACCCGCCATTTTTGTGTCTTGCTAAACACGTCGCTTGGGCGCCATTGAGGGTTCTGGATTTGCTCGTCGTCCTCAGTCCGACGATCATGGTGCATCGGCCCCAGCCTTTCATGCACAGACTTTCTCTGCTTGTTCGGCCCATGCACTTGTTTGCTCAAGCTACCCTGGTGGGAGTCTTCTATATCATTACATGCAGGGCACTCTTGGATTGATGGCAACCTCATCCCTTCGTTCCAGCAGAACTGGAAAAATTCGCACTCCCAGTGAGGGTCGTAAGAGTTGTCTTGATCGACGTAGTCTTGTGCTTGTTCGTCCCGCCTTCGCTGGTATTTTCTAATCAGGCCTACTGAGGTCTAATAAGGTCGCTTGCCGGCCCGATGGCCATTGCCATCGGCCCTGTCTGCCCGCACCATGTTGACTGGGAACGGGTGTCCTTCTATCTTCATCGGGCGCTTGGCTTCGTCAATCTTGATCCTGCCTTGCTCGATGGCCGATTGCATCTGTTGTCGGAAGATCTTGCATTCATTGGTGTGATGGGAATATGTGTTGTGCCACTTGCAATATCTTCTCTTCTTGATTTCCTCAGCCAATGGCAGTATATGACCTACTGGCAGCTGAATCTGCTTTTCTTGCAGGAATAGATCAAATATCTTATCGGCCTTGTTGATGTCAAAGTCGTACTTATCTTCTTTGTCGCCCTTCTTGGCCCACTGGCATGTTGTCGGCTTCTTCATCCGGGCCCACTCAGCTAGATCGACAACGACATCTTCTTCATCGTCTTCGTCAGAGGCATACTGATATATTGTATTGATCTTCTTTGCGAACTTCTTCGCCACCTGAAATCTTTGTTCATGGGCCGATACTCGTTGTGCTAGCTGAGCTAGGCTGTCGAATTCTTGAGATGAGAACCTTTCTCGTATCGGCCCCAGTAGTCCTTGGAATGCCAATTCGGCCAGTTGAGAATCGGTCAGACTGAGGCTGTAACACCTATTCCTTATGTCCCTGAATCTTTGGATGTATTCTGGGACAGATTCATCAACCCGTTGCCTGATGCAGTGAGATCAGACAGTTTCATCTCTTGTACACCGTTGTAAAAGTATCTGTGAAACTGTTTCTCTAGATCTATCCATCCTCTGATGGAATTGCAGGGTAAAGACAAAAACCATGTAAATGCTGACCATAACAAGGACAAAGGGAAAAATCTCACCCTCAACGCCTCTATGGCCGATGCCTCACCACATTGTGCTAGGAATCGGCTTACGTGCTCGTACGTAGAGACGTTATCTTGCCCTGAAAATTTGGAGAAGTCCGGGATCTTGTATCGGCTCGGCAGTGGCACTCTGTCGAACTCCTCGGGGTACGAGTGTCGATACACTGTAGAACTCTCCTTGGGCTTCAAGCCGAATTGATCTCGCATCACTTCGGCTATCATGTCGGCCCAGTATCCTGCAGGCTGGTGTGGAAGCTCCTGGTGGTAAGACTGCTGCAGGCCCTCCGGCCGATATTGCCTAGGGGAGTACGGTTGGAAGTGATGATTTAGGTTATGTGCGTCGTACTGCCCTGCGGTGTACTGCTGGTAGCCTTGCGGCGCGTTGTAAGCAGCTGGTTGCGGAGGGTTACTAGGCATGGGGAATTGAAGTTGTCCGGCCGATGGTGGGTTGACTGGAACTTGCTGCATCGGCTCGACCACCGGTTGTTTCCCCTTCGTCCACTGTGCAAATTGTTCCTCCGTGATGTGCTGGGGGCTTCCTCCCGCTTGCCTGGTTAGGACCAGCGGCATGGTTGATGCTGGTTGGGCCGATGGAGGTGGGATCGGCGCCGCCGGCTGTGGAGCCGTACTCAGATCGGTCCTCAAGGTCCGATAAGCAGAGAACTTGTTTTCTGGCAAGAAAATCGGTCCTTGAGGCTTGTACTGGTGAATAGAACCATCTAGGATTGATTTGACCGTATTGGTCAATGTGTTCACCAGGATTCCCGACTGGTTGACTAGCGCAGAATGAACTGCGGAGTTGATGCGGTCTTGCAACGTCGGTGCGGCGTTTTCTTCAGTCTTGACAGTGTGGTCGTGTGCTGCCGCCGACGTGCTGGCTCCGTCTCCAGGGCTCGGCATTACCACCTTAGATTTTTGAATGAGGGTGCCTTGCCGATTCCTAGAGTACGTCTGTAGGTACATATTTTGAAATTGCTCGACCAGCTTGTCCATCTCAGCTTTTTGCTCTTCGTTGAGCTGGTCGACGGTCACAGAGACGACGTTCTCCTCGGAGATCTCACTCTGTTTCAACATCCTGCAGTGATCTTCTTGTTGTCACGAAGCTTGCGTTCTTGATGTCCCACCGGACGTGCCAAAAGCGTGTTGGCGTAGAATTTAGACCCGCCTCGCAACCAAATGGGTTCCACATTTCCACGGCGGCCTGGGAGATCTGCTTAGCTCCAGTGCAGGTCCAAAGGCTTGCCTAGGTGCGTGTAGGGCGTGCCAGTTGATTTGATCTGCAATCAACAAGATAAACAAGCAAACCATGTCAATAAACAATGACCGATCGGCCAATAGGCCGATGTCGCATTGTCATGACCTAGCCGATAGGGCAAAACTATATCGGCTTACTTGTAACTGTGATAAAATAAGATCAAAATATAGATCTAATCTCATCGGCCTTCATCAACATGTTAATGTTAATTAGCAGCATCGACCGATGAGGGATAAATGAGATAAGTGCACTAGCTAATACTCTAATGCAAACTTGTATGAACCAATCGGCTTATATAAATATATCGATCACAGGCAAACCCTAAAGAGTAACCTATAATAAACACATTTATATTTACCAATCTACTCATACAAGTGGCAAATATATAATAAACATTATGGTGATTACATGTATTAGATAAGACCGGATGAAACCCCGGCGCTATCCTTAATTAGGATCAAAAACAGGCTTTGGGTTAGATCTCAAAACAGGACTAAGGTCGATGGTAACTCGAAGTGTGAATTGAGATTTAACACAAAGAAAATCAAGTCGTCGATCGCTTTTGGGGATGGTAGATGCATTGAAAGATTTAACTAAGCATAATAATTAAACTACTGTTAACGACGAAATTTGGTAAATCATGCATTGGATTCAGAGTTGAAGCCGAAGCCGATTGAAGGAGATAAGTGATTACAGAAAACGGAGTATGAATCGGCTGCAAGCCAAATCGGCTACGGTGTGCATCAGCTGAAACAGAATCGGACAAGGATAGCCGATGTAGCCGATTCCGATGAGGTGATGGCAGGATCATTGTCGGGTTCGGTTGGTGTGCTTCATGAGGATTGCCACGTGCGGATTGAGTCCAAAGAAGGCAATTGTATCTATTAATTAGAATATTTGTTAGTTTCCTTTTATCTTTAGGAAAGTGTGTTTAGTGTCCCTTAAGGACTTTATGTTTTTCTTTTATCTTTAGGAAAGTTTCTTTCTTGTCCTACAAGGACTAGTATCTCCCCATGGGTATAAATATGTACACCCGGGGTTATTGTAATCTATCAACTCTCGATCAATACAATTCGGTGCATCGCCACCTTTTACTCTGTTACGGTTTGTTTATCAACCGGCGGAATTTGGCACCTGACGCGGGGCTGCATCGGCTGTCGATCTCCGGTGAAGGGGTAAGTCCAATGTTCCGTCGGTTCAGGCAATTGTATCATCTACGTCGGCGTCGTTCAAGGCTGCATCAGTACATTCGACCTCTTGGATTGCTCTGGTTTGGATAATATATTTGCCTGGCTATTTATCATATGTCTTCTGTTAATCTAGTGTTAGCATCTCGATTTAGTTTTATCGGCTGCTTCTCGTTTTAGGGTTTCTGCCGGTATCGGCTAAATCGTTTTGCTAGATTAGATTAGCCTAGGCATCTACCACCCTGAAAATCAGTCAAGGGCTTGATCATCTAGATACCGTGTTTCTTTACATACTTAGTGCTGCATCAGTTGAGTTTGACCTACTAAGTCATGTTTAGAATCATGAATCTCTAGCCTGCTTTTTGATTGCCGATAAGGGTTTCATCGGGGTTTCAGCCGATGAGTTATCTGGACGTTGCATCGGCTTATAAGGATTGCATATAAGTTGAATTTAGCCGATGACAATAAAGGTTTCACTATTTAATCTAATCTTGTGGATTTTATGGCATTGGATCTATGTTAGATTCACTTCATGGGCTAAGCTATGAATATATATAATCTCTCTCTTGAGGTGTTTTTAGACATAAGTGATTTATACTGTCTCGGCGCCCTGTCCGATCTATCCCAATCACTTGGTTTAAATATATTTTGAGATTTAGATTATGTATCATTGATATCTACAGCCGATCGAGTATGTCTAACTTTCGTTTCACTTTATCAAGTCATTGCTAATCTAATGCATATTATCATCAGCCGATTGTCTCTTTGTCAAGTGTCAGAATCTACATTGAATACATAGCCGATAGCTCAAAACCCTATCGCTATCGGCTGTTATCAGGATCAGCTGGCATTACTACATCGGCTATGTTGGCCGATTGGTTCTTTGATCTGTCGTTTGTATATCTTGTCAGTTGCAGGATCAAACTGACTGGCACGCCTGCATCTCACCAAGATTTGGACCTGCACTGGAGCTAAGCAGATCTCCCAGGCCAGTGTGTGTTTTTTGCATCAACAACTACCGTCAGCAATAAACCCTAAAATGAGTAGATCGCTGGCGAAGCATAATTAATACACTTACGAAAATCATCCAAAGCATGATAAACGACGATCACATCATCGAGGCTTAACATGCCTAGAGCGACACGTTAGCTCCGATGACGTAGATCGTCGGGCGTAAGTTCTTACCTCTGCTCTGGGGAAGCAAGAACTCGTCGAAATTAACCTCTTGCGAGGGTTGGCGATGCGCCGAAAATAAGTTGAACAGGATTGTGTATTGTATTGTGAGAAAGCTTCTATATACAAACTACCGGGATATTTATACCCGAGATTACAACATTGTCCAGATAGGATACGATCTTATCTACAACTTAATAAACAAGTCTTTGCGACAGACTCTTGTCATAGGTTAGATCTAAACCTACTTGATTTACAAGATACAATTGCCTAAAACCGAGCCTTATCTCTATTTGGCAACCTCCTTGAAGCTTATCCTGAGCCCAAACCAAGCCCATGCTAACTCTATCAACTCTCTATCTCTGTCGGCCAAAAACCAAGTTGAATTCGTATCGGCCAATACACCTTTTCTGTTAACACAACTTCCAGTCCGATACGCTTGCCGAGTCCGATACAAGACTTGGTCCGACTCCAACTTAACCCTTCCTCTCTGCATCGGTTTTCTCTTTCCTCTCCGAGTAGATTACGAAAATCTGCCGTTAATAATGGGCTGCACCAACGGCTCAGGCACGGCCCAAAAAGACTCGGGTCGTGTTGGGCTAGCCCATAGGCACGACAAGCCCACCGTGCTCCTCCTTGGAATAAGTCTATTTTGCGTCTCTCATCTCTTTGGGTCGTGTCTTATATGGCTAGAATAAATCTATCTTGTGTCCCTCATATCTTTGGGCCATGTCTTATATGACTGGAATAAGTTTATTTCCTCCCTTATCTATTTTGCCTCCCTAATCGTTGGGTCGGGCCGTGCCATGCCGGCACGTCATGCCGAGGAAGAGGCCTAGGCATGGCCCAACGGTCAGGCCAGGCCGTGCCGTGCGTGAGTCGGGCCAATTTTCCATGCCATGGGCCGGACAATCAGGCTGCAGACGTTTTGGCCAACCATAGATGGTGATTTGAAGAGTGAAGACAGTGCTATGGGAGTGGCGGCCGTAAACCGATCATGCGGTTTCGGATGGGCCATGCCACGGTGGAGTGAAAGAGAAGGTCGGTCGGCACTAGTTGTAGACAAACCGGAGGAGGACGATCTCGGTGGGATATAGAAGCTTATACGGGAAAGAGATGTGTTGCATAGTGTGGTTCGGCGATGTAATTTTTCCTCTGAGAAAAGTATAAATAGATTACAGAGTACATGGCTTGGATCTTAAATAATCCTAGAGAGATCGAGATAAACATTAATCTTTTGATTCTACCCTAACAACCCCAGATCATGTATAATTCTATTCGTATACTCTCTCTAAGGATAACTCCAACACAACACCAGTGTAGTTCGCGGTGTGGCGATGGAATGCTTCCGTTGTAAAAATCTCATCCTGAATTTTCAATGGTGATTTGAGGAGGAATTCAAAGCACACCTTATTGACCCCATGCAGCTATGGTGCTAATGAACGAACACTAACATGTTCATCACTGTGCTCTTGTCTACATACTCCCCCATGTAGTTTTGTATGACGTTGGTTAGTTCAACCAACATCATATATTTAGGGAAGGAGGTAGTACTTGCATAGCTTGTCTTCGATTTTCTCAACCTCTTCAAGTCATACCGCGATGAGCAGAACCTGAGTAATGCCTTTCGTCTTGCTTCTTCATCTCCAGCAACGAGTCGGTGTACATGAAACCGAGCAGTGTGTCGAACACCTCTGGCTCAATGTCGTCAATCCATATGACTCGATGGTGGTTGTGATTTCCCTTAGATCCATATATCGCTCCGCCATGATGACCGGCGACTTGACGCCAAGCATGCATCCATGCTATGTGAACTGCCGGCGGCCAATCTGAAACGTCACGTTGCATGTTCCGACTTGAGGTTAATACTTACATTTGGAGTTGCTGAGCAGGTAACCAGCAGGAGACCGTCTCGGTGAAGGTAATACCTTCGTTAGGAACATTTCGAGCAACCATAAAAGCCGGATTGATCCTGTAGTGACGCGGACTATCTTTTACTGAAAGAGTGGCGGTGAGCAGCGCCATTTTGAATACACCGGGTTCACCCCCATGTCCTTGATGGGGGAAAACATTTCCTCGCCCATCTTTGTTCGTGGCCTTGGGTCACAACCCAGGTCACGGATGTGCTGGCCTGGGTGTGATGCTGGTGGCTCGTCGCCGGAGGACGATGCCACTGCGGCGGCGGCGGCTGCCTTGGCCTCTGCCGTCGTCGTCGTCGTCGTCGTCTCCGTGCAGGACTGTGTGATGACAACGATGTCGCACCTGATGACCAGCCCATCTTCCACGATGAGGCCTTCCTCTTCCAGCTTCTCCTTCTTCTTGAACGCCACGGTGCCCCATCCATTCCCTTGGCCATCAAAGTCACGCACCTTCTCGCCACGCATGTCAGCTATAGATGGCGGCGGGGCGTGCAGACCATGGTTGGACGCGTCGACGAAGCGGAAGCGCAGCTGCACGTTCACCGGCTCGCCCGCGCCGCCGCCGCCGTCTTCGAGGACGAGGAAGACGGAGACGTAGGCGGCGTGGTCCGCGTCGTACCCGTTGGGGTAGTACTCGACGTGCCAGCTATGGCCACCCACCACGAACGAGGTGGACTTGATGCTCTTGCCGTTGGGGGTGATCGCCTTGAGGAGGGAGTAGTCGCGGATCCGGAACACGTGGTGCCCGCTCGACCTGGCGGCGGCGGCGGTGGAGACGGAATAGTTGATCTGAGGCGGCGGAGGTGGTGGTGGCCGTGTAGGCACGACGCGGCGGGCGGAGGCGGTCGAGACGGAGTAGTTCTGAGGCGCCGGCGGGGGTGGAGGTGGCGGCCGTGTAGGCACGACGCGGCGGGCGACGGCGGTGGAGTTCTGAGGCGGCGGAGGTGGAGGCGGTGGCCGTGAAGGCACGACGCGGCGGGCGGCGACATGGCCATGGGCATGGGCGGACACCGCCACCGCCGGTGACGACGACAACGACGCTGACGGCGCCGCGCGCGCTCCGGACGGTGAGGCGCCCATATATACGTGAATTATATGGGTCGAGTTGAATTAGCTTCTGGCTAATCTTGCTCGATCACATATGTAGACGAAGGATATCGTACGTGGCAGGCAGGATTAGCATGATATTTAACGTCTCGATTAGCAGAGACAGTTCGGAGTTCGGACATCGATCGGGCTCCGAGATAACCTCGGACTCGGATTGCTGATGCCATAGCCAAGATCTCCCCCCGCGAAACCGGTCCACACAGACACTAGTCCTGTGGGCCATCGTGAGCTTAGATGGGATTTTTGATATTTTGAGTAGGTATTATTTTTCGAAACTATCTTTTTATTTTGAAACACTATAGTCCGTATACATGCACATACTCATCGCTATGAATACACACAACATACACCATGCTCCTAGCAGTGCCTCTAAAGATTGGGTTGGCACTTGTAGAGATTGACGAAATTGATACGTCGCATACTACTAAAAACATTAATTAGCCGTAAATGCAAACAACTGTATCAAAGCGGCTAGGTTCTATCCTAAGAATCTAACCAGATGAGCTACGCTGAATAGATCTGAAAGTTCAAAAGAGAGATTTTAGTTTTGGGCAATGTGTTTACAAATAAATTAAGAGCCTTTAAGTTTATAGTGAAAATGTCTATCAAAATTTAAATTGAATGTCGTCAGAAAAAATCGGTTGAAAGTTACAACAAATTTCAATACCTATTGAAAGACATCAAAAATTCTTTTGAAAGTTACCCTAAATTCCTATTATAAGTTATAAAAATTTCTATTGAAATTTTGTTAACTATATATGGACTTTTATCTTACAATTTAGGCGTATCAAATACTGGCATGTGGCATTCTACGACACAAAATTGTTGTTGTTTGAACATTAGTGCACACACTACCCACGCGAACTGTTTCGTGATCCTATATATAGCTGCACTAATGGTTTCTTCGAACCACATGAATTTTACATGATTTTCACAAGAAACAATTTAATTCTTTTAAAATTTTCATGAAATTCATCCAAACCGAATAGGCCCTAAGCACCACGCGCCCACTACGAACTTGGTCTGATATTCTAATTGGGTCCGAACAAAGAAAACCCTAGCCACATCGATACAAGCGAAGATGATGGAACTCACTTGTTGCCGAAGGTCGGACTTAACTAATGCAGCCTACACTCGAAAATAAGAACTCGTCGGGAGAAAAACCTCTGAAAAGAGAGTGGCGATGCGCTAAAGTTGTATATTGATCGAGAGATAAATTACAAGAACCCCAGGTGTTCATATTTATACTCATAGGTAGATACTAGTCCTTATTGACACGACACCGACTTTCCTAAAGATAAAGTAAAAGATACAAGTCCTGATTGGACTCTAAACAATCATTTCTAAAAATAAAAAAGAGACTAACTAACTCTACCTAATTAATTGATAAATTGTCATGTCGCATCTTGTAACGCCCCGATTTTCGCCCCGTCAAAAAATCTATTTTATTTAAAATCCTATTTTCAAAAATTTGGTTCTTTGAGTGTATTTAGGACTTTGTGTCAAAGATCTCAATTGTTTCATGTCCTTGTGAACAAAAAATCTTGATCCTGATATCGTCTCCCAAAATTAAATTCATATGATTCGAATTTTGAAGTTCGAGTTTTTCCTCCTAAACCTTTTCAAAAATTCGTACGGTTGAAATTTCGATTTCGGGATTTTTAATCGTGTCGTCAAATAATACCCTTTCCATTTAGAGAGACTAAAAATATTTATTTTTAGACTTTGACCGTCTGACAAATATTTCCTATACGTGTACATATCAACACCAATATTTCTGTGCACATAAAACCCAAAAATCTACAATCGTTATTCCCATTGGATTTAATCGCGCACCAATGAAACCAGCAAAATCTAAGTTTTTCCTTCAATTACTATTTTCCAAATAAAATCCCAGTGTCAGGATTTTGGAATCCGAATCGCGTCCTAAATCACCTCCCCAAATTCTATCCGTCCCAAATCATTTTGTTTGAAGCTTTACTTATTCCATTCATCACAAATTATTATTCCAAAACCAAAGCCCATCCAACCAAATTTCCTATCTGTCCAAAAATCCCAAATAAATTATTTCACATCAGAATCATAGTCCTTTTACAAGTTCAAAATTGTGTACAGCTCGCGGGCAAAAATGACAATAAACAAGCATGCTTGCACTCCTCCATTTTTCTCTACTGATACAAGCAAAAACCATTTTGTTCCACCACTCATGCATGCACATATTTTATCCTCTGTCATCACTGCCCTTCCCTGACACCCATTAAAACTCCCCTGACACCCCTTTAACCACATCAAAACAAAAGAGCAAGCAGCAGCTCTACTCTGACTCTGCATTAACGAGAGTTAGGCACCGTCCTGCCACTTTCTCTAAGCAAGGTAGGCACCGTCCTCTGGCAGTAGCAGAGTGAACTGTGAGGGAGTAAAAGCATGCACATGCATGTTCATTATCGTCGAGCTCTCCGTGATGCACGAAGGATAGTATAAAGGCAGAAGCCCTCCATGGATCCTTCGCTAAGCTGCCACTCTATTTTCGTCACACCGACGAGCCAAACACCATCGTCGTTCGACCGGCCGCCTTCTGGCCGTGCACTGGCCGCCTTGGGCCATGGCCGCGCCACACCACGCGAGCAGCACGCCACACCACGCGCGCCGACTCGCCCCGGATGGCGCGACCCCAGCCGAGCTCGCCGCGCCACGCCACCACTGCTCCGCGCACCGCCTCGCCGTCACCCACCATCTTCTCCTCCGCTCGGGAAGCAGCAGCAGAAGAAGAGAAAAGAAAGAGAGAAAGAAGGAGAGAAGGAGAAAGAAAGGAAGGGATAAGAAGGACAGAAGAAAAAAAAGAAAAAGAAAAAGAAAAAGAAAAAGAAAGGAGGTGGGACCCACCAGTTGGATCCACTTTTTATTACTCTCTCTCCGCGGGCCCTCGACCCAAGAATTTGAAAAAAAGTCCACATCGCCTCCCCACTTGTTGTGGATATAGTCCTCCACAAGAAGTCTACAAAACATCCCCTTCATTCGTTGGGCCATCCGGCTTGATGATCTACCTGAAAGTCCATAACACCTCCCCTTGTTTACTTGGGCCGAAACCAAGAAATCCATTTCCTATAAAAGTCTACAATACATCCTCCGGGCCGAACCCCACCAACAGCCTCCCTCCTCACCAAAGTCTAATTTATATCCCTCTACTCACCCAAGCTCCCCTCTTGAAGTCTATATTACCTCCCTACCCGACCTCCTTCATCTATGGGCTAAAGCCCAAGCCCTCCCAAAATAAAGTTCATGATACCTCCCTCTATGCATCACAGCCAAGGAATATTCTTGGGAATATTCCTTTCCAATTTAATAAATTCATTTCCACATTTCAGGAAATCCATTGATCTTCCGAAATTCATATCTCCTCAACCGTAAGTTCGATTGACTCCGTTCAACTTCCATAATTTTTCTAAAAATGAGATCTATACAATGGCACAATTAGTTTATAATAGTTATTATCTGCTTTATAGGGTTTTGGATGTTTTTCACTTTTCGATCGCGTAGTGGACGTTTCGGAGATGCAACGGACATGGATTTTCTTGAAGATTTGAAGACCAACAATAAGGCAAACCACTCTTCGATCATATTGCTCCTAGTTTATAAAATGTGTTGTTTGCAAGATTGCATGCTTAGCGTACACAATTAATTTGATCGGCCATCGGTCTACGAGCACACGACCGACGGACCAACCTATGTAGCTGCATTACTTTCTATAGGACCTTGTTAAACTTAACCCTTGTCGCTCTACCACAGCAGTACCTCGATACTTGCGCTCTTTGGGTGCAGATGTCTTTTTGCACCATTTGTTTATATCAGGTTTTTACATGGTTATCGATGTGAAAAAACTTGGGTTGTGAAAGGTTTATAAAACCCGACTCGGGGAGTCAGTGACTTTGAAAATAAAAAGATTTTATGGGAGAAAACTTGCGGTGCGAATCCTCTCCTATGTGGTTTGGTTTCGTAGTCGCGCATAAGGACCGATTCCTTTGGGTTTTACATCCGAGCATCTCACAGTACGATCACATGGGTAGAATGGGATTCCCCTAGATGAGTAACTAGCTAAAACATAGGAGTCTAGCATGTTGGCAGGTGAGGAGTACCGGTATAGTGGAGTTTACGGCAATCTCCTGCAGTGGGGATGTGTCGGGGGTCCATACGGTGGGGCCTGAGTAGATGAGGGCCTAAGACTAGCCTGATGCTTGGTGGAGAGATTTCACCCATCTGTGTGACACGGGATATTTATGGTTTGGTTAGGGAAAGGCTTTGTCACGAACTTCCAGTACCGGCTAGTATCGGTGTAAGCTTCGTGTCTTGTGGAAAAAGCGTACAATCTCTACAAAGATTTAATTGAACTGTTTGAACAGCCGTGCCCACGGTCAAGGGTGAATGTGAGGTGATTCCCATAGCGTAGATTTGTTTTTAAAACTTATTTAATAAATTAGTTCGTGGGATGGGAACCATTACCAGAGCCCTTCTTTATGACGGACGGCCAGCCTTCATGGTTAGGAACAGGTCTGTGTGACCTGGGGTGTCGTCTGGCACCATAGGGCCGAGAGGGCCGGTTTAGGGGCCGAGATGGCCGAGTTTGGGTTGGCAGGTCGAGAGGACCAGACCCGGAGTTGTTAACCTTGAGACTTGGTTAACGGATGATTGTTGGAGAGAATGTTGGATTATGTTTTGGAAGTGAAAAGAAGCTAATAAAGGAGAAAGTGTTATAAATGCTAAAATTTGGCTTTTCCGCTCGGGTTGTTGCAAAGCAACTCGTGAACGGATTGAGATGAGACGCCTCCTTCCGAAGGAAAAGTGTATTTTTGAAACCTACACTTAGACCTTGGAAAGGTGTTTTAAAATGCTTTGCCAAACAAACTCAGCCTTTCTTTAAAGGTTGCATGTACACATTTCCTAGTGGCTTGCTGGGTACGAAAGTAATCAATCCCCCATTGTTGTTGTTTTTCTCTCCTTGGCTTAAGTTCAGGAAGAAGATGAAGGTTGGAGTTTCGTCCCTAAACCCAAACTAGTGCCGGTGGATTTGGTGTCCTAGCTTCGCTAAGTTTCACTGCTGCTGACTGTGATTGAAGGTTGCAACTCAGGGATTACCCGAAGATACAACGTAAAGGTATATTGTATTTATTTTAATCTTGCATTGATTCATCATGTTACCGCTGGTACCAGCATCGTTATCCTGGGACTGATACCTGTTTTGCGGTTCCGTGGGAAAGCGGTTCGTCGTTCTCCTGTAGCATGCCCTCTTCGGTGTCATTTGTACAGTGGCGCAAGGGCGGGGTATGACACATCCTTCTTGATTTCAGCCTCTTCTGGATAAGCTTCTTTTAATTGATTAATTTTCTTAACCGAATCCACTAAAATTTGATTGTTGATGACTGATAATTTTCTTCGGTCAATTCTAGGACTCTGATGCCGATACTGACTCTAGACTGGTGATGATTTTGGAGCTTACCAAATTTTGGTGTTAACAAATTGACAAGAAGAAATCGTAAAGATATATCCATTCTGAACTCCTAATCTTGTTATACGTGGAACCATTAAAGCTCCATCGATTAGTTCAAAATGTCATTATTCAAGAAGAATCGCTATGTCCCATTCCTAGTTATAAGCAAAGTTCAGAACTCACGAGAAACAAGAAACATGATCCTCATCTTGACAAGGTACTTATTCAGTTCGTGTTACCTAAAGGAGGATTATTGTCAGGAAAACTACAACGAGATTGTGTTACCCTCATTTGGACAATACTAGGTTGATTTTTTTTTCTAGATCTACATCTGGAGTCTTCTTTGGTGGCCCTTCTTTTAGGTGTTGTTTGCATTAAGTGCTTTGTCGCTTCCACTTTTGGGACATTTAACTATTTGTTACTTTTAAGATGTGGCGTTTACAATTTGTCACTCATAGTCTATAACATGTGGGCCCTCATGTGCCTATGACATGTGGCTCCAGTGGAAAATTGTTAAACACCACATCTAAAATTAGCAAATAGTTAAATATCTCTCCACTTTTAGGTTTTTTTAATCTAGTTTAGTTTGGTTTTGGGAGTTCGTAAGTTGTGTGTTGGGTTGATGGTATTATTTTATTTTGTTTGAGAGATAGTGGAATTTATTCTTTCAACACATAAATTGACAAGGGTGTTGATGACTTGAGTGAGGGTGAGGAATAGTCATGTGCTAGAGACGGTACCATTGGAGTAAAAAGCTAAGACAATTTAGTTCATCTGATAAAATACAATCCTAGGTTGAATTAAAACCAATATATCTATAGCTAGTTGTGGTCTTTATCTTACTGAGGAGAGTAATATCTAAGAATGTTGCCTCTTGATTGTTCGGAGGACTTCCCAGCACTTAAAGTGAAATGTCTAAGCGCTCTCCCCTTTATGTTTTGTCTCATTTTATCTCTCAGCATCTTGAAGAGAAAAAAGAATTGAATAAGCGAGCACCAGCATTGACTTTCTTGCTTTAACTAACCTGACGCCAGGCAAGGACGGATCTAGCATGAGGGCAGCGGGGGCTCGAGCCTTCACTATTGACAATATGACCATGGGAGCCCTCATAAAGCCTCACTAAAACTTTTTGCCATACATACATGCAAAAGTAAGGCTATAGTTTTGTGTAGTTTGTTCAAACCTTGTTGATATTTCTTCCTGGATCCTTCACTGACGCTAGGCCCTTTTGCTCTAGGCTCTACTCCTTATCATTGATTTACTCTCTATCAATGAAATAAGACAGCATTTGTGATTGCTTTTGGAAGAAAAAGGTAAGTGTCCACTTCAAGTTATATAGGTTCACTTGTAATATTTGTACAAATATCTGAATCTTTGAATGTGAATTGATTTGAAGAACTGAACTGACTGCACAATGAGATGCATTGATAACCCCAAACTTTGTAATTCATTCAGTTTTATGATATATATACGTTAGGCTCTCAGCATGTAAACAATATTTTACATATTTTTATTTTCTTTTATGAAGCAGCTGGATAGTTTTTCTGTCTTGACATACCAGAATATTTAGGAGAGTGCTACGGATCGAACGTCTGATATTTAGCAAAACATCGGACGACGCTTCACTATATTGTTGCAAAATGTTTCACATGTTACACTACTCGATGAAACATGTTTCAACAACAATGTTTCAGATGTTTCATCAATCAGAAAAAATTGTTTCATTGCTTGAACAAAAATGTTTCAAGAAATTAAAACGGTGAAACACAATCAAATCACACTCCAAGAAATTAAAATTGTTGTATGGTGAAACATCAAGTTTCATCTATTGATACATCCACGAATCACACACAAGAACTGAAATATATGAAACACCATCAAAATACCCATTGAGACATTTTGATCCAACACAATGGAGCATCAAAAATATATGGGTTGAAACATAAAAAAATCATACGACAAAAGGTACTAGTCTAGACCCTTCTTCCTTTTCTCCGGTAGTCGACCATTGCCGGGCTCACCACCGGAGCTCTCTTCCACACCACCAACGGCCTATGGTCCGCTGCCGTCGTGCCGCCGCTGTTGAGAAAAGCCAAGGCTAACCCCATTGCGATCGAGGAAGCCAAGGCTGACCGTGTCGCTGTCGAGCACCGTCTCCGTCATACCACGCCATAGTTGAGGAAGACAAGGCTGACCGTTCCACTGTCGAGGACGGAGAGGTCGTCGTCGTCGTGGCACACTCGTTGAGAAAGCTGAAGCCAACCTCGCTGCCCTCAAGGAAGTCGAGGCCAAGCTCATCGCGCCGCCGAGGCCGAGCTCATCGCTTCGTGCTGCCGCTGAGCCTAGGTCACTGCTGCTGTAGATGAGATAGGGTAGAGAGGAGATAGAGATAGGGGAGAGAGAAAGAGGGGAAAGATGTGCTTGAGAGGACAAAGTTGAGGGATGTGGTAGAGAAATGCTGCGAAGCGTGGGCCGGTGTGTCGTCTAATATTTGGACTCACGTCGGACGACTGATATAAAGCGTTTTCGGAATATATATCTTTATTCTAATAAAATAACATTGTCTAACCCACCATCAGTCAACATTAAAGAAAATTAAGGTAACATATTTGCACAGAATCAATAAACCAGAAATTCAAAAAAAAATCAAATTATACTATCCACTTTGTTTTGGCACACCGGCTTAATTAGTGTAGTTAATTTGCTGCGAGAAGATGATCGATCGATCGAGTTCTAGGCTGCTGCTAGCGTACATTGCAATGGCATTTTGTAGAGTTCGTGATGGCAATTTGACGAGCAACTCGTAGAATGCCGTCTTGAGCCCCACGCAGCTAGGGTTCTTATAGATGAATTCCAGCATGCTGATCAAGGTGTTCTGGTCTACATGCTTGCACAGCTTGTCTTCGTATGTCAGCCTCAGACTCTCCAACTCATACCTATCCGCCACGACAAGCAGACGCTGCGCCATCGCCATGGCCACCTCGTCGTCTCGCTTGTTGTTCATCGTCTTCGGCAACGAGTCGGTGTACACGAAATTGTGCAGCGCGTCGAACTCCTCGGGCTCCATGTCGTCGACACGTATGACTCGCTTGGGGTTGTTGCCATAGAGCTCCGCCTTGAAGACCGGCAACCACACGGCGAGCACACACCGGTGCGACACGAACTGCTTTCCGCCAATTTGTAACGTCATGCCGGCATCCACCTTGCTCGAGAGGAGGGCGCCGAGGTGCTGCGCTGGGTCAGGCAATGAAAGTTTTATAGAGGGATAGTTGTCACATCTAATTTCGTCCATGTAAGATAAGAGGTGACATATACAATACATCACATCTACATTACCTATAGCATACTAACCTCAATGGCTTTGTTTCATTTGTTTGTCCAATTCACTATTTATTTTAGCTTCTTTTTTTGGAGTTTGTGTGGAACTTGTCCGTTACATGAGGGGTGGCTCATCTTCTCTTTTCGCACTTCTCTTCTCCACCTTATCATCCAATCCTATATGATAGTTTTAGAGGCAACATATCAAACATTATAGTACTTGCTCTCGTATAGAGTTTGAGTTAAAATTAGGGGCAATTGCACATTTGACTCTCTTTTGAAGGCTAACTATTAACTTGACCCTATTCTGATAAGTTTGTTTATTTGACCCTCTTTTTCAAAACTGAAGCTACAGTTTGACCCTCTTCTGTTAAGGGCATGTAACAGTGTTAACAAAAATCCAAAAATGCCACTTTTGCCCTTTCTCATTGACACCTACTTTCGTAAAGTTATTTTGTTAGCTTGGTCCAATTTTTTCATGGTAGAAACATTGCGAAAGATTTGTGCACTTATTATAGGTTTGATAGATGTATAACAAATTTGACTTTGATTTGACAAAGTTGACTACAGTTTGTTTTATTCTACTACAATTTGATAGCTTTCACTTCAATTTGGCAGATGTTTATTTGAAAAAAATATGAATTAAGTTTAACAAAAATTTGACAACATCCATCCTAAATTGCATATAATGAAGCAAAAAACACACATGTAGTCAATTAGTGTCTAACAACAATTTCATGGGCTGCTATACACCCGAGCAATTACCAACTAACAATGTTCCAGAGTAGCAATGCAACAAAGAGGAGGTGAAGATGGGCAAGCAATAGCCATGCCCCGTGCCTGCCTTACGCCGAGCTCCTTGTGTGCACCAAACCAGGCGAGCTGCCACCTCCCCATGACCATGCAGCACGCCGGCGAGTCACGTCCCTCCATCACGAAGAACGTGGGCGCGCCGCGTGTGGGCGAGCCGCTGCCTCCCCTCTCCATCGAGAAGAACCCCGGCAAACGAGCCGCCGCCTCCCCGCTCCCGCCCTCCGCGCGTGCAGCGGCTGTGGCCGCCGCTGCTTCCTCTCTCTCCGCTCTCTGCCGACGCCGCTCCCGTCTACCGCTCGCGCCGCTGCCGCGGCTGCTACCTCCCTCCGCGCGCGCCACCGACGCTGCTCCCGCCCTTCGCGCGCGCTGCAGCTGCCGCCCTGCGCTCACGCCGCTGTGGCCGCTCCCTACCACGCGCGCCACAGCCGCCGCCGCTCCCTCCGCGCGTGCAGAAGGCGCTGCCGCCGTCGCCGTTCCCTCCGCGCGTGTGGCAACAACCTGGATAAGGTAGGGGATAAGGTTATGTGGAATTAAGGGGCATTTTGGTCATTTTGGACTTGTAAATACATTTTTTTTTCTTTGTCATAAATGAAACCTTAACGGTGAAGCGAAAACAAGGGTCAGACGACAAGTACGATTTTGAAAAACAGAGTCAAATGAGAAAACTTAAAAAAGTAAAGTCAAATTGGTAGTTAGACTTCAAAATAAGATGAAACGAGCAATTGTCCCTTAAAATTACTATGAAGTTCTCTATTCATCCCAATTTGATCATCTTCTAAGCAAACAACATCAAGACCAACAACACCAAACTATTTATTATTCTCAAATTAATTTTCATTGGTTAAGATGCTCCATCGTTTCGTGTCCCGTGAATTGCTCATGTTTTAAATATTGCATGGCATTACAGTAATAAAAATTAATCTTGATTGGTTGCATGCAACACATTTAATGATACACATTTACTCTTTACACAAATAAACGAAGCGACACTTGTTAGATGATAATCATTTTAGACAAATTTTAAAAACCTAACCTTAGAGGATGATCAAAATGGGATGAAAGGAGCAATACATTATGATCATTTTTTGCATGCATGTGTATTCCTATTACTGTTGCTGCACGTTGTCTTGGGAAGCTCGCCGTCCCATCGCAGCTCACATGCACTAAGGTCGCCTACTCACATTCTCTCTCCTTCCCATTTCACCATTATTATTTGTTGACATGGATATGTTACAGCTGATTTAAATTTGTTATTGTACATGCTCTAGGTACGATGGTGAACAAGAGATGATAATAGTATCTTTCTTTTCTAAGTTTTGGTTTTGTAACTTGGAACAATATGTAGGGGCAGTTCATACATCGGATTCAGAGTAACCTCAGATTGCTTGGTCGAGCTGGCTGGGCCAGGCCCCAATATAAGCTTTGCAGGCTATATTGCTTTGTTGCCGGGGTGCCCCTAATGTAACGGAGATGGACAGAAACGGCACCAAAATTAAACCGAATGACATGCGAGGTAATCTATATTTTGAGGCTGCAAATAAAAAAGGGATTGTCTATCTACCAATTGATAGAAAATGCCCCTAATTAAGGATCATGCGAATTTTGCACCATCAGATAGCTTAAAGATCCATGAACAACCCCCCTAACCCTAACCCTATCCCTCCTCTCCTCCCTCGTTCCCTTCTCACGCGTGATACGCCGATATACGGCTCGACCACTCGTCCTCGCCGTCGCCGCCCCAACGCGCTGCCACCCAGCTGGCCTTCTCCCCCTCCCCTTGCCTCGTTCCCCTCTCTCCTCCCCCTCAAATCGGTGGCGACGAGATGCCCCCGCTCCGTCATCTTCTCAGTCTTCGGCGGCTCTCTCCCGCCTAATCCGCCACCACCAACTGTCGTCTCCTAATCACATGTTTGCTTTGCCACCACCACCAATGCCAGGCCACCACCCTCCACGGCAACGGCACCTCGCCGCCCGATGGTGTCCACCACCCATTGCTAGGCCGTCATTTCCCACAGCCATCCCTTTAAGTCCCCCTCCTCAACCCGGACCCTAAACCCTAACTTCAATGTCTTCGTCGAGATCGCCAGAGCTACAGAAGAATGTGTCGTCGGAGTTGGAGAAAAAAGCAAGGGTTGTCGGAGCATGAATCCTGAAGTAAATCGCAAGGTTAGTAATCTGCATGATTTTTCTAAAAAAAAATCTCTGGCCAGTCATTTAGCCATCCGGAACAAAAAAAATGGGATAACTTACACTGAATGTAATGATTGACTTATAAGACATTAAAATCTTTTGCCCTCTAAAGCTAAAAGCCTTGCTCGGTTAAATCTCACGCATATACGAGGCTCGTTCCGCGCGCGCGCAAGCGCAATGCAACCACCACTACTCCATCCTCGTGCTAACCGGGGCGCAACACAAGGTGCAAGTTTAAACAGAGTCTCGCGTGCCTTCTTCTTCTTCCCCTACCCACGCCAAGAAAAGCCAGCAACCTCGTGACCCACCACCTCCGCCATGTCAAGCTCTCCCTCTTCCAACCATATATATAACCAGCCGCCGCCCGCTTCCTCTTCCTCAGGCCACGAGAAATCTATCTATCCCGCTCGGAGGAAATCTATCTAAGATCGAGAGCGCGAGCCGCGTGTTTGCTTGCTTGGAAGGAAACCATAATCTTATCAAGAAGTAGTAGCTGGAGATGTCGCGGTATGTGGAGATGCTGGACATGGGGGTGCGCATCGCGGCGAGGTTCCACTCCCACTGCCCGCAGACGGCGCGCATGTACTACAAGCCGCCGCAGACGACGGCGGACGGCGGCCGTGGCGGCCTCGGGGACGGCGCTGCAGGCAAGCAGCTGGCGGCCGGATTCGGGTTCGAGGCGGTGTCGCGGCCGTTCGCGGCGTCGGCGGCAGGGGAGGTCGGCTTCTGCGCCACTGCGCCATCCGGGTTTGACTTTGAGTTTGACACCGCGCAGGCCGTCGCCTACGACGTCGCCGCGTGAGGAGGACTTCGATCGATCGACGATCGTAGCTTCTGCTCGGAGAGGATTTCATTTTCTCCGGGAACAGTTTTGACAAAGAGGGGATCGAATTTGATTAATGATTATGTGAAGTGTATATATATGTACACTCCACTCTTTTTATTATGTTTTAGATTTGATAGCTGAAATTAATGGAAGAAACATTGGTTGATGCTTCCCCATTTTTTTAAAACAACCCGTATAAAATAGTGCAGAGTATCTGTTAACGATAATTGGTACAGGGATACCTGACATAATACCCGTAGGTACCAGGATACCTAGGTACGATGCTAATGCCAGCATGATATCAGCTATTTCGTCAGAAGTATTTCTATTATAAAAGAGGGCAACACGATGTTTTAAGAATGGCAGTGAACAAGAGATGGTAGTAGTATCTTCTTTTCCAAGACTCGGTTTTGTGATTTGGAACAGCATGTCTAGGTAGTTCGAACATTGTATTCGAGAGTAACCTCTGATTGCTTGGCCGGGTTGAGCAGGCTGTATTGCTTTGTTTCAAAATTCAGTCGAATGACATGCGAGGGAATCGACATTTTGAGGTGGTAAATAAAGAATGGGGTAACTTTGATGACGTAATGGTTGACTTATAAGCTGCAGTAAAAATTTTAACCTAATATTAAATTATTTTAGGGGTTTTTTCATTGTTTTCTTTTTTCACGTATAGTTTTAAACCGTTAAGATTAGGGCTATAAAAATCCTATCCTATATTTTTTTTCCTTGGCTCTTTAATTTTTCTATGGTTAATTTATCAACTGAAGCTAAGAATAGAGGGTGATGGAAATCGAGCAAAAGAGCATGGTATACGTCTATAGGACAAACAGAGTGAAGGTGGTTGATTTGGGTAAGAGACACGATCAGCGTCGGCGGATCAGCCGCAAGAGAAAAAACAAGTTACCGTTGGAACGCAAGTACTTCCTTTGGTTTTTCTTATTATAAGTCGTTTGACATTTTTTTAGTTAAAAGTTTTTAGATTTGATTAAATTTATAAAAAAAATTAGTAACATTTACGACACGAAATTAGTTTCATTAAATTTAACATTGAATATATTTTGATACAATATTTATATTTGTTTTGTATTAAAAATATTACTATATTAACGACTTATAATATAAAATGTAGGTAGTAATAGCCAAGATTTAAAACCGAGCAACAAGAAATAGGAAAATCACTTGCCCAACAAATTGACACAAAGTTGTTCATTATTACGCATGATCGCCACGACCACGTACGCTTCCACCCTTCAGGGCATATATAGGTAAAGTAGCTCTCAGTTAATACATGTCATTTAAATTTTTTTTATAATAGTCAAGACAACGAGGCCTCTTATAAGAATATTTTCTTATAATCATTAATACATCAAAATGGTTTTTTTATTACTCTTCTTTCCTTTTATGTACCTACAAGTAACAAAAAGTTCAAGTTTTATGATTAAATTGGTATTAAACATGTAATTTTATGATAAATTTGTTATTAAATATATATTTTTGTGATATTTCACCTTAAATTTATAGTTTTACGATACATCATTTTAAATATGTAGTTTTGTAATAATTTGACCAAAATACATGTAGTTTTATAAAATTTAATCAAAATTCAATGCTAAAAGTCAATTCTGAGCCGACGATATTTTCCTTTCCTCGCATCTCTTTCTTACACGGTTCCACCTCATCAAAACCGCCTCCATCCTTCTCGCGCTGAGCGAGAGACACAAAGGGGCACGTTTAAACTGAGTCCCGCCAAGAAAAGCCAGCAACTACCACCATACCCAAGCGAAACACACACCGTTCCCGCCAAGTCAAGCTCGATGATCTCCTCTTCCTCTTCCAACCATATATGTAACCAGCCACACCGCCCGCTTCCCCTTCAATTCCCCAGGAGAAATCCATATCTATCTCTATCCCGCGCCACCCGCCTCCTCGCAGCAGCTGCTCGATCGGAGAAAAAGATCAAGAGAGCGAGCGGGCCGCGTTTGCTTGCTTGGAAGGAAATCATATCGATCAGGAGATCTCAAGGTACGTGGAGATGCTGGACATGGGGGTGCGCATCGCGGCGACTGCCCGCAGACGGCGTGCGTGTACTACAAGCCGCCGCAGACGACGGCGGACGGCGGCCTTGGAGGCTGCGGGGACGGCGCCGGCGCTGCAGGCAATATGCAGCTGGGAGCTGGCGGCCGGCTTCGGGTTCGCGGCGTCGGACGTCGGCTTCTGCGCCACCGCGCCGTCGGGGTTGGACTTCGAGTTTGACACCGCGCAGGCCGCCGTCGTCGGCTACGACGACGTCGCGGTGTGAGGAGGAGTTCGATCGATCGTAGCTTCTGCTCGGAGAGGATTTTTCTCCGGGAACAATTTTGACACAAATTAACGGGAATTTGATCCTGTGAATTAAGTGTATATATGGATCGTACAATCCATTCTTTTATTATTATTTTAGATTTGATAGCTGAAATTAATGAAAGGAACACTTTTTTTATGCTTCTCCGATTTTGACGTATACAACTACTGTCTCATACCAGCAAGTTCGAAATTGTCCTTAGGATGAATTTTTACTTGTGCTCTAAGCAATTATATATGAGAAAGATCGAGCTGGGTAATGGAAGTGATCAAGCAGGCCATAAAATTAACCTTCGACATTATTTCTTCCCAATTTGATCCAAACAATGATTACTTTTACTAATTATTCATCGCACATGATTTTACAGCGTGACTTCATGGCATCAGTTTGCAGACATGCAAAATGACCAAATCAAATCCCTCCCAATTCAGATTTCCTGTGTTCAGTTTTTTCAGGATTTTCGGTTCAATCTAGTCTTTGGTTCCGACCACAACACTCTTTTAGCTGTGGGCGTCTTAAAGATGAAATGTATTATTGATTGATTTGGTGTACATGTATATGTGGCACTACTTTAAAAAAATATTCTTTTGCCAACACCCCTCCTTTGTTTTTCACAAACGAGTTAAAAGAAGACCCGTATGTAAAAAGATTTGGATGGTGTCCAATAAAGACCAACATGCGAAAATTCATAAAAACTTCACGTACGAAAATGAGATTTTTGCAGATGCACAAGATAAGGAGACCATTCTCTCCCTCTCCTTTTCTCTCCTCTCTCTCAGTGTTAATGTTGATCTTCTACTCCCCTCCCTCTCCTCACTTCCTCCGTTCTCTCTCACCCATCTCCTCCTCCCCACCACCTCTCTTCTGCATTTTCAACCTCCCCTCTCCCCCATCACCTCTCTCACCCAACGGCTAGCAACGGGAGCGGCCGAGCCTCGGCTCCTCCTCGTCCACCGTCAGCGACCTCGCAACGGTCGGATTGGCAGAGGCCCCATCGGCTCCTCCTCCACCACTGGCAGCCTCGTGATGTCCTCTCCCTCAGCTCCTCACCTCCTCCACCGCCGACGGCTTCACAACAGCTAGATCCGGTGATGGTGGCCTCGCGATGGCCGGATCCGGTGGAGGCTCCCTTAGGTCCTCCTAATCCACTGCTGGTAGCCTCGTGACGTTCTCTCCCTTGGCTCCTCCTCCACTGTCGACGGCTTCGCAATAGCTAGATTCGATGATGGTGGCCTCGCGATGGCTAGATCCAGCGGAGGCTCCCTCAGGCCCTCCTAATCCACCGCCGATAGCCTCGTGACATTCTCTCCCTTTGCTCCTCCACCATCGCCGACGGCCTCACAATTATCAGATCCGACGGAGGCTGCCCCGAGACGAACGGATCCATAGTCGATGGCCACTATACCGGCCACAATGGGACGGAAGCAGCGGGGTGGCGGCTGATCTAGCTTGGGGATCGGGGGCTAGGGTTTCCGTAATTTTTTTGGAAATTTTTATTTTTGTTTTGCCAAAATTCTTTTGTAGGTGGGCATTTTAACATGCCTGCCTACGAAAATAAATTTTTGCATTCGGTTGTGGTGCTCGACTATGATAATCGGTATTTCTACATACATCTGACGCCAGGCAGTTGTTCCAACCATTTCTCGGGAGCTTCACGAGGTTTCTCTGTTGCAACGGTTAATTTCTAGAGGTAAGATGGAAGATGGATTACCGTAAAAGGGCTATGTTTATATTTTTATAACCAAAACAACACTAAGGAATTTCTTGACTAATTCACGATCAGACACCATCAAAAGCATTTGAGTTTAGAATTGCAGTTATAGTTAAACCCAAAGAAATTGAAAATCCAAGGAAAAATGATTAACCAATAGTCCTACTACTGCATGTCCATTCAAAACTCCATTAGTGAAAGCATGTATCTACAATAATCCATTCCTCTCAATCCGCATGCCCCGTAATTTCACCACGGGCAGCAAGCTTGGGCAGTAACTCCTTTACTACACCAGTGCAGTTCGCAGCGAGGTGATCGAATGCTTCTGTCGCAAAGACTCTATCGAGAGTTTTTGTAGCGATTTGACGAGGAACTCAAAGCACGCATTCTTGAGCCCCTCGCAGCTGGGGCGCTTATCGACGAACCCCAGCATGCTGGCCAGCTCTCATCCACAAACTTGCACAATTTGTCTTCGCAAATTAGCCTCAATCTCTTCAGGTCATATCTGTCCGCCGCGACAAGCAGATGCTGAGCCCTGGCCACCTCGTCTTGCTTCTCCTTCTTCGTCACCGCCGGCAACGAGTCGGTGTACACGAAGCGGAGCAATGCACCGAACACATCGGGCTCCATGTCCTCGATCTGTATGACGTGCTTGGTGTTGCTCTCTTCCATGGGGCCGTACAGCTCGGCCATGAAGACCGGTGACCTGGCGGCGAGCACGCACCGGTGCGCCGTGAACCGCCGCTCGCCGACCTGCAGGAACGTCACGTCGGCGCCGGCCGCCTCGCTCAACGTGAGGAGAGCGTGGAGCTGCTGCCCTAGGTTCGTCGGTGGTGGCACGTCGACGAAGGATGCCATGGCGGCGGCGGCGGCGGTGACAGTCGTCGTCGTGCCAAGGACAACAATGTCGCACCTGATGGCGAACCTGTCGTCCACGATGAGCCCCGCGAACGATTCCAAGTTTTTCCTCGCGATGAACTTCTCCTGACCCCAGAGGTAGAACGCATGACTGAAGACACGGACTCTGTCGTTACAGGCAGACGGCTGGTGCATCATCACCTGCCGATGATCGGCGCCGCCGCCGCCGACAAGGTGCCAGGTGTACGGCACGTACACCGGCTCGACGGCCGCGGCGTCGTCGTCGTCGTCGAGAGCGAGGGCGACGCACGCGTAGTCCGCGAATTCCTTGGTGTACCCGTTGGGGAAGAACTCGAGGTGCCATCGATGGCGTCCCACTACGAACGAGCCGTGGACGACGACGACGACGACAACCACGACCACGCCGCGGCATGCGGTTTGGCGGATGACGAGTAGGCGCCCATGTACATAACGCGAAGTAATAATATATTTTTTTTGCGGGGAGCGAAGTAATAATAATTAATAGTACATAATAATATAACTAATTTTGTAGCAAATCTTGCTGGCTTGATATGTCGGCAAATTAAGGGATTTATTTAAGGTTTTTGCTATACATCATCAGCGTGTTTTTTCTCCAACTCACACTCAAATTCCTAACTGTCGGATGGACATCAAGATTGGTGCTACACTATCGGGCCCGCAACACATTTTCGGGTTTGGACTCGTTTTATGTAGATCTGATTGCTACTGCACCTGATTGAATAGGGCTTCTAGATATTTCTCACACACAACGCGGGTATTTTTTGAAATAGTGTTGCCTCCTCCAGCTCCACCGCTCGAAGGCAATGTCGTCGAGGGGAGGAGGCGATTCCGGCGGCGGCCTCACCGACGGGAGGAGGCCAGCTCGTGTAGCAAGCCCATGAGCAGGATGCCTTCGCCGCAACCAGGCTTAGCCGGTGAGCGCAGTGTGGCACCCTCCACTGCCACCTCGGAGGTAGGCTCGGGTTCGCCAAGGTTCGGAGCGAGGCGTCCATGCCTTACTCGGCTGCGCCCGATGAGGTATCCATGGCAGTTCGGCATTCATCAGGCAAGGGGATGCGAATCGCAAGGCGGCGGCTGTTGCTGTTGATTTGGATCCAAAAATATCAGGCGTTGAGATCTGTATGGCTCGGCTCATGGTGAGCAAATTTTTTTTGTATGTGTTGCTGCTGCTTGCTGATTCGATTTCACATATATTAGTTGGATGCAATCGCAATCGTATTGCCCCTCCCCCCTCTCGATCTGTTTCTGTTTAATGTATTAATGTTCTCGGTCTGTTATTTTGTTGACTATATAAATGCTTTGATATGTGGTTGTTGACTGTATAAGTGCAGTTTTTTCAGTCCTGAAATTCCAGTGGGGTGAGGGGGAGGTTTTGTGAGCAACAGTACTAGGGGACAGGTGTTTAGAGCATTTACTTTTTTTGTTGTGAAGGTCAGGGATTTTCATGAGCAGAAATTCTTTTCCCAGAAATGTAGATTAGAGTTACATTAAGGGAGAGTTGCAGGAATAGAAATAGTTTTATTAGTTTCATAAGCAATTCTTTTCCCAGAAATGTAGATTAGAGTTACATTAAGGGAGAGTTGCAGGAATGGAAATAGTTTTATTAGTTTCATAAGCAAGCATCTAATTCGTAGTAATATTGCACTGACTTGATTACTTGTGTATACAAAAATTCAGAGAATACTTTATCGTTATAATCTTACAGGGAACTAACAAAAACTAGTTCTCATGTACTGGGCATGTTCTGTTTTAATTGATATTATCAACCACTGCCAAGAGAGGAAATTGTGTTGGGCTCTAGCTTCTTTCTCTTTCTTTCTCTCTTACTCTTCCTTTCTGGATTTGTGGAGCATGCATATGTCTCGCTATTTGTTTGTATCACTTAGCAATAAAATTAAGAACCACATATTTTCTTTTTTGCTCAACCTGAATGCATTTGTTCATGATTTTCATCCTCTTCCCGCATCCCATCGTGCTGAGGATTTTCTTGATGTCTTGTTTTAGTTTTGTGAATTTAGAACTGTTTGTATGCATATGGTCAAAAATAAGTATGTACAAACTGGTAAATCACATCTGATGCATGGCTCGCTCCCAGATGAAAATAGTATTGATCCTTGATTTTGTTTGCTGAAGAACATGCCTGACGTTGTGAAGAGGAATGTCACCTATAGCTACTTTATTTACAGCCTTGAGTTTATGTTATGTTCAATATTTTTGTTAGTCCCATCAGCTCAATTCTTGAAAATTGGAGTGACTTTTGATAAAGGTTAGAAGCAGCACGGGTGATAATCTCTGATTTCGCAGGTTTCCCTTCCATTTTAATAGTTTGAATAGCGTATAATTCCCCTGTCAGCTATGATTCTGATAGAATAATACTATTCATCTAACTAAGAGTGTGGTAGTTAGTACTATACGCCTATACGCTAGCTTTCTTTCGACATGAAACATGTGGTTTTTTGCGAGAAGCTACATTGATCGATGCCACTCTATAGTACTATACGCTAGCTTTTTTTTGCCATGAATGTTTTGTTGTCACTTAAATTGAGTTGTTTTACAGGCAATTAAGAATGCTTGTTTTGCATGTAGATAATAGTTTTTTAAAAAAAATTGAAAAAATGAGTAGTTTTTGTTAGCAATGGAGAATGTATGCTCTTCGTCTTCCTGATTTTTTCTTCTAGGGATTGCTCTTGTTCAAAATTTTCATCTCCCTCTTTCTTTTTCTCTTCCTTTCTCTCTTTACTCTTCTTCTCCCTCTTCCGGACCTTTTTTCCATCTACCAACTACAAGTTCAAGTCTACAATCTACAGTATGTGCGCCTTTTTTATGACTGCATACATGTTTTTAGGATATAGCTTTGAGATATGCTTAGGAGGGGTTAAAATTGTTATTTTGTATAAAAATGGGCGGTCCATTTTCTAGACATTCAAAGTTTGCATGCACAAGCTTTTTTCAAGCTTAGACGTTCAGAAGTTTTTCTCAGGACTCTGAATTTAGAACCAGCTTTGCAAGTACTACTACTAGTCTACCACTACTAGCACATCACATGCAATTTTTGTGTTTTTTTTCATCTACTCATTTTTGTGAAATCTGATTTTTTTTTATAATTTTCAATATGATAGTTCTGTAGACAAAAGGATATAATACCATCAGGTGTCAGATGTCCTCATATTCTAGAAATAAGGAATCTAGCTAGACTAAATGCATCTCCACATTTTAAACATGTGTTCAGGGAGAGGTGGATTACAGACAGGTAGAGTTTTGTATAAAGAGTTTATTAGTTTAGTTTTATCTTTAAGAGCTAGAATATTAGAGAAATGAAATCTGTCTAGTTCTGAATTTGGCCTAGTGTAGTTTTTTTTCCGAATATGGCCTGGAAGAAGCTGTCCTGGTTTGGATTTTTTTTTTATTTTTTGAACTTTTTTTAAAAGTATAGTTATCTATGTTCATATATTATATTTTTTAATTAACATCCTATTTTAAATTCCTTTTTAAACTTCTATTTTACATGGTATTAATTTCTTCTTTTTTGCAGATTAGTTCTGTAGCAACAAATGAAGGACTGACATAAGTTCTGTCAGTTCTGTTATGTTTTTGTCAGCTAATTACTATTTTGTCTTCTAATAATATGATGTTTTCTAGTTTTGTCAGCTATTTTTTAGTACCTAATTATGTTAGTTTTGTCACCAGTTAGTTTTGCCTAAATTCATAGTTTAGTTTTGTAAGTAGATCATTAGTTTTATTATTATTTAATACCTGGTTTTGTTAATTTTGTTAGCAATTAGTTTTGTCTGAATTCATACATGTAGTTTTGTCAGCGTTTAGCATGCATCACTCCAGAATTTTGTAGGTTTATCAGCTACTAAACATGGGTAATTTTTTATCTACTAGTTATGAAATATGTTTTTTGTTTGAACTCTATAGTTTTGTTTGTAAATTTAAAATAAAGTTAAACAAGATTAGAAAGGGCCAAGGCTCAGCGGGCGGAAGGTAGAGAAGCTAAATTTCACACCAGAATTTTGTATGACTTGTTTATTTTGTAAGAATTTTCATAGTTTTGTGTATTTTACATCACTACTCTGAAATGTCCATGTATTGATCTAAGTACATGTTTGTTCTGCTAGCAAATATCAGGAAATATAACTAATCTGCATGCTCCAATACAATGCAATTCGTACTCGATTTCTGTAGTATCCCATACTAAAAGAAAATTAGTTTTGTCAGTCATACTAAAAAAGTTGGGGACTGGTTTCAGGTTGTTCATGATTAGAGTAAATTTCAGCAGTGGAGATTTTGTTTTTTCTGTTTGCATGATTTTGTTCAATTAGCAAATTTCATCAAGTAGAGGTTTGTACTTGGCTGTGGAATTTGAAAGGAAGATGGTATTTTCATTGGGGTATGGCATTTGACATTCACTGGAAATAGTGAAAATCTATATACTTGTTTTTTTTCTGATCATGGGGGAAGCCCAACTGTGTAGTGCTATTGGATAGTAAAGAGATATGGTGATTGCATTATCTAGGTTTTTATAAGAGATGTGTATGTATCAAGTTTTCTTTACTAACAGACAACCCATCATTGATTCAGATTAAGACCAAATTCTTCGCGAAAAAAAAGATTAGGACCAAACAAGAAAGTGAAGATGAACATGCCAAAATGCTAAGATGTTTTACACAAAGAACAGGCCAAAAGCTGAAGCGCATGAGAAAACCGGATGCGTCTGTTGTTTCGTGGGCCAAATTTAGCCCAAAACAAAACGGGCCTGGAAATAGTTCCCAAACGGGTCTGGGAACGACCCAACGCTGCGTGCGCACCACGTGCTCGCTGGGGGATTGCGGCGCTGCTGGGAATTGCGACAGATCGCCCATCGGGCGGTCACAAATTCTAGTGTGTTTACAAAAATTTTCACCCAGTGACACATAGACAGCCCCTTTATTTAAAGGTCTCGTGGCAGGCAGAATTAGCAAGATTCTGTGTAGGTTTGTGGCGTCGAATTAATCGCCGATGAACACCTGATCGTTTCAGGTAGGCAGTTGGGGCCGCGCACGGAGAAAACTCCAGTCGGATTGATGGGCTGGGCCGGGCCGCGAGATGGGCTTTTGGCCCACAGTGCAGGCCGTCGTGTCGGCCGTATGAGAACAGTGGAGGAAAAAATATATCGAAGGTCCTCATCCTGTCATCGGATTATAAAATCGTCTCCCAACCGTAAAACCAGATATATGTCATCCATCAATTTATAAACCGGGTCACTTTGGGTCCTTAGACGGTTTTGACCCCGATTTTGTCTGACATGGCAGCTGAGTCAACGTCGGACCCACGTGTGCCCAACATGTCAGGGTGACCACGTCATCACCCTCTCTTTCTCCCTTCCTCCTCTCTCTCACTTCTCTCCTCGTCTAGGCTTGCCGGTCGGCGGATCCGAAGGAGGCCGGTGGGGCGAGGCGGGAGACGAGGAGGTCAGGCGGTCAGTGACGGGCGACACGGGAGAAGGGGCAACGCGGCGGCGGTAGCAGCGGTGACGGACCAGGCGTCGTTGCAGTGGGCGCGGAGGCCGTCATCACGGCACTGGGCGACCTCCTCAGTGCGGTTGAGGAGTCGTCGTCAACGGTGAGACTGAGGGGCGATGGTGCCGATGTTGATGGTTGTCACGCCCTAAAAATCGCCTAAATATAAATTCTTGTGAAAAAGGAATTTTTTGAAATTATTTAATAATTAAAGTAAGTGTTTGAATATAATATATGAAACATTTGAACATCAAATTGAGCTAGATAAAATTTTCTTAAATACTTTGAGTGTCCAAGTATTTTCTAAATTTTTTCTGGAATTATTTGAGCACTGAAAGTATTTTTAATAAATAAAAGATCATTTCAAAAATTATTTAAATTGAAAAAGTAATTAAAATCCTCCTATTTGGCTTCGGGCCGAATCCGACCCATCTCTTTTATTTTCTCGCTGCTGGCCTAGCCTAAGCCCAGCCTGCCTCCTCTCCCTTTCCCGACCAAAAGTCCAATTTTCCTCCCTCCTTCAACCGGCCCAAGAGAGAAAGAAATGTCCACTTTACTTCCCCGCACCAACAGTGGCGTCTTCGCCCGACGCCACCACATCCCGCACCAAATCCGCTCGATCCGGCCTCCCCGTTGCTCCTATTTTCAAATTGGTTGCGGAAATGGAATCCTCTCGATCTCATCTTTCTTTCCCCCAAGAAATTCCCATAAATCTCGCTCAGAATCCCACAAATTTTGGCCCCATTCTAATCCCGACGAACTCGGGATGAACCCTAACTCCTCCGCCACCGAATCCCCTCAAATCCGCATCAATCTCCTCCTCCTTTGGCTATAAATAGTTTGCCCCATACCTTATCTTTCTTTTCCACCTTTTGCCCAAGCTTTTTGTGCTCTAGCCATCTTCCTGCGCTCACCATCTCTCTTCACCGCCGCCGCCAACCTCCGGCCGTGCCGCAGTGCCGCCTCGGGCGCCGTCGCCTTGCGCCGTTGCCTCCGTCAGCATCGCGTCGACAAGAGGAAACTCGGCCACCACCTCTCTTCCATCGGAAGGCTGCTGTAACCGAGAAGCCGAGCCACCGCCTCGTTTTGATCTCTGGCAAAGCACTACCGCTTCTCCCGTTGTCGTCGACCCGCGTCGCCACCACCATCGGTATCGCAACAGTGAGGAGAACCCCCTCTATCACCTCCCCTTCGCCGAAGTTCACCAGAACCCCGTTGTCGTCGTCGACCGGATCTTGTCGCTGGCCTTCCCTAGTGTCGTTCGTCATCGCGTAACTAGAGGTAAACGTCGCCTTGGTCCCTTCCTCCCCGTCCTCTCGATTTTTGCCGTTGTGCCATCGCTTGCCGTCGCCGCCGCCGTCTAGTGCCGTCAGCGTCGATCCCGCGTGGCTGGCACGTGTCGCCACGTCGTTGCCACGTCCCTGCCACCTCAGCGCCACGTCGTCTTCTCTATCCCACGTGGCGTCCACCTCAAAACCCTAGATCAGATCCAATCCTAGCCGTCCGATCTTGGTCAACCAGGTCAACTTAATCTGAGCCATCCATCCCGTGGACCACTTTTGTGGACTTGGTTCATGGTAGACCCGGTCCATTACTCATCTCTATGACATATGGGTCCCACTTGTCATTGACTTAGCACTTTCCCTCCTCGCTGATGTCATTATTATCCTTTTCCAGTAAAAAATAATTCAATATGATGTCATAAATCATTTAGGTTGTTTTCTTTATAGCTTTTAATTGATTAAAAATTTATTAATTCATAACTAATTCATATGAACTCAGAATGAGACCGTTCAAGTCTCTAAACTCATCTAAATTAAAGCTCTACCTATTTGTGCACTTTAGTTTTACTGTTTATTTAGTTTTTATTAGTGTTTTCCTTGTTTTGTGTTCTTGGGTATAGTTTTCCGTCGTTTCAGAGGATCGTTCTTTCGTTGGACAAGCTCCTGAAGACATTTGATTGCAACGCAAGTCACTCATTCCCCTTGAGCATGTTGAACCTAATTTATTAAATATTTTATCGTTTGCAAATAAATTGCATGTTTTGCTAATTACACGGGAACAGGGTTTATCTATCTGCTCGCTTGTGCCTTATTTACTTGATATCTATTCCTTCATCAAATTTGGGTGATAATTTTACTAGCTTATGTCACTTATGTTGACTTTACTAGAATTATATTAAGCTTAGCCATGCTTAATTACTACTAGCTCACTTAATGGGATAATCACATTTTCTACAATTAGTATATTGTGGAGTTGCGAGCTCGAGACATTTGGCCATGTTTTATCGGTCGTAATTATCCAAATAAAATATGGCTTAATAGTGGGCTGTGGGTGCATGGTTTTGCTTGTCATACCCATGACAATTAAGGACCGGTTCAAGAGAAAACCTGAAAGAATTAGCGTACTTACCACAAGCTAGCGTGGGCAACGACTGGGCTTGTAGTGTAGCTTTTCCCTTTCTAACGTACCCAGGCAAGGGTGAGCATGATGGGGTTTGGATGGGCCCTACGACGGCCTATGCGGCTTCCGGATTCACCTAGGCACAAGGAGGGCTGCCTACCTTGGATGTAAGGATAGGGGCGAAACCTGACGTATAGTGCGATTGGTCAGGGAGGGTTATGCGAAGGGTCTTGTCACGATTTTCCCCTTTGTAGTACCATGGTGGTACTTCGGGGCATGGCAACATGTGTGAAATCGTGTCTTATGGGTATAGTTGTACACCTCTGGCCAGAACAAAACTATTCGAATAGTCGTGCCCGCAGTTATAGGTGATCGATCAGCTTCACCGTGATTAGTCTCACGCCATTAATTTACTTGACTTAACGAACTGATGTAGTTCAGGTGGTTTGGTTGGGCCTGTTCAACATGGTGTAGCATTGTTCAGTGGGTATTTAATCTTGCCTTAATTAATCAACTATTTTACTGTTTTAAACTATAAATGTTTACAACCGTTTTTATGCAAATAGCCACAAACCTTTCTTTGTCTCCGCTTGCACGTCTGCATTGTTGGTGGCTTGCTGAGTACGGTGGTTGTACTCAACCTTGCTATTTTCCCCTTTTTGGAAGTGTAGTGCTTCTGAGCTGAAGACGAAGATCCAAAAGAAAAAGACCTTTGGCTTAGATTTTCTTTTCCGCTGCCTGTGGAAGTGGTGTTGAAGCTTTGCTAGATTTTATTTTCCGCTACAGTTTTCTTCGTGATGAGGACTAAGATCCTCTTCTGTGAGTATTTACGCTTTATTTACGTTTGGATCTGTATATTAATTTGTCGTTTTGTATACCCTAGCTTGATTCCTGGATAGGGATTTATACACAAATTAGTCTGGAAATTTGGTTAAATTTCTGGGCGTGACAATGGCGCAACGACTGCCATGGCCGTTGCCGATGACTCCTCTGGTTGCCGCCGCCGACAATGACGATGACTCTTCTGGCGACGCCATGAGCCTTTCCTTCTTCACCTCCCTCAAGTAGAACTGCTCCTCCGACCTTACCCTCTCGCCTTTTCCGCTGGCGGCGGGGATAGGCTCGATGGGAGGGGGCCTACTTGACGGCAGCATCGACGGTGACCTCGTTGGGGAAGTTGAGGATGGCCTTGGATCCACGGAGCTAGAACGCGGCACAGTCGTAGGTGTGTGCAGCCTCGATGGCAGTGTCATAGGTCCTGAGCCGGTGGCGACAGCGATGACACGAGGACATGGTGGTGGGCTTCGTCGAGGAGGTGGGCGGTGACGAGGGGGTTCCTGGCAAGGAGGATGGTGCGGGAGGTGTGCGGGGTGGAGGCGGAGGCGGAGGCGGAGGAGGTAGCGAGGAAGGTGGAGGCTGAGACGGAGGCGATAAGGCGGGACGTGAGGGGGAGGATCGTCATTGGCGAGGCACTCATTCGGCTGATGCTCCAGCTCGACGTAGTCTACAGCGCGAGGGAGTCCTCGCTCTACAGGACGCCGTCAACGTCCTCAACCTTTTGCGCCGCATCGGCCTTCCGCGTCCAGCTCCTCTCCGTCGGCCGCCGCTCGTCATCGCCTGTCGCGCCCAGCTCCTCTCCCCCGCTACCGGTTGCCAAGAAGGAGAGGACGGGAGGAGAGAGGAAGAGAGGTGGAGAGGAGAGGGGAAGTACTCGCTGACGTATGGGGCCCACGTGGGTCCCACGCTGACTCAGCTGCCACATCGGACAATACCGGGGTCAAAACCGCCTAAGGACTACCCAAAGTGACCCGGTTTTAAGTTGAGAGATGACATATATCTGGTTTTACGGTTGGGAAATGATTTTGTAACCCGATGACAAGATGAGGGATACTCGATGTACTTTTTCCAACAGTTGAGCCGTCCCCAAGTTTCTGATGGGTGATCCAACAACAGCCCAGTCACTGGCCCAACAAGATTAATTAGGGAGAAGGGATCACTAAGAATCCATTCTGATTTCTCAACTCTTCAATTCCTCATCTTGTGTCCATTACTATTTGGAAGAGAATCAATAGATTCTTCCTTTTGTAAAGTGATCCATCCTAGCTTCCCGAACATCATTTCATTGTTATTTTTCAGAAGAAGCATGAACCATATCTTGGCAAGGTGTTCGTCACCATGAAATTAATTAACAAATCAATTAGCCAGGAAGAACTTGCTTGCGAAACTTCCATATGTAAGAGATCTAGCCATTAATTAATTAATTAATTAATTACATTATGTTATATACTTTTGGCTTGTTCAATAATCGTGCATGCTACGATAGGGACTTGTAGCTTCTACAGTACTTGTCAACAAGCTGCTTTAATTTGCAATCATTCAACGCTTGCCTGCAGCTGGAATCTATACCACTACTACAATCAAAGTTCTGTGCCTGAAGCTGCAGCTCTGAAATCTGAATACACATGTGCAGTCAATAAATCAACCAACTCCGAGACAAATGATACATGGGATCATGCACTTCCTCTAATAATTCTCGATATTGTTAATTAGATCAAGATTCGCATGTACACCTGTTTCGTTTTGTTCAACCAATAACCAGGTTTTCAAGGCGGTATACTTGAGCAGTGCACGTTCGTTAGTTTCGATATTATTCGTGTAGAAACTGAATGCATGTGGAGAGAAGCAAGCTAGGTTGACAGGTCACTACACCGATCAGTGATCTGGATCGAGAATTAGATATTAGTATTACTACGTGGATTGTGACGGTTAAAAAGACACCCTTTTACGAATTACTCCCTCCCGTCCTTAAAATTTTAATTGTTCTTTCTAGTCCTAAAAGAATGTCTAAAATGTAATTTTAACTAGTGAAAGATATATTATAATCAATAGGTTAAAAGACTATGGCGTCCGTTGTAAATTTGGAAAGAAAATGAGAAGAGGGAGAAAACAAGGACGAAGGAGTGTACAATTATGCTAAAACTATTTTTCTTTTTTTATATAGAGGGAGTATCTATTTCTTCACCTATCCATCCTCTCAATCAATTATCACCTTTTTTCTTTTATAATTTCTTCACATAATTTCATTCTCCATCGTCTCAATCAATTATCACCCTTTTTCTTTTATAACTTCTTCACACAATTTTATTCTTAATCAATCATAATCTTTCAATGTCTTTTTATTAATTTTCGTGAAAATCATCCTAGGCGAAGGGTTACTTAGATACAATGCCGAATGAACTAAAAAAAATTCGCCCAACCTAATACATCAAATTTCAACGTTAACGTTTTGAAGAAGGTAGATCTGGTCTGGGGCTTTGTTTCCTCTGTACTCCTATCCTACCTCCTAATAATTAAAATAATTAGTTAACTCGGTTAAGTACCATCTTTGACCTTTGAAAGAATACAAGACACAAAGTATCCGTGGTTGAGAGTTGAGACTTAGGATGAACAAAAATGACAAGTGGTTCTGTGGCATGCGAGATTCTGGGCTGTTAGTGTACTACTAAATATAAACCCCAGATGGGCTAATATAACCCAGTCGGCAACTGTAAACACGTTCCTACGAATTTACAATTAGTAAATTCATCTCCACGAGTAAACTAATGCATTATATTCCTGTGATACTTAAATACTCCCTCCGTCCCAATTAAATACAGTTTTAGCACTCAAAATTTATCTCCTATAGTGTGCATTTGTGGCATTGGAATTGTTAAAAAAAAAAGTCCTACATCAAGATCCAAATGTGAAAGAATGCCCTAAAAGATTCAAACATGATGACGACACCAAGACATAATATTTGTTAACGAGGTTTAGCCGAAGCTAACTTCCCGAGGCACTGACTAGGCCACCGACCAATCTTACCCGCACATATGCTACTGTCACCATGCAGTTATAACATGTGTATCTCGTTATTTAAGAGAGAGCCTTGGACAGAATATGACTCTAATTTTATTACGCACCTTATATAAATCCAATTTTTTAGCTCTCTTGTTTGTCATAAAATAAGCTCATCTTTCAAGCAATTGTTACATCAGAGTTTATGAAAATGGAGGATAAAAGCATTGGGACTTGATAATGCGGGGATAATTGCTTGTTTCTCATAATAATTAGGGCTAATTTCTCATGATATGCATGCGAGGCCAGCATAGATGCTAGTATCTTCGATTTTTAATTTTTAATGTATGACATCGTTTATTTTTAATGTGATGTTTGATCATTCGTCTTATTAAAAAAATTATATAAATATCATCTATTTATTGTGTATTTTTTATTATAACAAACTATAATTTTAACTTACATTTTTATATATTTATACTATATTTTAAATAAAATAGATGATCAAACGTTAAACGTTACGTGAAAAAAAAAGTTAAAACGTCGTACAAACTACATAGCTATGGCCGTTGGTTCGGACACAGTTGTAGAGCTGACAACTCAAAATGAGTACGTGACCCACCCACCACTCCAGCCAGCGCCACCTACCCACCAGCCGCCGCACGCGCACGGGCTTCCTCAGGTTTGACCGCCGCCGGCCGACGAGAGGCCCACCTTGTGTCACGTTACCCCTCCCCCCCGGGCCCCGGCCCAGCCCGGCCCGGCCCGGCCCGGCCCGGTGTGTCGTCCGTCTCCACCGCTCGCTCTCCTCTGCGCGGCTCGACTCTGGAGGCTCCTAGGAAAAAGTCAACCAGAGGTTTGCTTACGAATTCTTTCTCTCTTCTTTTTTCCCCTTTTTTATACTTGTCCGGAGACTCACGAATTGTTTTTTTTTTCTTTTGTACTCAAGGGCTGGGAGTGTTGATACTGTGACGGATGCACTTTTGCTCGACGAAGGAATTAATATTTGGACGGCCGACATATGTCCACAGTTGATTGGAGGAGCCTAGCTGGCTCCTCTCGTTTCAGAAAATAATTAAAGCTCTCAACCAGAATTTTTTTTAAGAAAAACTATTGGTAGTCGCATGCGTCCACAACATGCGCTCGTTTATCTCTATAAATACACACACGCATATTTTACCCAATTAAACATTTTTGTCTTTTTTTTCACATCACTACTAAGCACGATAGATATTATGCACTCACAAATATTTTTACATTTCCCTATAGTATGCTAGCGTATATTTCTATTATCACACCTCCAAGCTAAAGAATATTGATGTGTGATATAAATAGGCTAACCTTCTTATAAAATTTTCGCTAGAATTACGTGGATGACAGTGATGGAGCCAACAACGCTATCAGGCTCGGACGACTTTCAATGGCCATAAATTTAAATTTACAACGTCGCCAGCAATCGATAACTGAAGACGTCGTAGCCCGAGATCCGTCATTGCAAAAAGATAAACTAGAAACACAAGTTCTAAACAGTACTACTCCCTTTGTAAATTATAAGACCTATATTTTACTTTGATCATTAATTTATTTAATATTATGTTTTCAATAAATATTAAATTAACATCACATGAAAGTACTTTAAAATATAAATATAATAATATAACATACATAATATTTAACATATATATATATATATATAGTTAATATAATTATTAGTCGAAAGTTATCGAGTTTAATTTTTTTTTAAAAAAAGGACGCTCTACCATTTAAGATGAAGGGAGTACTATATTCAAAATGTCGGACCTAGCGGAAATTTACAACCACGGTCGCTTTATAAATGTAAACATAAAGCTAACGCTAAAAAATATTTACTCTACTACCTAACTTATGCAAACTAAAACCGAAACACCTCGACGAAAACATGGAAACGCAAAAATCCCTTCGAAATGATAAAACCCAATTAAAAAAACAGGTTACGATAAACAATTCAGTAGTAACTTTTTTCCCTTTTCAAGCAACAAGGGAGATAAAAAAAATCTTTGTGATTTGGGGGGGTCCTCCCAAAAGACCAGTATAAATAACGCGCCACAGGAGGAGATCTCTCCTTCTCATCATCATCCTCCTCATATCCCTTCTCTCCTCCGCGCGGCGGCCGCCTCCGATCCCTCCCTCCCCGACCGACCAAGCCTGCCTCCGCCGCCGGAGCGCCGCCTCGAAGGTATCTCTCTCTCTCTCGCCCTCCCCTGCTCCTCCTCCTTGCTTGGTGGTGTTGTTGTTCATCCTCTGTTTCTTGTTGGGAGGGGAATCCAATCCGTAAATCCTGCCTATTTCTTTTTTGTTCTTTGTTTCCTCAGGCCGGGTCCGTCCTTCCGGCGGGATTAGAGGTTTGTTTCCGGTAGATTTTCTTCAGAGGGTTGGAGCTCAGGTGCTGAAACCCCACATGCATGCATGCATGCTTGCCTGTGTGTTTGTCTGAATTCGGAAGATGCGGGGTCTCGTCTCTTGCCTTGCCCCGCGCTGTTAGGAGTAGTTGAGATGGTGTTTTCGGACGAGCTCTACTTGCTATTTGTTTCATTAGTATACATCGTTATGCTGTCTGCTAGTAATATTTCCATCAGAGATGGTGGCAAGATTATTGTTGCTCCATGCTTGAACAGGCTGATACTGCTCTGTATAATCTTTGAGCTCTGTTTTTGGAGTTTGTCTTGTCAAAGGCAGTGCTCAAATGATTGGCTGGAACGGGTACCATGATGTGGGGAACAGTAGATATGGGCTTAAAATTTCATCCAGGAGTGTGCTGTCATTTTTTTCACTAAGAGAGAGGACGCATTATTTTTCAGATCGTAACATCTTCTTGTCTTATTTTTGGTAGTGAGGTTTCATGTTCTTCTCCATATACTTACTGTTTGAATGAGCTGGATCTGCAGGAGTATTTAACTAATTATGAAGTTTAGAGGCCGAGTGCATGTGACCATTATTGCCCGTTGACGTGCTGGATAATTATTTTGTTGTTCATCATTAGTTTCAAGATTCCTTTCCCCGAGTAGCTATTGGTCATGGCTTCGTGTTCTCTTTCCATGAATTATGTGTGAAATGTGAGGGAAGAATCAATGATCCACTCTTTCAGAAATTGGCAGCTTGTCATGTACTCTTTATCGTTCTCTCTGTCCAAAAAAACTGGTGCGACCGATCTTTCGACTGACGTATCCTTGTCTCAATTATACGCTTTTTTTCCTCATGTGGTCCATGAAAGTTTTATTGTGGCACTAAACTTAGCTATCGACGTTTTTCGCCTACTCGCTAAATTTCTTTTATATATATATATATAAATATATATCCTCTTTTGCATATGGTCATTATTGACTCAAATTCCTTCTTTGACAGAATGGGGAGCTCGGAGAAGAACGGAACTGCTTATGGCGAGTACACCTATGCTGAACTGGAGAGGGAGCAGTACTGGCCGTCTGAGAAGCTGAGGATATCGATCACCGGAGCTGGTGGTTTCATTGGATCCCACATTGCTCGCCGTCTGAAGAGCGAGGGGCATTACATCATCGCCTCTGACTGGAAGAAGAATGAGCACATGACTGAGGACATGTTCTGCCATGAGTTCCACCTTGTTGACCTTAGGGTCATGGACAACTGCCTCAAGGTCACCAAAGGCGTCGACCATGTGTTCAATCTTGCTGCTGATATGGGTGGTATGGGGTTCATTCAGTCCAACCATTCTGTGATCATGTACAACAACACCATGATCAGTTTCAACATGCTTGAGGCTGGACGTATCAATGGTGTGAAGAGGTATGTATCTTTTTTGGGGGCTCATACTTTTTACTGTTATATCTCAGCTTTGCGTGAGCTTGTTACAACTAATGATCCTACAGGTTTTTCTACGCCTCTAGTGCATGCATTTACCCTGAATTCAAGCAGCTTGAAACTAACGTGAGCCTGAAGGAATCTGATGCCTGGCCTGCTGAGGTTTGTCCATCAAAATACTTTTAGCGTTATGTTTTAGTAAAACCAGAAGTTGATTTCCTACTGTTTTAACTACTGTCCAGCCTCAAGATGCCTATGGTTTGGAGAAGCTTGCAACTGAGGAGCTCTGCAAGCACTACACCAAGGACTTTGGCATTGAGTGCCGTGTTGGCCGCTTCCACAACATATATGGCCCCTTTGGAACATGGAAAGGTAGAAGTTTAACCAATTCTCGAAGTTATTGAACTGTACTTGGGGCAATCCTTAACTCAATTTGCAACGGATAGGTGGCCGTGAGAAGGCACCAGCTGCATTCTGCAGGAAGGCTCAGACTTCCGCCGATAGGTTTGAGATGTGGGGTGATGGCCTCCAGACCCGGTCCTTCACATTCATAGATGAGTGTGTTGAGGGTGTTCTGAGGTATGCAGCTACTTGTCACATTATCTAGATAGAACACTAAACCACACCTGATTAGATGACAAGCTGGTCTAATACAATACAAACACTCTCTAGGTTGACAAAGTCGGACTTCCGTGAGCCGGTGAACATTGGAAGCGACGAAATGGTGAGCATGAACGAGATGGCTGAAATTGTTCTCGGCTTCGAGGACAGGAAGCTGCCCATCCACCACATCCCTGGACCCGAGGGTGTCCGTGGCCGTAACTCTGACAACACCCTCATCAAGGAGAAGCTTGGCTGGGCACCCACAATGAAGCTCAAGGTATGTATCCCTGGCATACTAAATCTTCTCACATACTACACCAATCATGCGATGCCTGTAGAAATCCTCACCATTGGATGAATGACAAGATTACGATCGACAACACCTAATATCGACAAATGACGATGAACAGGATGGGCTGAGGATCACCTACTTCTGGATCAAGGAGCAGATCGAGAAGGAGAAGACCCAGGGCATCAACGTCGCGGGTTACGGCTCATCCAAGGTGGTTTCCACCCAGGCCCCTGTTCAGCTGGGCTCCCTCCGCGCTGCTGATGGCAAGGAGTAATTCAAAAGCTGCTACACCATGGAGATCAGATCCTCTCAGCTTGATCGCTGCCATACCTTTACTTCGCTACAGATAGCTCACAGAAATGAAATTTTCTTGGAAATCCTGCAACCTTCAGAACAACAACAGCCGTTCTTCCTGTCGTTATAACTCATATGCAGTACACCGGTTTCTTGTTTTAGAATGCTATACTCGAGATTTCTTCCTCTCTCTTTTTCGCGTCGTGTTGGAAATTCTTCGTATGGATTACATTTTGTCATATGAACAATGAAACAATGGAATGCTCTGCATTACCTTTATGAATAGATGATGTGTTGTTCTTCATGCTCTACTCTCATCATATCTAAGATAAGAAGTAAATTAAGTGTCATGTTGCTTCATTATCAGTAGGTAGGTGGCGTGGACTGTAGAGAGACGCTGACAGCTGGGGACCACCTTGTGGGCCCCACCGTCGGTGCTGGAACCGGATATTCCCCGTGTGCGCGGTGTGTCTTGGTCTCGTCCGAGCAAAAGACGAGCGGCTGCTCCGGCCATGGCGCGTCGCTGTTGTGCGTTTGCACGCGGCACGCCGGACTCCGGTGAACGGCGGCCACCGGTTGTGGATATACACGGCATGGGGGTTTACACACTTGCACGTCATGACAAGGTACAGCGTCGCGAGAACGAGAAAACGATTGGTAGGGATGATGGTGACGTGGATAGGACTGGGGGCGTGTAAATCCAATACCAAAGATTGTGCTCCCTCCATCCCAAAATATGAGGAATTTTGGGTGGATGTGACCTAGTGCCACATCCACCCAAAATTCTTTATATTTTGGGACATAAGGAGTAGTAAGGAATTTGCTGTTGGCTTGTCATGGGGCCTCATCGGTTGTCCACATTCCCTAATAAGTCGAATTAGGGAATACAAATTAATTTATAGATAAAATTTGTTGTATATGTGTTCTTAACGACTTAAAAGCTAATATTAAAAAAATTACGTTGAAAATATTCTTAAATTAACTTTAAAAGTTGTACTATACCTTATTGTATTATGAGTTTCTTTTCCATCAACAATCGATATAAACTGAAGTCGGGATATTACTCATCTTGAGGACTCGAATCAGTATAAATCTTTGTCCCTTGTTTGCTTGATCGGTCCTCGCAAATACTCTGGTTCCAACGATTCGCATACTCTATAAATACCCTAGTCAGCGTACGATCCATCGATAGTAGCGGGTCAGGTAGAGGGCTTGGTGCATCAAGGTTACGACGAGATGAGTTCAAGAATAGGATTCGCCGAGGAGGGCTTCTACAACCAACCTGGCCAAGGAGATCCAACTCAGCCAGCCTTCATTATGGTCCAAGTCGGCTCCATCGTCTTTCCAGTCTTCGCCGTCGTCCTGATCTCACCCCTCTTAGCAGATGCCAAGAGCGGGGCCATGACAACGGCACAAGCGAACACGTCTACTTCACCGACCACCTTTCCGGTTCGATCCGAGAACGAGGCGTCAAAATCCCAATCCGTCGACAGACGTCCTAAAGTAGCCTAGTTGTCGGCTTCAGCTGGCAAGTGTGCACCGACAAGGATAGTGCATGGTGCCCAATCCACAAGACTTCCGATCATCCGCTGGCTGGATGTTGTGTCATAATCCAAGCAAAAGCTAAACTCGATGCTTGCGAAGAGCGAGGGATTCAGCATGCTTCTCCATACAAAACGTAGTGCCCAATCCACAAAACCGAGAGTCACCCCCTAACGAACTGCAAGACATTCTTGAAGCTTACGGAACCAATTACCCGGGTTCCATGTTGTCCGATCCATGCTCGTAGAGATCGATCTCATGCGACGTCTATGGACGACAACCCTTCAGATCGTATGGTGGGTTTCATTGGATTCGATCCCGATGAACCATCTGTTCTTCATAGCCTGGCGACTTGGAATCTTCCGATTCAAGTTCTCCACACGATGTAAACATGGTCGACATCAAAATCGAGGATAGCGGTGCGAATGACCGGACACCACAAGGTTCCACAGAGGAAGATGAGTTCGTCCAATCTCGAGACGCAACCCCTTCTCAATCGGAGCCTATCCGTGCTCCCGTCGAGCACTTCACCGCTGTCAATAATCTGCTTCAACAACCTCTCTTCGATCTAGTAACCTATTCAGAGACAGACGCGTGGTTAAAGCGAATGGAGTCCACTATCACCAATCTCAACTGCCTTTGTAGCGGCGGCTGGCCCGCCACCTCCATAGATCCCTTCCCAGGACGACGAGGTTGCCGAGAACGTTGGCATGGCTAATGCCCCTCGGAACGATGAACCTCGCATCCCTGAGAACACCTTGTCACAATGGCAAGCTCAACAGGTGCCTCCCGGACAAGATGCCCACGATCTCCGTGAACAACTAAACAACCGAAGGCGACAACAATAGGATCAGCATGATGACGGACGCCGACAACCCCAAGTCATTAGTGAAGGGGCAGTCGTCGGGGCGACATCCACGATCGTAACCCAACCTGTGGTCACCAAGATGCCCCAATACGCCGATGTGACAGCGAACGCCATGAGGACGATGACTCCCGATCTCCGAACCCAAGACATGTCCGAGGTCGTGACTGTCAATGTCGTGACTGCACACCCGACTACAGTGATCTCTCGTCATCTTCCATGGGCGGTTCGCGCAGCTGCCGTGACCATTGGCCACCTTTTCTACCTAGAGGCAGATGTAGGGCCTTTAAGCCTTCCCTTCGAGCAGTAAATTGGCCCCTAAAATTCCGTCTCGCGGCAGTAGAGAAGTACGATGGGAGCACAGATCCAGAGGAGTTCTTGTACGTCTACTCTACTGTTCTATATGCCATCGGCGCAGACAACAACACGCTCGCAAATTCCTTGCCCGTAGTGCTGAAAGGGTTTGCTCGGTCATGGCTCATTCATCTTCCTCGAAACTCGATATCTTCCTAGGCGGATCTTTGGAAGCAGTTCGTCGCAAATTTTAAAGGCACCTACAAGAGGCACGCGGTCGAGGACGATCTCCACGCCCTTATATAGAAGCCCGATGAAACCCTCCAAGACTTTATATGGTGCTTTAACCGACGCATCTGTGATACGGGCTTTCAAATCCGACGTCCGAAATCGCTACATGATTCAAGAACTGGTGACAAGGCAGGTGTCGTCCACCATGAAGCTGTTCGAGATCATTGATAGGTGTGCCCATGCAAACGAAGCTATCCGAAGAAATGGCGTGAAGGAGAAAGTGGCAGAAGAGAAGCAACCGGCTAAAAAGAACAACCCGGAACCAAGTCACAAGAAAGAAAAGAGAAAGGCACAGTCGGAGGTTCTTATCATAATACAAGATAAACAAGCTCCCCAATGGCCTCCTCCACAAGACGACGGCCCAGTATGATAGTGGTGTCCGGTGCACAAGACCAACGATCACACGTTCGAGGAGTGCAACATATTCTAGAAAACCATGGCTAGGAAGATCACCCAAGACATGGGAAAGAGGGTTCATGTGGTAGAGAAGGACGACTGTAATCCTCCATCCAACGACGAACCCGACTTCATCGACTTCGGCCAATACGTGGCCCACATCTTCTATGGCTTAACCTCTTATTCTTCGAAAGGGAATATAAGAAGGTAGAACGCGAAGTGTGCTCCACAACCCGGGGAGTGGTGTCTAAAATGAAGTGGTCAGATCAGAAGATCGAGTTCTCCAATGCCAACCACCCAACCCTGACGACAGCCCCCGGATGATCTCCGATAGTAGTCGAACCTACTACTCGGAATGTCAAAGTTGCCCGAGTCCTCGTTGAAGGCAGCAGCTCCATCAATCTCCTCTTCACCAGCACGCTCGACACAATGGGGATCCCGAGAAACGAGCTGGTCCCTTCAGAATAGCCCTTTCACGGCATTACCCTGGAGTCATCTTCAAGGCCTCTAGGAAGGATCACGTTGCCGATAACATTTGGCAAAACTGACAACTTCCGAACAGAGCAGATCATGTTCGATGTAGCCGAGTTCGACATGGCCTACAACATTATTCTCAGAAGGACAGCACTCGTCAAGTTCATGGCAGCATCACACTACGCCTATCAGCTGATCAAGATACCAGGACCCAAAGGGACAATCAAAATATCGAGGAACGCGAAGATGGCCATGTAGTGCGACAAGAGGAGCCTCAACATCGTCGAGCAAACTCACACCACGCCCACCCCAATTGAACCTCCTCGGAAAGTGACCAAGCCCAATACAGCGCCCAAACCAGACGGCACAATAAAGATAATCCCGCTGACTAGTAGCACCCCCGACAAGACAGTCAAGATCGGGGCCGAGCTCAACAACAAATAGGAACTCAAGCTCATCACCTTCCTCCGCGACAATGTAGACGTGTTCACTTGGCAACCGCCCGACATGCCCGGGGTCCCTAGGGAGGTGATTGAGCATGAATTGATGGTTTGTCCCGACGTAAAACCCGTTAAGAAAAATTGTATCGTTTCGTTGCATACCGCAAAGAGGATATACAAGAAGAACTCGATAAACTTCTTAAAGTCGGTTTCATCAGAGAAGTCCTTCATCCAAGGTGGCTCGCAAATCTAGTCATGGTGCGCAAGGCCAACAACAAATGGAGGATGTGCGTAGATCTCAACAAGGCGTGCCCGAAAAAGACTACTTCCTCTTCCACGTATCGACCAATTGATAGATTCTACTGCTGGATATGAGTTGTAGAGTTTCCTCGACGCCTACTCCGGGTACCATCAAATCAGTATGGCCAAGGAGGATGAGGAGAAGACAACTTTCATCACGCCCTTCAGTGTATTCTGCTATGTCAAGATGCCCTTCGACCTGATCAGCGTCAGGTTTACGTACCAGCGCGAGATTCAAGGGGTTTTCCAATTTCAACTCGACAACAATGTTGAAGCTTACGTCGACAACCTCATCGATGACCTACGAGAAACGTTCAACAACCTCTGAAGACACTGGCTCAAGTTAAATCTAGAGAAGTGCACATTCGGAGTACCATCGAGCAAATTACTTGGTTTTCTCGTCTCCGGACGAGGTATCGAAGCAAACCCAGACAAGATCTAGGCCATCAAGGACATGAAGTCACCGACAAAGCTCAAAGAAGTTCATAAGCTTACAGGATGTATGGCAGCTCTAAGTCAATTCATGGTAAGGATGGGAGAACGAGGACTACCCTTCTTCAACCTTTTGAAGAAACAAGAAAAATTTGAGTGGACAACTGAGGCCAAGGAGGCGTTCTCCGCACTCAAGCGTTGCCTTGCCAATCCAATTGTCCTCGTCATCCCACAACCACAGGAGGAGCTCTTCCTTTACATCGCCGCAACACCGTACTCCATAAGCACCGTCATTGTTGTCGAGCATGAAAAGGTACAACACCCAGTTCACTATGTTAGTAAAGTACTGCACGATGCCAAGACCAGATATCCTTAAATCTAGAACCTGCTCTACACTATGGTCATGACATCTCGAAAGCTGCGCCACTACTTCTAGGCCTACAAGGTCACGGTCGTCTCCTTGTACCTCTTTGGTGAGGTTGTCAGAAACAAGGAAGTCACAGGATGCATTGCCAAATGGGTCGTCGAGCTCAGCCAATTTGATGTCCACTTCATCCCACGAACAGCCATCAGGTCCCAGGTACTCGCAGATTTTGTCGTCGACTGGACCGCCCCCGAGGACGGCAAAGTCGACCGAATAGACAACATGTGATGGACAATGGCCTTCGATGGAGCCTTCAACAACCAAGGAGCAGGAGTTGGATTTGTTATAACTTCACCAACCGGAGATCAGTTCCGACACGCCGTGCAGCTAAACTTCCGGGCAACCAACAACATTGCCGAGTACGAAGGACTTCTCGGTGGACTAAGAGCCGACGTATCACCTGGGGTCAAGCTACTAATTGTGAAAGCAGACTCAAAAATAGTTGCTAACTAAGTGGATAAGGACTACAAGTGCTCTAAATCCGAGTTGTCCAAGTATCTCGCCGAAGTCAGAATGCTGAAAAAAGGTTCGACGGGTTTGAGGTACGCCACATCTACCGTAAAGACAATGTCGACGCCAACAACCTCGCCCGTCGAGCATCCAGAAGAGAACCAATGGAACCTGGTACGTTTCTTGAGGTGCTAACCATCCTTCAGTCAAGAACACACCGAACGACAACATCGATAGCACCACTGACATTGGCTCGGGGGCTACGACTCAGAACGACAAGCTCGTCATAGACATCAAGCCGACTACAGATTGGCGCACGCTGCTCATCGAATTCCTCAAAGCCAACAAGCTACCGGACGACGACATGGAAGCAGAGAAGCTCTCCCAACAAGCCAAGGCTTATTATATGATTGGGGATGATCTATACAAGAAAACTGCCAACAGAGTATTGCTGAAGTGCATCACGTCTGACGACGGCAAAGAGCTACTGCTCGACATCCACGAAGGAATCTATGGATCACATGTCGGAGCGAGAACATTGATCGGCAAGACCTTCCAATAAGGTTTTTACTAGCTATCGGATCTTCAAGATGCCTCCAACGTGGTAAAATGGTGCGAAGCTTGTCAGTTTCACAGCAAGCACACCAAGTTACCAGCTCAAGCCCTCCAAACCATCCCTTTGTCCTAGCCGTTCTCATGCTGGAGGCTGGACATCCTTGGACCTTTTCCAAGAGGATAAGGCAGCTACAAATTCTTGTCCGTGGCTATCGATAAATTCACTAAGTTGATTGAAGTGGAACCAACAAGAGAAATCAAAGCGGAGCACGCAATCAAGTTCATCAAAGGGATATTTTACCGATACGGGCTTCCAAATCTGATATTGACAGACAACAATTCCCAGTTCATGAGTGTCGCCTTTCCAGGTCAATATCTGCTTTGCGTTAGTGTCTCATCCTCAGAGCAACGGACAAGTCGAGTAGGTAAATGGGATTGTGCTCTAAGGGATCAAAACACATGTATACAATAGGCTTCTGGCCTATGACTCACGATGGGTTGAGGAGCTCCCTTCTGTTCTATGGGTCATTTGTACCACGCCAACTACACCTACCAAAGAGACCCCATTTTTCTCTTGTACAGATCTGAAGTCATGCTCCCTGCCGAGCTACGCTGTCGATCAACACGGGTTCGGGAGTACTCAGACAAGGACCAGGACAACAGACGAACAGATGACATCAACCTGCTAGAAGAACACCGAGAACGAGTTACAATCCGAGCAGCCAGATATCAGCAAGCCCAACGTCGCTACCATGAGAAACGCATTCGAGCTCATACACTTGACATCAGCGATTACGTCCTCAAACGAGTAAAGAATCAAGCAAGGCACAACAAGCTCTCACCAAAGTGGGAGGGACCATACATGGTGGTACAAATGCTACGACCAGGTGTGTACAAAATCGCTGACGACGAAGGCCGCTCGTTATCCAATCTTGGAACATTGATCAATTACGAAAATTCTATGTATAAGACCAGCAGCTAATCTGTAAGTTGATTTGTATCAGTTTTTATACGTATATGCCTCTTTTGTCTTATTTATTTTAGTGTTTTATCGTATGAACCCCTTTTGTTTTATAATGCCGCAAATCGAAGTCTTTTCCTATCGATCTATTATGTTAATGCTGACTAGTTACCGGGTCTCAGCACCTTGGCCGGGGACGCCTGGCACTATGAGTTAGTCGGACGCTAAGGGTCAAACGGCCATGTCAAATTTGGCCATGTCAAAGTACCCACTATAACGTATTAACTAGCCGTGTACTCGGGAATTGGTTTTCTCAACTTCACGGCTGGGGGCTAAGAATTCGCTGCTTCAATTCGATCAAATATGAAAATTTAAGCTACTTATATCGGAATGTGCTTTACATAAAACTAGCTGGGGGGCTAGAAGCACTCTCTTATTGTCATATGATACAATAGTTTACAAAAATTGGTCAAATTTTAGTTTCTACTAATGTCTTGTCTAGATCACTTTACAGCATGATCTGGCGACTAAATCTACCAAGAGGGTCATTGCCAATTCATCATGGAGAAGATATCTACAGCCAGAGGAGCAAGAGATTGTGCAAGTTGGTCGATCTCAGCTGCAGTCCTCTGAGAACGCATAAATCCCTCCCGAAGAAAGTTTAGGTTCATCTGAGGACGAGATTCACGGATATATGCGAGTACATGACCTCTAGCATATCGGCTGGCTCGACGACATTCCTGCTTCAGGCTATCATCGATCCGCTAATCAGTACCGAGAAGTGCACTGCATGTACCCCATATCTACCCCAGGTACCCGGATACCAACTTCTCCAGAGGAGGACGAGCCACGCACAACTCTTTGCATAACCGCTGTAGTACGGAGAAGCAGTTCTCCAAGTGTGCTGAGATCCATATCTCCCTATCCCTCAGAAGCTTCGTGCCTTGATCTTTCTTGATGTTGTCGGCGGCCCTCTCCAATCTTTCTTTCTCGTACATAGTCTTCCAGCGAAAGCCAAGGCATTGTCGGAAGTGACGGCAACCAGGGTACGTCCTCAGTCACTTGGTGTCGAGGAGCCCTATGGCGTACTGGGTTCAACAACTATATGTGACAGGTGTCCACCTTACTGGACGTTCTCGTTCATGACTTCGAGAAATTTACAATATAGAGACATCGAGCAGACGAAAACTTAGAATCGGATATAGCAAAAGAGGAATGTTCTCTACACATTGAACCCAATACTTGTCCACATCTATTATAATAAAAGGTGAAATCAAAAAGTTTACTCTTCAAAAAGGGGATGATCGTATCCTCGAGTTCCTCCACCTCTGACATGATGTCATCATGGCACTCGTTGGCTCCCTCCTTGGTCATCACCTCCTCTAAGTTGATGTCGGGGTGAGTAAGCCTGAGGCCCGCAAGGAAATGGCATGCCCCGGACTTAAGCCTGGTGCACACCCCATCCGCCACCTGCTCCGCATGATCATTGGCAGTGGTCTCCAACGTCGTGATGAGGGTTCCTAGGGACCTCATCACGGTCGTCTCGTCGGGGAAGGCTGGGTGCTCGACGTGCTTCCCTAAGCCTTTGGCTAAAACATCAAGACGCCCGTAGTTCTTGTGCAGTGCTTGATAGAGGGAGGCCAAGTTGTCCCTCATCTCTGAAGCTCGTGCTCGAGACTTCGGCGTTGTCGGTTGTTCCCCGCCACCACCTCCCACAGCTTGGCGTTGTCGACCCATGCTTCTCTAAGCTAAGCTTCCAGCATCATGACACGGTCGTCGACAGTAGATGCAACTTTTTCAAGTCGTCCAATCTCGCCGACGAGATTTCGAGCGCTCGTCTCAATCAGTCGATAAGCCTGCAAGAGCTTGTCGGTGGATGAAGACAGCCTTGAGATCGTGGGGACGCCAGTTGAGAGGGGATGCGGGGGGAGAACGGCAGTCGAGAGGGGTGACTTAGATCTCATCTCTTCTCGAGCACCGCTCTAACCCGAGTTTGAGGGGGAGGGGCTGTAGTCAAAGGAGTCCCATTACTACAAAGATTGGGTAGCGAGAAAGTTGGATATCGGTAGGCCAAAATTTCACTTACCCGGATTTCTGCTTCTTCAGCAGCAGCGCTGTCACACCCCGTCCCTGCGCCACTGTACAAATGGCACCGAGGAGGGCGTGCCGCAGGAGAATGGTGAACCGCTTTCCCACAAAACCGCAAAACAGGTACCAGTCCCAGGATAATGATGCTGGTACTAGCGGTAATATGATGAATCAACGCAAGATTTAAATAAATACAATATACCTTTACGTTGCAGCTTCGGATAATCCCTGAGTTGCAACCTCCAATCAGAGTCAGCAGCAGCGAAACTTAGCGGAGCTAGGGCACCAAAACCACCGGCAGTAGTTTGGGTTTAGGGATGAAACTCCAACCTTCATCTTCTTCCTGAACTTAAGCCAAGAGGGGAAAAACAACAACAATGGGGATTGAGTACTTTCGTACTCAGCAAGCCACTAGGAAATGTGTACATGCAAGCATCAAAGACAGGCTGAGTTTGTTTAGCAAATCATTTTTAAAACACTTTTCCTTTTAAAGGTCTAAGTGTAGGTTTTCAAAGTAACTTTCCCTTCGGAGAGAGAGGCGTCTCACCTCAATCCGTCCACGAGTTGCTTTGCAACGACTCGAGCGGGAAAGTCAAATTTTAGCATTCATAGCACTTCCCTCTTTATTAGCTTCTTTTCACTTTCAAAACATAAACCAACATTCTCTTCAACAATCATCTGTTAACCAAGTCTCAAGGTTAACAACTCCGGTCCGGTCCTCTCGACCTGCCAACCCAAACTCGGCCATCTCGGCCCCTAAACCGGCCCTCTCGGCCCTATGGTGCCAGACGACACCCCAGGTCACACAGGCCTGTTCCCAACCACGAAGGTTGGCCGTCCATCACAAAGAAGGACTCTGGTAACGGTTCCCATCCCACGAACCAATTTATTAAATGAGTTTTAAAAACAAATCTACGCTATGGGCATCACCTCACATTCGCCCTTGACCGTGGGCACGGCTGTTCGAACAATTCAATCAAACCTCTTCAGAGACTGTACGCTTTTCCCACAAGACATGAAGCTTACACCGATACTGGCCAGTATCGGAAGTTCGTGACAAAGCCTTTCTCTAACCAAACCATAAATGTCCCGTGTCACACAGATGGGTGGAATCTCTCCACCAAGCATCAGGCCAACTTTCAAGCCCTCATCTACTCAGGCCCCACCGTATGGACCCCCGACACATCCCCACTACAGGAGATTGCCGTAAACTCCACCATATCGATGCTCCTCACCTGCCAACATGCTAGACATCTATGTTTCAGTTAGTTACTCATCTAGGGGCATCCCATTCTACCCATGTGGTCGTACTGTGAGATGCTCGGATGTAAAACCCAAAGGAAACGGTCCTTATGCGCGACTACGAAACCAAACCACACAGGAGAGGATTCGCACCGCAAGTTTTCTCCCACAAAACCTTTTTGTTTTCAAAGTCACCGACTCCCCGAGTCGGGTTTTATAAACTTTTCACAACCCAAGTTTTTCCACATCGATAACCATATATAAACCTGACATAAACAAATGGTGCAAAAGGATACCTACGCCCAGAGAGCGTAAGTATTGAGGTACTGCTGTGGTGAAGCGACAAGGGTTATGTTTAACAAGGTCCTACGGAGAATAATGCAACTACATAGGTTGGTCCGTCGATCGTGTGCTCGTAGACCGATGGCCGATCAAAATAATTGTGTACGCTAAACATGCAAGTTTGCAATCAACACATTTTATAAACTAGGAGCAATATGATCGAAGAGTGGCGTGCCTTATTGTTGGTCTTCAAATCTTCGAGAAAACCCACATCCGGTACACCTCCGAAACGTCCACTACGCGATTGAAAAGAGAAAAACATCCAAAACCCTATAAAGTAGATAATAACTATTATAAACTAATTGTGCCCTTGGGTAGACCTCATTTTTAGAAAGATTGAGGAAGTTGAACGGAGTCAATTGGACTTACGGTTGGGGAGATACGGATTTTGGAGGATTACTGGATTTTCTGAAATGTGGAAGTGAACTTATTAAATTGAAAAGGAATATTCCCAAGAATATTCCTTGGCTGTGATGTTAAGAGGGAGGAATCATGGACTTCATTTTGGGAAGGCTTGGGCTTTAGCCCAGAGATGAAGGAGGGATTCAATATAGACTTCTAGGGATTAGTTTGAGGTGTAGAGGGATGCAAACTGAACTTTTATGGAGAAGGGGCTGGTGGATGGGTTTTGGCCCGAAGGATGTAACATGGACTTTTAGGGGTCCATTCTTGGGCTCGACCCAAGGAACAAAAGGGATGTTTTATGGATTTGTGGATAAAGTATTAGGCCGGTTGGCCCAGTGAGGTAGGGGAGGCTTTGTAGACTTTTTGGCAGACTTTATGGGCTTCGGCCTGACAAAGAAGAGGGACGTGATTTAGACTTTTTTTTCGAGTCTTTGGGTCACAGGGAGAGAGCCAACCTAGTGGGTCCCACCCTTTTTTTTCCTTTTTCTTTCCTTCTTTTCCCATCTCCTTCTCTCTCCTTCTTATCTCTTTCTTCTCTCTCTCCTTCTTCCCTTCTTTCTCTTTCTCTTGTCCTTGCTTCTCTGCTTGGAGATTATTTGACGACACGGTTAAAATCCCGAAATCGAAATTTCAACCGTACGGGTTTTTGGAAAGGTTTAGGAAGGAGTACTCGAACTTCAAATTCTGAATAATGGAAATTTAATTTTCGGGAGACGATATCATGATCAAGATTCTGGGTTCACAAGGGAACGGATCAATTGAGATCTTTGGCACAAAAATCCTAAATACACTCAAAAAACCAAATTTTTGAAAATAGGATTTTAATAAAATAGATTTTTTTTTGACGGAACGAAAATCGGGGCGTTACAAGCGCCTTCTTCACAAGGCCGACTTTGCATTGGAGGTAGTCTGCAGAAAAGGAAGGACGAGGACGAAAATGACTACCGTAATTATGAGGTGAACCTGAGATTAAGATCTCACCTCGGTGCCACCAGTTCGGACCAGTTTCCCTGCCCCCGAGGTCTTTGGCAGTGTGGGCCAACGTTTCCTCTTTAGTCCACAGTCTCCAGGGGTGAGGGCCATGGCCGCTTGTTAAGAAACTACCTGCTCCCTTAAGGAAGTAGATGCCTGGTGATCGACAAGTGGGCCGATTACATCCGTTAAAGTTAATGCCTGACAGAATCAAGATTACTACTCCTACGGGCATTGAAATGAATGACATGGAGTGGTGGTCAGAAGTACTTACATTCACAATAGCGTCTCGGTCCGTCAGCGGGAGGTCACAAAGCGGAAGAGGGATCTCGGTGGCAGACGACAGCGGGTCGACTACCACCTTGCCGACGCACTCGGCCACGGTGTCCTTGGAAAGTTCTTCAAATTGAAGCAAAAGTGATAAGGTTATCAACTAAAGACAACTATGAAAGTTGTACCCCGATGCGACAGTTGTGTCTCATCATGTTTCCCCAAGTATAAGTACGCGGGGTGAGAACGGGCCTAGAGAGGTTGGATCCTACGACGAACAAAGTCTTGTATGACCTTGTACCCGGTCAGACCACATTCTCGGGGATCATGGATCTTCCCTACAAAGCTCGCTAAGACGAGGGTCATCAAGGGTTTAAAAGTCCATGTCTCTAGGCGCGTGGGTTTTTGGTCAAGGATTTCAAGGATAGGAGATTGGTCCTTGATATGGAGATAAAACCAGCTTTTTCGCCAATCTTTTCTGGAGGATGGGCAGTTAAAAAGAATGTATTCGTCTTTCATCCCATCCCGAAGATGGAGGCCACAACATCCTAAAATTTTTGAGGCCTCCATCCATCTAACCTTGTAGAAGTATCTAAACAAATCTAGAAAAGATTGTACCCCAAGGTACGTCTCTCATAGATGGGTAAAGATACTCAAGAAGGCAATGAAGTTCGGGTTAAGATGAAGGAGATGAATTCCGTAGAAATCAAGAAGCAAGGAAAAGAATTCAAAAGGACGAATGAGAAAACCACATTGGACAAATGAGGCAAAAGTGATTATTTGGCCAAGATTTATGAAGGGATTAGTACCTCCTTCCAAACGCGCCACCGCTTTAGCACTCGGCAAAGCACTGTCCAATTGCAACTCCTTCATCTCAGCCTAGCCAACATTAGACTTAAGGAGATCCATCGAGAATCGTCGAAAGGAGGTTGAGGGAGGTTATGGTTTAGGGTTTTTTGCAAGCTGAGGCCATGGAGATTGAAGGCACAGAGCAGAAGTTTGGGGTTTTTCTTTGACAATCGGAACCCAAATGGATCTCAGAAGTACAATTTATAGATACCATCTGACGGTGTGAATTTCTAGGAAGATGGAGAAATCATCGCCAGGGTTTTAGCTAGTTTGTTTATAACCGTTAAAATTTTCTGACTTCAATCCAAATGTCTGGCCTACGTCGAGTCCTCGGATTTGGGACAACCATGTCACCTGCTCTATACCTTCTCGACGTCCGAGAACGGTTTGATGAGTTCGACAATAGTTGTTCTTGGGAAAATAGTTGAAGGACGTCGGTAAAATCATTTGCATTAAAGTCGAGGGCTACTGTCGGTGTCAGGGATAAGGCATACCTCCTATACACGGGTTAATAAAATACGATAAAACCATATATCTGATAGTATACGAGAAGATACCCTTTAACTAAGAAAATGCGGGTGAAAGAGAAGGAAGATAAGGTTTCCTTATACCCATATTCAATTCTATCTCTCCGAGTTCTACTAGGAGAAGGAGAAAATATCTGCAATTTAAGGGGGTCCCAGTGTTCAAATTGGGGCATCGAAATACAAGCCCTAGCAAAACCAACGCCTAGAAGCAATCCAAAGAAAGTCAGCGTCATATTCACTGAATAGATCTCACTAGACCGTTCTCGGAAGCTTCTGGTCGGTGAAACTTATCAGTTGTTCTATCCCTTATTGTATTCTATGTGTCTTTTCCATCAATAATCGAAATAAACTAGAGTAGGGTTATTACTCATCTTTAGAGTCCAAACCAGTATAAATCTTTGTCCCTTGTTTGTTTGATCGGTTCTCGTGAATACCCTAGTTCCAATGATCCTCATACTCTATAAATACCCTAGTCGACGTACAATCCATCGACGTACATACGGTTAGAATCAGAAACAGTACCGATGCTCGGTTAGATAGGAATTTCAGTCACTGTTTTAAAGTCTAGTTGTGTTCATAAAACTACGTGATACCTTGTGCGTTGCATTGGGCATATTTACAATATCATTTACAAATAATCATGATTAATGGAGGTGCACAAAAATGATTTTTATGTATATAATGAAGCATTGAAAAGCATGGTGGAAATTGCGTAATTCCGGGTACTGAGCTGCAACTATGCTGAGTTTAAATAAACAATAAAGATTCAATCATGACGTTGTGTAATACTCCCTCCCTCTGCTCAAAAATACTTGCCGGCCTCAACTTTGAAGTCACCAAATTTTGACCAACAATATTTTTAAAGTATTCTAATCATGTATCATCAAAGTTGTATGTATCACTAGATTTACAATAAAAATAATTTACTAATATCTCGCATTTAATCCTATTCTCTTTTATATATAGTTCTTTGACAACTATATCAATCACTCATATATTTTTATGTATAAATAAATAGAGTAAATTTCACAAAACTATAATTATTTTAGCCAAATTATCACAAAACTAAAGATTTTAAGGTGGAATATCACAAAACTACAGATTTAGTACTAAAGTTATCACAAAACTACAGGTTTTATAACAATTTAATCACAAAACTTAGATATTTATAACTTAAACATGACACTAGTGGATTTAAATCTCAAAGCCTGTAGTTTTATGATAATTTTAGTATTAAATCCATATTTTTGTGATATTTAGTCTTAAACATATAGTCTTGTCATAAATTTATTATTAAATCTATAGTTTTGGGATACATCATCTTAGGTCGGTAGTTTTGTGATAATTTGACAAAAATACCTATAGTTTTGTGAAAATTACTCAAATAAATAAGAATTCAGTCTAGAAGTAGCCCTTAAATTTTACTCCCTCCATCCAAAAGTCTGAGACATACTTTCTCCTTTCAAAAATTTTAGACTTATTTCATATGGTGGTTTTTTTTCAAATAAGTTGGTTATATTTGTAGTTTCAATATATTTAAGACTTAAATAAAAAAATAAATTAAATGTTTATTCGGAACCAAGGAGCCATCTTAATACTAATTGATTGCATGCATGCATGCATACACTTTTTGATTTTTGTTACATGTAATATGAGTTCATTTCTTCATAGTCTTGGTAACAAAAGTTGACGGAGCGTGAGGCTCCTCACCGGGAGACCGCGCGGGCCCCCCTTTGCCGGTTCGGTCGGGGGCGCTAAGTGAGTTTCTTCGCCCTCGATCTAAAGAAAGTCAGCGAGAGTGGAAACACGCAAGACGCGGGCGACGTAGACAGGTTCGGGCCGCTGAGAAGCGTAACACCCTACTCCTGTGTTCTGGTGGATCTGAGGGTCTCCAACCATACAAAGGGAATTCTATCTCCAACGTATTCGCTGGAGTCCTCTCTCTCTTTCCTAGGCCTGGGCCTCCTTTTATCTGATCAGGGGTCACCACATGGGCCTCAAGCTGCCTAAGAAAAGAAACATTCTTTTTACAATCAGGGCTAGTCTACAGAACTGAGTGAAGGCGCGCTCAGCCTCCTCCGTCCAGGTAAACGGCCCGGAGCGCTTGAGGAGCTTAAATAGGGGTAGCGCCTTCTCTCCCAGCCTCGATATGAACCGACTTAGGGCGGCCATGCAGCCGGTGACGCACTGCACGTCCCTAAGCTTGCTGGGGGGGCGCATCCGCTCTATAGCTCGTATCTTCTCGGGGTTGGCCTCGATGCCTCGGGCAGAGATCAAGAACCCGAGAAGTTTGCCCGCAGGCACGCCGAACACGCACTTATCGGGGTTCAGCTTTATGCGGGCGGAGCGGAGACTTTCGAAAGTTTCCGCTAAATCCGAGAGCAAGGTCTCTTGGTTGCGTGTCTTCACAACCAAGTCATCAACATAGGCCTCAACATTGCGTCCTATCTGGCTACCCAAGGAAATTCGAGTAGTACGCTGAAAAGTAGGACCTGCATTCTTTAACCCGAAAGGCATTGTCGTATAACAATAGGTTCCTATGGGGGTAATGAATGCAGTTTTCTCCTCATCCTCCCTAGCCATGCGAATCTGATGATAACCAGAGTATGCATCTAGAAAACACAAAAGGTCGCACCCCGCGGTGGAGTCGACAATCTGATCTATGCGTGGCAGGGGGTAAGGGTCCTTAGGACATGCCTTGTTGAGGTCGGTGTAGTCGATGCACATCCGAAGCTTGCCGTTCGCCTTGGGGACGACGACCGGGTTCGCCAGCCACTCCGGATGGATGACCTCACGGATGAATCCGGCCTCCAGAAGTCGCGCCACCTCCTCGCGGATGAAGGCTTGACGTTCCGGGGCCTGCCGCCGCACTTTCTGCCGGACCGGCCTTGCGCCCGGCCGCACGGCGAGACGATGCTCAATCACCTCCCTGGGGACCCCGGGCATGTCCGCCGGTCTCCAGGCGAAGACGTCGGCGTTTGCCCGCAGGAAGGAGACGAGCGCGTCTTCCTATTTGTCGTCCAAAAGACCACCGATCCGGGTGGTCTCGGACGGGCCGTCGCCCAGGGCAACCTCCTTGACCGGGACCTCGTCGCTCGTGACCATCCGCTGCCTTGGGGCGGGCGGGACGGAGGTGCTGGGCCTCTCGTCGCCGTCCGCGGGCTTGGATGCCGCGGCGAGGTGGTCCGCGCGCTGCTCCATACAAGCAAGCGCGACTTTGAGGTCGCCATGGACGGTGATGGGGCCACCGGGGCCCGGCATCTTCATCTGGAGATAGGCGTAGTGGACCGCCGCCATGAACTTCACCAACGCGGGCCTCCCCAGGACCGCGTTGTAGGGCAGACTGAGGTCCGCCACATCGAAGTCCACCCGCTCCGTGCGGAAGTTGGCGGAACCACCGAAGGTGACCGGGAGGTCGATATGACCCAGCGGCCAGGTGTGCCCCGGCGTCACGCCGATGATCGGCTGGGACGGTCGGAGCACCATCCCCGGGGCCTTGATGGCATCAAAGGCTGCGGGGGAAAGGATGTTGAGGGCTGCACCCCCGTCCACGAGGACACGCCCCAACTTCACGTTGCAAACGGTGGGGGAAACCACCATCGCGATCTGTCCTCCCCGGGCAACGCACGGCGGGTGGTCGGTCTGGTCGAAGGTGAGGGCAACCTCCGACCACCGCGCCCGCCGCGTCGCCTCATGGGTAGGGGCCGCGGCCAGAAGCTCACGCTTCATGGCCTTGAGGCTCCGGCGAGAAGCGTGAGCACACGCTCCCCCATCGACGGTGGCGACGGTGGCCTCAGGCTCCTGAAACCCCAGGTCATCGTCGCCATCGTCGATGTCCTCGGCGGGGGCCTTCTGCTTGGCCTCACCTCGCCGGTTGCCGGCGGGAGCCGCCGGGGCCTTGCCCTCACGGCGCTCCTGCCTCTTCTCCTCCTCCCACTTCCTCGTCCGCTCGGCCAAACTTTTGACCGCGCGGCAGTCCGCGAGGTCGTGGAGGGAGGTGTTGTGCACGGTGCACCACTTGCCGGTCGGACGCTCCCTGCTGGGAACGCCGGCCTCCTTCTTTTTGTCGCCCGCAGGCCTCCCCTTTCGGGGGGCCCGCGAAGCGCCCTCGACGGCGAGGACATGACCCTCGTCGTCGGAACGGGCCGACCTCTTCTTCCTCCTCCTGTCCCGTCGCCCTGACCGAGCGGCGGACCCGGGGGCGGCCGGAGCTGCCACGCCAGAACCGGAGGAGTTCCAGGTCCAGGCCTCCTCCTTGCGGGCCACACGGTCCGCGAGCTCAAAAAGCTGCGCGGTGGTCTGGGGCTCCTTGGAGGCGATCTTCTCGAGCATGCGGTTGTGCCGCACGCCCCCCCTGAACGCGTAGATCACCGCGTGTGCGGGGATGCATGGTATGGTGTTGCGGACTTGACAGAACCGCTGAATGTACGAGCGAAGAGACTCATCGTCCCTTCGCTGTACCGCATGCAAGTCCGCCTCTTCGCCTGGGCGCGGATATGTGCCCTGAAAGTTCGTGGTGAACTGCTGGCACAAATCCTCCCAAGAGTGGACCGACGCAGGTGGCAAGTTCATTAGCCAACCCCGCGCCTGACCCTTCAGGGCCATGGGGAAGAAATTCGCCATGACCCTGTCGTCACCCCCCGCGGCCTCGATCCCGGTCGTGTAGATCTGGAGAAACTCGGCGGGGTTGACGCTTCCGTCGTATTTTTCGGTGATGGTGGGCCGGAACCTTGGGGGCCAACGGACGTTCCGAAGGCTCGCCACAAAGGCTCGACAGCCGGCACCGCCGACCGGGGACACGGGGGGCCGGCCCCCGTGACCGGACCGAAGTGGCGCTCCGGACGAGGAAGCGCCCTCCGTTGCGTGGGCGGCGCGACGAGCGTCGCGCCGGCGCTCGATATCGAGCCGGGCATCCGGCCCCCCACGCACATCTTCTTGGGTCGGAGGCGTTGACGAGGGAACGGCGGACGAGCGGCGTGTAACGGCCGTCGTTCGCCGCGCCCTCCGCCTCGACGACATGGAGCCGGCGGCGGCAGCGCCAGAGGCCCCGGCGGCGGAGGACCGCCCGCCGGCGCCTAGGCGCTGCTGCGCCGTCATGACCAAGTCGGCCACGTCATCCAGCCAACGTCGGGCTGGAGTCTCTGGATCGGGGACGACGGGCGGGTGACGCAGGAGCGCGCCCGCGGCCTGGAGCGCGCCCTGGGGCGTGCCGCCATCGCCGTAGACGAGGCGGCGACGCGTCCCGTCTCGCCGTCCTCCCCCGTCACCCGCGAGCGGCGAGGTCGCGGATCCTTCGACCTCCTCGAGCGCCTTCCCTCGCCCAAGACTTCGGCGAGAGGGGGACGGCGGGGTGCGAGCCCGACGGCGCGGGTTCTGCTCCCTGTCGTCACCGCTAGCGCTCGGAGAGAGGCTGTGCGCCACTGCCCGCTCGGCCATGGGGCTGAGCGAGCGAAACTTGGCACACACGAAAGATGATGAGGGCTTAGAAAGACACACGCGCCCCCTACCTGGCGCGCCAGATGACGGAGCGTGAAACTCCTCACCGGGAGACCGCGCGGGCCCCCCTTTGCCGGTTCGGCCGGGGGCGCTAAGTGAGGTTCTTCGCCCTCGATCTAAAGAATGTCAGCGAGAGAGGAAACGCGCAAGACGCGGGCGACGTAGACAGGTTCGGGCCGCTGAGAAGCGTAACACCCTACTCCTGTGTTCTGGTGGATCTGAGGGTCTCCAACAATACAAAGGGAAATCTTTCTCTCCAACGTATTCGCCGGAGTCCTCTCTTCTTTCCTAGGCCTGGGCCTCCTTTTATCTGATCAGGGGTCACCACATGGGCCTCCAGCTGCCTAAGAAAAGAAACATTCTTTTTACAATCAGGGCTAGTCTACAGCCGGAAGTGACTTCTGACAAGCATGGTGCACGCCTTCTGCCCCGCTCGCCAGCTCTCCCGGTGGACGCCCGTTTCAACCTTCATTCAATGGCCGGCGACTTCCTTGCCACGCCTGCGCTGAAATCTGGATTGGATCTGACCGGGACTGACATACCAACTCCAGGAGTTAGCACGCCGGCTCCGGCTAGGGACGAGAGCCAGGAGGCTCTCATCATTCCGACGGGACGGGGCGAGGCGTGCCATCGGCCGCCTGTCGCCACCTAACCCGCGATCTGACCGGTCTGTGACCGGTCACACACCGCGACCGGTCACGGACCGGATAAGCGTGCGCTGCGCCGCATTAAATGCGGCGTGGTGCGCTCGCCTGATCCGCTATAAATGCGGTTAGGTGAGCCCTGCTGTGCTCACCTAACCCGCACACGTGGCGCCAAAATCACAGGGGGTCGGGGCGCCCCAGCCCTCGGGGCCGAAACGGGAGCGGCCCGACCCCTCGGGGAGACAGAGGAAGGGGTGGCCACGTCACCCTCGGGCCCGACCCCCCCGAGGGGGTCGGGACACGTGGAGGACCGCGGCTACCCAAGCCTCTAGTCATGACACCCCCGGTCCCATGTCACCGACAGTAGCCCCCGGCGTTATGCCAGGGCGACCGCCCCCCTCGAGGGAAGCGCTCGGGCGTGACGCCACTCCTTAGGCCCGGTGACGGATGGGGCCGGTCCCTACAGGCGGACAGGAACCCAACGGTCGCGAATCGCGCGCATCGGCAAGAGAAAACCGACCGACGATAATGAGCGGCCTCTTCAAGACCGCTGCATTACTCGAGCAGCGCGGGAATCGGGACGTGCCGGTTCGTTTCGCCTGGGGATATGATGATGGCGTTTTTCACGGTCGGCGAGCGCAGTTAATGCGCGCATTATCTGCCCCATTTCAACCGCCACGTCCGCACGTCTGCCGCGTGCGCCGCAAACGGGCGAGTGGGGTTAGTGGAGGCGTGGGAGCGAGAAACGAGGGGGCGAGGTAGTGGGCGCGGGAAGCGAGGAGCCGGGCATAGCGTTGGCAAGGGTATAAAGACGCCGAGGAAGGGATTTGTTTCCTTCCTCTCTCCATTTTTCCCTTTGCCTTCGCCACTCGTGCCCTAGCTCTTCGTTTCCTGTGCCCTACTCTCGCCACACGCGCTCGCTCTCAAGCTCCTCCTCCGCCGGCGCCATGGCACGGGGCTCCGCACCGCTCGACGGTAGCGTGCTGCCGCCTTCCCGCATTACAAGCGAGAGGCAGGCCGGGCTGCCGCGCCGATTCATGCCGGAATCTGCCACCGGCCGGGAGGTGGTCACGCTGGGCGAGGGACGCCCGGCGCCAGACTACCCGGGGCGGTCCGTCTTCTTCCTTTCTTTCGCAATGGCGGGGCTGGTCCCGCCATTCTCTATTTTCTTCATGGATATTCTGGAGTTTTATGATCTCCAGATGGCGCACCTCACCCCCAACGCGATAATGACGTTGGCCATCTTCGCACACCTGTGCGAGATGTTTATCGGGGTGCGCCCATCTCTCCGGCTGTTCCGGTGGTTCTTCACCGTGCAGCCGGTGTCGCCGCCGACGGCAGTCGGTGGCTGCTACTTCCAGCCGCGGGGGCAGGTGCTGAACCGCTACATTCCCTGCGTCCTCCGCAAGAAGTGGGACGACTGGAAGAGCGACTGGTTCTACACCCCCCTCGCCGACGAAGCGCGCCTCCGACTCCCGAGCCAGCCCCCGGCGCAGGCCTCCAGCTGGCGGGCGGCGGTGGATCTGGGGGACGGCTACGACGCCGTTCTTGACCGCCTGGCGGGTCTGCGATCCCAAGGGCTCACGGGGGCCATGGTGTTCGGCGACTACCTTCGTCGCCGGATCGCGCCGCTCCAGCGGCGCGCCCGAGGCGCCTGGGAGTACACCGGGCCCGAGGACCACGTGAGGACCCACCTGGGGCGAAAATGGGACTGGGACCCCGAGGACTTCAGGATGGTGGTCCAACGGGTGCTGAATCTCAGCTCCGTGGAGGCATCCCTCATCCCCCAAGGGGTCCTCCCCCTCTGCTGCGACCCAGAGCGCGCCAACATCCTGGCCATCATGCAGGTGGTCGGGGCGTCGGGGGAACGGGCCCCCCGAGGCCACGATGGCGCGGGCGGGAGCCGCAGGGGGGAACAATCTACCCCGGGAGGGGGTCGTGCTTCTGGGCCCCGCGACGGGGGCCCGGGGGGCAGCCGCCCCGCCGACGCCAGGGGGAAGAGGAAGCAGGGAGGTACTCCTCCCCCATCTCCTCCCCGAGGGGGCGGGGCGGTGCGTGCCAGCAGCAGGCGCCCAGAGGGTGCCGTGCCGGCGCCGCAGCCCGAGGGGGAGCGAAGGAAGAAACGGCTCCGCAAGATGGGGGAGAGCGAGCCATGCCGGGGGAGCCTCATCTCGCCCCCGAGGTGGTCGTTCAGCCGACCTCCCCGCAGGTTCGTTCCCACGCCCACTGCGGCCGTATCTACTCCCCAAGGCGAGTTTTTACTCACCCGCTTCTTTTTGTCTTTGGTTTTTCTTCTGCCTCAGCGAGATCCCGTCACGCCCCCCACGCCATTCCAAGTCCGGCCGGTCCGAGGCCGAGGAGACGGTGACCGCGGAGGCCCGGAGGCGAGAGGCTGACCGACGGGAAGCCGCGGACCGCCTCCGGGAAGCCGAGGAGGCTGCCCGGGAGGCCGCCCGGGTTCGCCAGGCCGAGGAGGCCGCTCGGGAGGAGGCCAGACTCCGCCGGGCCGAGGAGTCCGCCCGGGAGGCAGAGGCGGCGGGTGCACGCCGGGCAGCCTGCCAAGCCCCCGACCCGACTCCGCCCGAGACCATGACGACCCCCGAGGCCACCCACAACGAGGCCGCGGGCGCGCCGCCCGGGCCTGACGCCCCGGGCGACGCGCGGGACGAGCCAGCTTCGGGGGGCGCCCCCGAGGCCAGCACGCCGATCGGCGGGCCGAGCCGCGCGGCACCCACACCGAGGCGGCTCTCCCCTTTGCCTTCCGCTACCCCGCTGAGCGCGGAGCCCCTCCTGCAGGCCCTGGCCACCGCGAACAGCACGGTGCTGGACGGGCTAAGTGCCCAGATGGAGGCCCTGCAGGCGGAGCGGGCGGAGCTCGACGCGGCGTGGGCGCGCGTCGAGGAGGGGCGGCGCTCGGTGGAGGCCATGGTGGAGACGGGCCGCAAGGCATACCGCCAGCACGCCAAACAGCTCGAGGCCCGTCGTAGGGACCTGGCGGAGATCGCCAGGGAGGTAGAGGAGGAGCGGGAGACCGCCCTCATCGCCACCGCCGTGCTCGACGAGGCGCGGGACGACCTCCGCCTCCAATACGGGACCCGGGCGGCGGAGCTAGAGGAGAAGCTCGACGCCGCCCGGGGAGTCCTCGACGCCGCCGCTGCCCGGGAGCGGCGGGCGGCGGAGAACGAGGCGGCGTCCCGTCAGCGGGAAGAGGCCCTTGAGGCTCGCGTCGCGGCGCTGGAGGAGCGCGCCCGCGCCCTGGACGCGAAGGAGGGCGCCCTGGCGGACCGCGAGGCCGCCGTCGCCACCCGGGAGGCAACGCTGGCGGCGCACGAGGCCGCCTCCGCCGAGGAGGAGTCCGCACTCCGCCTCCGCGAGGATGCGCTCGCCGAGCGGGGGCGAGCTCTCGAGGAGGCCGAGGCCGCGGCGCAGCGGCTGGCGGACAGCCTGTTCCTCCGCGAGGCGGCGCGGGAGGAGCAGGCGCGCCGCAATCTGGAAGGCGCCCGCGCCGAGAGGGCCGCGCTGGACCAGCGGGCCGCTGAGCTCGAGGCGCGGGCGAAGGAGCTGGACGCGAGAGCGCACAGCGGCGGGGCGGCCGCGGGCCACGACGACCTAGCCGCCCGCCTCGCAGCCGCCGAACACACCGTCGCCGAGCTGCAGGGCGCGCTGGACTCGTCCGCCGGGGAGGTCGAGGCCCTCCGCCTGGCGTGCGAGGTGGGGCCCGGCATGCTTCGGGACGCCGTCTCGCGTCTAGACCGCGCCGGGCGGCAGGCGGGCCTCTGGGGCGGGCGGTACGCGAAGTACGCCGCCAACCAGGGGGGCCTCGCCCAGCGCCTCTCGGAGATGGCCGGGGTCCTCGAACGGCTCCCCGAGGAGCTCGAGGAGACGATCAAGTCATCCTCGAGGGACCTCGCCCGGGGGGCGGTGGAGCTCGTACTGGCGAGCTACCAGGCCAGGGACCCTGACTTCTCCCCGTGGGCAGCGCTGGAAGAGTTCCCTCCCGGAACCGAGGACGGCGCGCGCGCGCAGGTCCGGGACGCCGCCGACCACATCGTCCACAGCTTCGAGGGTACGGCCCCTCGGCTCGCGTTCGCCCTCGACTCCGAGGAGGAGGACGGCGACGACGGTGCGGACGACAGCGACGGCGAGGCCGGCGGCCCGGGTGCGTCGGAGTGAGCCCCCAAGCCCCCGCCGATCTTAAATTTTACCTTCTTCTTCCGAGGCCTTCAAGCCCCCTGCTTGTATAGACTGGTTTAATCTGCAATCAAATAAAGAGGAAATTTCTATGTCAGTTATGTTTGTTGTGCGTATAAGACGAGGATGGTCTGTGCCGCGGTCCTTCTGAGTCTTGGCTTGAGCAAGGGCTCGTGCCCAGGTCCCAGCCTCAAACGGCGCGGGTCGGGGCTAGTGCCTGGGGAGATCCGCGTGTCGAGACTGGCCAGGCCGGGAGCGCGGTGACCGAGGGTTAGGAGGACCCGATTGTGGGCCTTTGCCGATTCCCCCCCGGAGTTCACCACGCCCCGGGGCACGGCTCGGTTCTGGGCCCCGTTTGGCGGTTTTAGCCGGCCCGGGCCACCGAGGGCAGGGCCGAGCACGAGCGTACTAACTCAAGCCGAGATTCTTCAAAAGGAAGCGACGGCACAGACACGGTCCTCTGGAAATCGAAAGTGCTTTTATTGAAATACGGAAGAGAAAAAAGATAAGTATGTGCATGTGGTAGCCCCCGGCCAACCCTGCACGCCCGGGGGGGGTGCGGGGTTGGCCCGAGCCCGAGACATGACACCCGACCCCCATTAGGGGTAGAAGCGACGAAGATGTTCGATGTTCCACGGGTTAGGCAGCTCTGTGCCGTCGCCCGTGGCCAACCGAACCGAGCCCGGCCGGGGGACGCCGATCACTCGATACGGACCCTCCCACATTGGTGAGAGCTTGCTCAGTCCAGCACGCGTTTGGACGCGGCGTAGGACGAGGTCGTCGACGCAGAGTGATCGGGCCCGGACGTGGCGCTGATGGTAGCGCCGCAGGCTCTGCTGGTAGCGCGCGGCTCGAAGGGCCGCGCGCCGCCTTCGCTCTTCCAGATAGTCGAGGTCGTCTCGGCGAAGCTGATCTTGATCAGCCTCGCAATACATGGTGGCCCGAGGGGACCTCAGGGTGAGCTCAGATGGGAGGACCGCCTCCGCGCCGTAGACGAGGAAGAAAGGCGTTTCCCCGGTTGCTCGGCTTGGCGTGGTTCGGTTCGCCCAGAGCACCGCTGGCAGCTCCTCGATCCACGAATCGCCGTGCTTCTTGAGGACGTTGAAGGTCTTGGTTTTGAGGCCCTTGAGGATTTCCGCGTTGGCGCGCTCCACCTGGCCGTTGCTTCTGGGGTGGGCGGGTGAGGCGAAGCAGAGTTTGATACCCATGTCCTCGCAGTAGTCGCCGAAGAGCTCACTAGTGAACTGGGTGCCGTTATCCGTAATGATACGGTTAGGTACCCCGAACCGAGCAGTGATGCCCCTGATGAACTTAAGGGCGGAGTGCTTATCGATCTTGATGACCGGATAGGCCTCGGGCCACTTAGTGAACTTGTCGACAGCGACATACAGATACTCGAACCCGCCCGGGGCCCGCCTGAACGGTCCCAGGATATCGAGCCCCCAGACAGCAAATGGCCACGAAAGAGGTATGGTCTGCAGGGCCTGGGCCGGCTGATGCGTTTGCTTGGCGTGGAACTGGCACGCCCTGCACCGCCGGACCAGGTCGACCGCATCGGTGAGAGCCGTCGGCCAATAGAAACCCTGGCGAAAGGCCTTGCCAACCAAGGTGCGCGAGGCGGAGTGGGCTCCGCACTCGCCTTCATGGACATCGGCGAGAAGCTCGACGCCTTGTTCCCGAGGAATGCACTTCAGGAGGACTCCGTTAGCCCCGCGCCGATAGAGGGTCCCTTCCACCAGCACGTAGCGCTTGGAGATGCGACGGACGCGTTCACTCCCTTCGCGGTCCTCGGGTAGAGTCTTATCTGCGAGATACGCCTGGATCTCAGTGATCCAAGCAATCAATCTAGGGGAGCTGGGAGCGCTCCCCTCGGGTCCCGAGGCCTGGACTCCGACGGGCCTCGGGGGCCGTTCAGGCGCGTCCGTCTCCCCTAGGGGGTCGGGTCGCGCCGACGGCTGGGCAAGCCTTTCTTCAAAGGCGCCCGGTGGGGTCTGGGCTCGCGAGGAAGCGAGCCTTGAGAGTTCGTCGGCGACCGCGTTATCCCGCCTGGGCACGTGCCGAAGCTCTATCCCGTCGAAATGGCGCTCCATACGCCGCACCTGGCGGACGTAGGCGTCCATCTGCGGGTCAGAGCACTGGTACTCCTTACGGACCTGGTTAACGACCAACTGGGAGTCGCCTAACACCAGGAGGCGGCGGATCCCCAGTCCAGCCGCCACTCTGAGTCCCGCAAGGAGTCCCTCGTACTCCGCCATATTGTTGGTCGCCCGAAAGTCGAGGCGGACCAGGTATCTGAGGACGTCTCCGCTCGGCGAGGTCAAAGTGACCCCCGCACCGGCGCCCTGAAGAGACAGGGAGCCGTCGAACTGCATCACCCAGTAGGCGGTGTGAGGCAGCTGCGAGGGGCCCGGGCTGGCCTCGGGGGCGGAGACGGGCTCGGGAGCTGGGGTCCACTCCGCGACAAAGTCGGCGAGGGCCTGGCTCTTGATCGCGTGGCGTGGTTCAAAGCGCAAATCGAATTCAGAGAGTTCGATTGCCCATCTCACCACCCGTCCAGTACCCTCTCGGTTATGCAAGATTTGGCCGAGGGGGTAAGACGTAACCACCGTGACCCGATGCGCCTGGAAATAATGGCGCAACTTCCTCGAAGCCATCAGAATAGCGTAAAGCATCTTCTGGGCCTGAGGGTATCGGGTCTTGGCGTCCCGGAGGGCCTCGCTAACGAAGTAGACGGGCCGCTGCACCTTTCGGCGGGGCCTATCCTCTTTGCCAGGGGCCGCGTCTCCAGGGCGCTCTTCGTCCGAGAGGCCGTGTGGGGCGCACTCGGCTTCTGTGCCGACGACCTCGGGGTCAGAGGGCGACAGGCGCGGCCTTCCCGCAGTGGCCCCGGGGCCATCCTGGGGGTCGGGGGCGCCTGGCACCGTCAGACAAGCAGGCGGAGGGCCAGCTCCGGCCGTCGGGGGCCTTAGGCCGCCGTTCGGCTCGGGGGCCTCTCCTCCCTGCTCTCTCCCGGGTCGAGCCGACACAGGGTGGGGGGGCGCGGAGTGAGGGTTGTCCTCGTCACGCTCCACGACCAACGCCGCGCTGACCACCTGCGGGGTTGCCGCCAGGTAGAGTAGCAACGGCTCATCTGGCTCCGGGGCGACCAGGACTGGGGGAGAACTGAGGTACGCCTTCAACTGAGTGAAGGCGCGCTCAGCCTCCTCCGTCCAGGTAAACGGCCCGGAGCGCTTGAGGAGCTTAAATAGGGGTAGCGCCTTCTCTCCCAGCCTCGATATGAACCGACTTAGGGCGGCCATGCAGCCGGTGACGCACTGCACGTCCCTAAGCTTGCTGGGGGGGCGCATCCGCTCTATAGCTCGTATCTTCTCGGGGTTGGCCTCGATGCCTCGGGCAGAGATCAAGAACCCGAGAAGTTTGCCCGCAGGCACGCCGAACACGCACTTATCGGGGTTCAGCTTTATGCGGGCGGAGCGGAGACTTTCGAAAGTTTCCGCTAAATCCGAGAGCAAGGTCTCTTGGTTGCGTGTCTTCACAACCAAGTCATCAACATAGGCCTCAACATTGCGTCCTATCTGGCTACCCAAGGAAATTCGAGTAGTACGCTGAAAAGTAGGACCTGCATTCTTTAACCCGAAAGGCATTGTCGTATAACAATAGGTTCCTATGGGGGTAATGAATGCAGTTTTCTCCTCATCCTCCCTAGCCATGCGAATCTGATGATAACCAGAGTATGCATCTAGAAAACACAAAAGGTCGCACCCCGCGGTGGAGTCGACAATCTGATCTATGCGTGGCAGGGGGTAAGGGTCCTTAGGACATGCCTTGTTGAGGTCGGTGTAGTCGATGCACATCCGAAGCTTGCCGTTCGCCTTGGGGACGACGACCGGGTTCGCCAGCCACTCCGGATGGATGACCTCACGGATGAATCCGGCCTCCAGAAGTCGCGCCACCTCCTCGCGGATGAAGGCTTGACGTTCCGGGGCCTGCCGCCGCACTTTCTGCCGGACCGGCCTTGCGCCCGGCCGCACGGCGAGACGATGCTCAATCACCTCCCTGGGGACCCCGGGCATGTCCGCCGGTCTCCAGGCGAAGACGTCGGCGTTTGCCCGCAGGAAGGAGACGAGCGCGTCTTCCTATTTGTCGTCCAAAAGACCACCGATCCGGGTGGTCTCGGACGGGCCGTCGCCCAGGGCAACCTCCTTGACCGGGACCTCGTCGCTCGTGACCATCCGCTGCCTTGGGGCGGGCGGGACGGAGGCGCTGGGCCTCTCGTCACCGTCCACGGGCTTGGATGCCGCGGCGAGGTGGTCCGCGCGCTGCTCCATACAAGCAAGCGCGACCTTGAGGTCGCCATGGACGGTGATGGGGCCACCGGGGCCCGGCATCTTCATCTGGAGATAGGCGTAGTGGACCGCCGCCATGAACTTCACCAACGCGGGCCTCCCCAGGATCGCGTTGGAGGGCAGACCGAGGTCCGCCACATCGAAGTCCACCCGCTCCGTGCGGAAGTTGGCGGAACCACCGAAGGTGACCGGGAGGTCGATATGACCCAGCGGCCAGGTGTGCCCCGGCATCAGGCCGATGATCGGCTGGGACGGTCGGAGCACCATCCCCGGGGCCTTGATGGCATCAAAGGCTGCGGGGGAAAGGATGTTGAGGGCTGCACCCCCGTCGACGAGGACACGCCCCAACTTCACGTTGCAAACGGTGGGGGAAACCACCATCGCGATCTGCCCTCCCCGGGCAACACACGGCGGGTGGTCGGTCTGGTCGAAGGTGAGGGCAACCTCCGACCACCGCGCCCGCCGCGTCGCCTCATGGGTAGGGGCCGCGGCCAGAAGCTCACGCCTCATGGCCTTGAGGCTCCGGCGAGAAGCGTGAGCACACGCTCCCCCATCGACGGTGGCGACGGTGGCCTCAGGCTCCTGAAACCCCAGGTCATCGTCGCCATCGTCGACGTCCTCGGCGGGGGCCTTCTGTTTGGCCTCACCTCGCCGGTTGCCGGCGGGAGCCGCCGGGGCCCTGCCCTCACGGCGCTCCTGCCTCTTCTCCTCCTCCCACTTCCTCGTCCGCTCGGCCAAACTTTTGACCGCGCGGCAGTCCGCGAGGTCATGGAGGGAGGTGTTGTGGACGGTGCACCACTTGCCGGTCGGACGCTCCTTGCTGGGAACGCCGGCCTCCTTCTTTTTGTCGCCCGCAGGCCTCCCCTTTCGGGGGGCCCGCGAAGCGCCCTCGACGGCGAGGACGTGACCCTCGTCGTCGGAACGGGCCGACCTCTTCTTCCTCCTCCTGTCCCGTCGCCCTGACCGGGCGGCGGACCCGGGGGCGGCCGGAGCTGCCACGCCGGAACCGGAGGAGTTCCAGGTCCAGGCCTCCTCCTTGCGGGCCACACGGTTCGCGAGCTCAAAAAGCTGCGCGGTGGTCTGGGGCTCCTTGGAGGCGATCTTCTCGAGCATGCGGTTGTGCCGCACACCCCCCTGAACGCGTAGATCACCGCGTGTGCGGGGATGCATGGTATGGTGTTGCGGACTTGACAGAACCGCTGAATGTACGAGCGAAGAGACTCATCGTCCCTTCGCTGTACCGCGTGCAAGTCCGCCTCTTCGCCTGGGCGCGGATACGTGCCCTGAAAGTTCGTGGTGAACTGCTGGCACAAATCCTCCCAAGAGTGGACCGACGCAGGTGGCAAGTTCATTAGCCAACCCCGCGCCTGACCCTTCAGGGCCATGGGAAAGAAATTCGCCATGACCCTGTCGTCACCCCCCGCGGCCTCGATCCCGGTCGTGTAGATCTGGAGAAACTCGGCGGGGTTGACGCTTCCGTCGTATTTTTCGGTGACGGTGGGCCGGAACCTTGGGGGCCAACGGACGTTCCGAAGGCTCGCCACAAAGGCTCGACAGCCGGCACCGCCGACCGGGGACACGGGGGGCCGGCCCCCGTGACCGGACCGAAGTGGCGCTCCGGACGAGGAAGCGCCCTCCGTTGCGTGGGCGGCGCGACGAGCGTCGCGCCGGCGCTCGATATCGAGCCGGGCATCCGGCCCCCCACGCACATCTTCTTGGGTCGGAGGCGTTGACGAGGGAACGGCGGACGAGCGGCGTGTAACGGCCGTCGTTCGCCGCGCCCTCCGCCTCGACGACATGGAGCCGGCGGCGGCAGCGCCAGAGGCCCCGGCGGAGGAGGACCGCCCGCCGGCGCCTAGGCGCTGCTGCGCCGTCATGACCAAGTCGGCCACGTCATCCAGCCAACGTCGGGCTAGAGTCTCTGGATCGGGGACGACGGGCGGGTGACGCAGGAGCGCGCCCGCGGCCTGGAGCGCGCCCTGGGGCGTGCCGCCATCGCCGTAGACGAGGCGGCGACGCGTCCCGTCTCGCCGTCCTCCCCCGTCACCCGCGAGCGGCGAGGTCGCGGATCCTTCGACCTCCTCGAGCGCCTTCCCTCGCCCAAGACTTCGGCGAGAGGGGGACGGCGGGGTGCGAGCCCGACGGCGCGGGTTCTGCTCCCTGTCGTCACCGCTAGCGCTCGGAGAGAGGCTGTGCGCCACTGCCCGCTCGGCCATGGGGCTGAGCGAGCGAAACTTGGCACACACGAAAGATGATGAGGGCTTAGAAAGACACACGCCCCCCTACCTGGCGCGCCAGATGACGGAGCGTGAGGCTCCTCACCGGGAGACCGCGCGGGCCCCCCTTTGCCGGTTCGGCCGGGGGCGCTAAGTGAGTTTCTTCGCCCTCGATCTAAAGAAAGTCAGCGAGAGTGGAAACACGCAAGACGCGGGCGACGTAGACAGGTTCGGGCCGCTGAGAAGCGTAACACCCTACTCCTGTGTTCTGGTGGATCTGAGGGTCTCCAACCATACAAAGGGAATTCTATCTCCAACGTATTCGCCGGAGTCCTCTCTCTCTTTCCTAGGCCTGGGCCTCCTTTTATCTGATCAGGGGTCACCACATGGGCCTCAAGCTGCCTAAGAAAAGAAACATTCTTTTTACAATCAGGGCTAGTCTACAGCCGGAAGTGACTTCTGACAAGCATGGTGCACGCCTTCTGCCCCGCTCGCCAGCTCTCCCGGTGGACGCCCGTTTCAACCTTCATTCAATGGCCGGCGACTTTCTTGCCACGCCTGCGCTGAAATCTGGATTGGATCTGACCGGGGCTGACATACCAACTCCAGGAGTTAGCACGCCGGCTCCGGCTAGGGACGAGAGCCAGGAGGCTCTCATCATTCCGACGGGACGGGGCGAGGCGTGCCATTGGCCGCCTGTCGCCACCTAACCCACGATCTGACCGGTCTGTGACCGGTCACACACCGCGACCGGTCACGGACCGGATAAGCGTGCGCTGCGCCGCATTAAATGCGGCGTGGTGCGCTCGCCTGATCCGCTATAAATGCGGTTAGGTGAGCCCTGTTGTGCTCACCTAACCCGCACACGTGGCGCCAAGATCACGGGGGGTCGGGGCACCCCAGCCCTCGGGGCCGAAACGGGAGCGGCCCGACCCCTCGGGGAGACAGAGGAAGGGGCGGCCACGTCACCCCCGGGCCCGACCCCCCCGAGGGGGTCGGGACACGTGGAGGACCGCGGCTACCCAAGCCTCTAGTCATGACACCCCCGGTCCCATGTCACCGACAAAAGTAATATGTCTAATTTTTTTTGGATGGAGGGAGTATTTCATTTCTGGCTTTTTGAAATGAATTGGACATATTTGTAATCTCTATGTACTAAATTAAATTGTTAGCCAGAACCCAAGCAACCATCTTAATACTTATTGGTTATATATATGCATATGGTTTCTTGGCTATGTTATATGGTGGATGAGTTTTTTTTGCGAGGGAAAAGGAATTTCATTAATCATAAATAGAATCAATAACTGGGCTATATGGGACACACGGGCTCTCATGGCCAAACCAAAAGCCATCACGAGCCTCCATATGTCCCACATTAGCGCGTTCATGACTAATTTTATTTTGATCACGATTAATTTTATGAATCTTAATCATCCTTTCCCTGGACAGCAGTCGTTCTATTTCAGCGATTAGAAACGATACGCCTTTTACTTTTAGATGCAAGGAGCACAGTCTAAAAAGTTGGATTCTTTGCCACCCCTACGGTCCTACCCTCGGTCAAAACCCACCTAGCATTCATGAACGAAGGTCCTCTTGTTTAGTCGATCGAGCATGAGCGAAATTGTCGACTAATAAATCAGTATCCCTGATGCATGTTCCAATTATTGTCGGTACATGTTGAGTCCAATTGAATGGACCGATGGATTTATAACTAAAGACTTTATTCGTTGCCTACGACTGATTATACTGATTATAGGGCATAACGATTTATTAGTGCAAACAAATTATGGATAAAACTTTTGGATATATGTTTTTAGCGTATTAAAAGTTAATGCTAAAAAGAAACTACACTAAAAAAATATCAAAACCAACTTTAAAATCAAACTTTAAAATTTAAATTTTGATATCTTTATCTTTTCTTTACCTACTTAAAACATTATAGCGTTTTTGTCATCCATTAAATCCAATTCCCTCTCCCCTATCGTGTGATGCACTCCCGCTCCCTCTATCGTTCTCCGCTGATTTCAGTTTTGTTTCTTGTCCGGTTCGATTGCACTGTTTTGAAAGCGTAAAAACAAAAACCTTCGCACCGCTCGTGCAGGAGTTGTGTCCAGATCACATGAGGGAGTTACGTAGATCGGTTAGGTTTCTCCTCGGGCCTCAACTACCCCTCCCTTTTCCCTACCGTGTAGGGCACCGTGAAGCTTCTCTGCTCGTGGCTGCATCTCGTCGCCGCCGGCGTCACATACTTATTCTTCACCTACAACAGCAGAAAATGAGCTTGCCACATTCAGGAACGCGTAATGACGCCATCTGGCCACCAAGAACCTCACGTGGACCAACATTGTCGTCCCTCTATCCGCCAAGATGTCATCCATATCGCTCGTGTTCCGCGATGCTCCGTTGTATCCCGCGCTAGCACCCAACACCTGCAGTCGAGAAAAGTCATGGGACACACTCTGCCCTGCACCACCGGGCTGCATGCAGCCCTCCGCCTCTATTCGCTCGTACGTGTTCTGTGTTGGAGGCTTCGGGCCGACAAAGAAGAACAGTAGGTCTCGAACCCAACCAGCTCGACTAAGCCACCCTAATACTAGGCGATTGCACTGAGCACAGGTCAGAGACTTGGAGGTCGTGCGTGGTGGTTCCGTTTGCGTCGCCTGCATGTCATGTTGGCCGGTGGCCACTCGCAGTCATCACATGCATGTGCGCGTCATCCTTTTTTAAAAAAAATAAAACTAAGAAATTTCACTTTGCAGCAATTTTTGTGAGAGATTAACTTTCTTGTTGTATTGTTAACCGAACTTTTGTGTAGAAACTAGAAGATTTATCTCAATAAAAAAAATACCGTGTTAGGCAACAGTACTTTTTCTTTAACAAATCATGTTTATATTATTAATATTCTGATCGATTAGGACTGATGTTAAATATTCGATGCAATTTTAGTGTTTTTCACTGTGTTTTTCGCTAGAAAAAAACCTTAAACTTCACTAGCTGTACAATCTAAACAAGGTAGTGCAATTTGGTTGGTGAGAATGTGGTTCGGTTTATTACATTTAAATAACCAGAGAAACTTGATTCTTTTTCTATAAATTCTTCATGGATGTTAGGATTAGTGGACAAGAAACAAACTATTTTGAATACATTACTTTGCATACGTACGTGAATATTTTTTACACTGCTACAAAACAGATTTTTCTAAACGGTCAAAATGACTTTTCACAAAATAGCACCACCGCCTATAGCTAGATATATGTGAAAATCACGATTTTCACAAGCGAGCACGGTGACCATATGTGAAAACGATTTTCACATGCGGGCTTTAAAAGAGCGTTTACAAAAAATCGATTTTTCCAAGCGGGTACGTTAAGACACCCAATTGCACAAGATTTAAAAAATATATTAAAAAAATCAAAAACCCTAGCTATGATCCCATTTGTAAAAATTCATCGATGAGCCAAGCCCGAAAAAATCCACCATCGTTGTTGGATCTGTCGAGCCCCACCAGGCCCGTCGTTGATCCGACGATCCTAGCGACCATGGCAGCCAGATACAGCTCTTCCCGGGCCCGTGGTTGTCAATTTGCCTCCTCCCAAGCCCGCTATCGTCGATTCGCTACCTCTCGAGCCCATCATCATTGATCTGTCACTTCATGAGCCCGACAACCGCGGGTGCAGGACCCACCACTCGCTACCAGGCCCATCATTGATCTGTCCCAAGCCCGCCGCCGTTGATCCGTCGCCTCCCGAGCCCGCCGCCGTCGATTTATCGCTCCTGGCAACCGCAAGCGTCACATTCGTCGCTCCCCGAGCCCGTCGTCGTCGATTCACCACGCCCGACAAACCATGGCCACAGAATCCGCCGCTCCCCACCAAAGCCGTCGTTGATCCGCCGCTTCCTGAGTTGGCCGCCGTTGATCCGTCGCATCTGACGACCATAGGCGCTGGTTCCGCTGCTCCCAGGGCCTGCAGATGCCTCCTCCTCCCGTTGCCGGCCAATTCTCAAGTGAGAGAGAGGGCAGGCGAGAGACAGAGAGAAGAGTGGATTTGTTGTGAGGGGAGAGGGGGAGAGGACCGGGGACTTAGTGCTAGCGTGTCGCCGCTCTCACTTGTGCATCACCCTATTTTATATTGATAGTTGTTTTTCTCGTACGGACAGGGTGTTCGCGAGAATCGTTTTATAGTAGTGTTAAAGTCTCGATCGCAAAATTTAAAGCTTATTTATCTAATATTTTAATTCTAATTTTTTCGTAGCAACGCATAGGTATTTTAACTTAAAAAAGTTATATAACAAACTATAGGCCTCTATGGGTCTATGGTTACGCAAAGTGAACAGAGGTTTGTACCTTTGCGTCTATTAGCTCTCTAGCCAAGGATTGAACATCAGTTTTGTTTACTGCATTAAATGTTAGGCCCTTTGCAGACCTGCTTTATAGCCAAAGGCTGCACCAAAATCTGAAGGTACTTTGACCAAAAAGATAGATTAAAAAGGATAGCGTCAATCTCAGATCAGTACTCTAGCCATAACTGCCACGCGGTGTTCTTTTCCACCTCCATCTGTCAATAACTCCATCTTTTCCCCCCTCATTACGGGCACGCTTTTTTAAGCCGCTAACATAATTTTTTAAAAAAAATCTATGAAGAAGTTTCTAAAAAACAAGAAGAAATTATTTTTCAAGCTTTTAATAGTTAATACTCCACTTAATATTGAGTGTTTTCTCTGGTAGGCCAAACAACTTATTGACCCAAACATTGGAACGAACAGGACCTTGGAGGGTTAGGAGTATATCCATGTAAAATACTGAATATCCCACGCGTTGCCATAAAAAATTTAATAATACTTACAAGAAAGTAAAAAAAATAAAAATTATATACTCTTAATGCCTAAAACAATAATATTTTAAGGTCTATAGGAGTTAGGCTGAGTTTGTTTCTTCATGTTCCAAACCTTTACTCCATTGTCTTCTACGCGCATGCTTTCCCAAAAACTAAACGATTTGTTTTTAACTAATACTTAATTAATCATACGTTTATTCGTTGCTCCATTTTATGTACTCAAGGGAGGGGTCCTAATCCCCTCCAAAAGAACTCGGCCTTAATGTGGAGTTGTAATTGAGTGGGACACATCGATGATTATGATCGAGCATGGGAAAGATCCAACCGTTAGTATAATTTCAATGTGAATGTGGCTCGATATATGTTGAGATTTATAGTAATTAGAAGTACATTAAGTGGATTATAAAAGCACATGACATGTGGGATTGTGATTGAAGCATGAGAGAAATTCAAAGGTGAATCTATACATGTTAACTTTTTGGGTTCGACTATAAACACTACTATACAAAGGCACATAGAGAAACACACTATAAGTGTCAAAATAGCTAAAACCGACACCTATAGTGCTTTTCTCATTCATATGAGTGCCTGTAGGGCGCCAACGACAAAAACCGACACCTTTGTGAAGAAATAGTTGTTGATTCTAGAGAAAAACCGACACCAATACTACACATGTTGCCTTCAATTTATCATAGGTGCCAATTAATTAAAAACCGACCAGTTTTTTAAAAACCAACACCCTTAGAAACCGGGCCAAACCGAGCCGGGCCACTCGCAAGCGGATAAGGAGAGGGAGGGGTGGAGTAGGCGCGTCCTTATCCACTCCATTTGCCTCCTCTCTCACCCACACATCCTCTCTTTCTCTCTCTCAACAGCGGCGGCAGCACCTTCCCTACCCTCAAGATTCGATGGAGACCATGGCGTCAGCGGCTTCCCGTGGGCAGATCCGGCAGCGACGACGGTGTCGACTGCTTCCCGTGGGTGGATCTAGCAGCGGCGAAGGTGTCGACGGCTTCTCGGTGATTTTTGTGATTTGTGAATTAATTTTTGTGATTTGTGTAGGCAACGTTGTTGGTTGATAGATCGATGCTGATGAATCATGAAGATTTTTGTGATTTGTGTGAATCAATTTTTGTGATTTGTGTGGGCAACGTTCTTGGATGTGGGCTGCAATGGGGGTAATAGAGACTGCTCGATGCATCAAGCCAAATTTTTTTTTTGTATTCGTAAAATCTTAAAGTTGTTGGTTCCTAAACTGGTACCTCTGAGGATGACTCCAAGGTGTCGTCTGCTGCATGGCGGTTGAGAAATCCGCTACCTATGAGGGTTTTCCAACCGGTTTCAATTATATTTTTTTAGTAGGGAAAATATGTATTGATAGGGTTGTAATTACATGAATACAGCAAAAAAAAATTCAGTGTAACATAGTCCACAAATTCAGTATCTTAGTAGGAATTCTCACCGTCTTATCAACGTCAGGTGCACTTGGCTTGTAAAAAATCAAACTGCGACAAAACACGGAGCAAGTCAGATTAGGGTTCAGGAAGTTGGACCAAACAAAAAATTGGACCATCCTATCGACACAAACCGGCCAAATAGAAAATTAAAGCATCATATCCAATAAAAACATGGCTGGTTTTTTTACCATAAATCAAACACATCTTAAGCGAAACATGGCTGGTGACCATAAATCAAACGCATCCTAAGCGATCCCTTAGCGATCATATAAGGGGCTCGCTAATTTGTTGATCCTTAGAGCATATGGAGAGAGAATACTGAAAACGATGTAGGTGGTGAAACACTACTATAAAAACAATTTTTCCAGACGAGAACCCCTATAGATTACAGGCGGACCATAATTGCTCTCACCTGCAAAAATTGCTTCCCAACAGAGTGGTTTAGGAGCCACATGTGGCCCTTTAAAAGGTCCATCTGTGAAAATATACTTATTTTCTCAGGAGGGCCTCTTAAGCGACTGCATGCGAAAATGCATTTTCGCAGGCGGACCTCTGAAAGGTCTACCTATAAGTCTGACCTCCTGCTCTTTTTCCTCTCAACATCTTCAAACTTTTCGGAGTCCTCATCCTTATCTCCTCACCTCTTCTACTCCTCATATTATGTCTCTCACTCCCCTCTCTCTCATTCCTCACCTTCTCTCTCTCCCTCGACTTCCCCTCCTGAGGAGCGGCCACAGGGACGGCGGACGGCAGCGGGGAACTTGTGCGAGCTCAAGCAGGCTGAGTACGTCTGGCGGCAGCCTCGTGCAGAGCGGTGGGCTCGAGCGGAGCCGCAGCGGACCGGGCGGCATCGAGCTCGGTGGTAGCGACGGCGACTATGGCGCCATGATGGGCGGACCCGCAACAGGCACATCTGGCGAATCTGTGCCGAATCCGTCATCGGGGTGCGAAGGGACAGTGGTGAAGGCACAGGGAGGGGCAACAACGACGACGAGCTGCGGGGACTCGGCGACAGCAACGATGAGTGGCGACAAACTTTGGTGACGACGTCGCCGACAGATGGGAGCTAGCTAGGGTTTTGGGTTTCGATTTTTGGGAATTTCATATGCGGACGACATAAGCATCCGCTCGCAAAAATCTGATTTTCACGTGCAGGCGTGTCACCTGCATGAAAAGATAACGATTTTTGTAAAGCACCTTTTGATAGACGAAAGGCTCAACCACATATAAAAATAGGTTTTGATCGCATAAAAAATATGCTTTTTTTAATAGTGAAAGACAGCATGTTAAGAGCGACAAAAATTTATAGGAATGAACCCAGAACCCTTAGAAATGATGGTACGTACGATGTATGACATTTATTTGGTGCCCTACGGTATGTCCATAGCACCTGTGGGATTTGTCACGGCGTAGGCTGTCACATCTCACATAGGATTAGGATTTAGGACAAGGAGGCGTGGTCCGTAGAGCCACTAAAAATTGTACTACAAAAGATAATCTATACTTAGAACCTTACCACGCTGTCAAATACTCAAATATCACGGCCCTATACTTAGGGTATTTTTTTTCGAAAAATATCATCAGAAGCCTATCAACAAATAATATTTAAAAGAAGGCTAAAGTGTAAAAAAGACCACACGCATATATAGGTTCTTTTTTTTAAGATAAAACCACACGCATAGTGAGTATGGCCCATGACGCAGGAGAACTGCGGTACGTTGCCCATCGAGGGCCCAACATAAAAAGGCTGGAAAAGAGAAACAAATCGTGGGCCACATCAAACGGCCCAGATATGGGCTACTACAAAAGGAAAAGTCCACTCTATGTCTCTCATAAGGGGCCGAGTTCCACTCATATCCGTCAATCATAAAATTATATATAGAGTGTCCTCCAACTACTAAAACCAGCTTAAATCGAGTCTCTAGACGATATTCACAGCAATTTTGACTGAAATGGCTCTTATATGGCTTTTTGACTTGGTCTACATCTCACGTAGTGTTTACATTGCACAAAAAAATTCAAAAAAATAAACTACGGGCCCTATTTCGATTTACATGGAGTACATGGCTTCCGATCCACCGTCATCACCTTCTCTGCCGTCGATGGTCGCCTCTGCAACTAACAAGAGCGGGAACATCACCAGGGTCCAGGGCCATGCAGAAAGAGGCTCGACTGACATGTGGACGTACCACTTTTTTTTTAATGACTGGCATGTGCTTAATTGATTTTTTTTGTTTTTTTATATATTAGTGCACATAGAAGTCATATGAGATGAAGGCCACGCAACACGCCACATATACCCCAAAAATCGATGGGGCATAAAAAATGTACACTACCAAACCGAAGAAACTATCTTTAATACCGGTTAGAAAACCTCTTTGATACCGGTTGTAGCAACCAAGACTAGCAAATCTTTCACCTCAAAAAAAAGTACTATAGATACATACTAAGTCAAAAAAAATATATGGAATGTGAGATTCAAACTCAAGATCTCTCACCTCAGCCCTCACACATGTTACCATCCCATCTACTACACACATCTGAGTTGGATAGAGATGTTTTTTTGAACTAACCTTGAAGGCATTTTTAGTAACATCAACCAATACTAAAAAATATCTTTAGTCTTGATTGGTAACACCAACCGGTACTAAAAACGTATTTTTAGTACCGGTTGGTAATATCAATTGAAACTAAAGATCCTTCAACATTAGTCTTGATTGGTGTTACCAACCGGTACTAAAGATGTACTTTTAGTACCGTTTAGTAACATCAAAAAGGACTAAAGATGTTTCTAGGCATTTGGACTTTTAGACTTAATCTAGTCAAGATATTTGTGTTTTTGAATACCACGACGAAAGATCAGTTCTTCAGTAATGTGTATACATAAAATTGCTATTTAAAACCGCTGAGAGACTTGATTCGCACTGGTTTTAATAATTGTGGAACGTTTTGTTTTGTGACTCACGAACACAGATGAAACTCAACCTAGCTATATGAGAGACGTAAAGTGGACTTTCTCCACTCCTATACGATGGGCCGAGCATCGCTTGACTCTTACAAAACCTAGGCTCAGAAAAAGGGCCCAGAGGATATTGGCCAGTCTCATGCTGCAATAACAGCCTTTGAATTCATGCCTTGCCGTTTCAAATTCGGATTTCGAACAGCGTTCCAAATTAATTAACTCTAATTTGATATTACTTAATTCCCCATTAAACGGGTAAAGCGGACAAGATTCCACAACCCATTATTATCTGAGGCACATAATTTGTGGACGACTGTTCTTGTGTGCTGCCTCCAAATTTTCATCTGCGAAGAATCCATCCTTCGATTACTGAACAAAAGGAGCCATGAAACTGAATTGTCGATGTCCAACACCGAATGACAAGTGTTCTTTTTTCGACATATCCTTTTCCCTATACTTTTCCTACCACATTTTCAGTCGGAATCGGATCGCATTGACAAATCGTCAAGCGAAAAAGGCGACAACAGCAACACTGAAGTCCTAAACCCCCAAAAATGTATGGTAGTCTCAAAAATTGAGCATGGCAAAAGGAAAGAAAAAGGAACAGCAACAAAAGAAAAAAAAATTGGAAAAAGAAATAAGCTTTGGCAACTTTTGGTGCTAGTGCAACATCAAATGAAGGACCACCCTAAGATTCTCTCCTATCAAGTGTAACTTTCAGTTTACCTAATCGTGAGGGACTTAATCGGATACCTATCCTTCTTCTGTCCTTGACTGCAATTTGCAACCCCTACAATTTAATTTGTTCTTTGTGCCAAATGATTGAGCATTTGGACTTAGCTGGTAATATATATGCTTATATAAATTCGACCATCAGATCGACAAGGATGTGATAAGTATTAATTGTTAGATGCACATGTTCAGCTTGCTTTCCATGGTAATTAACAATCATGCTCGAATTCATAGGGGAGTTAAAAAGAAAAGACAAAAGTTTAACATATAATCTTTGAATAATGCATAAAAATGCAGAAATTCACAAGGTCGAAAATATACTCCTAAAATATAATAGCAGTGAAACGTAAGTACGATTAAATCAATAAATATCTTATAAAAATTCTACAAAATCAACATAAGAATTTCTTTATTTGAAAATAATTGATTGGTTTGTGGGTGTGTGTTTAGCCATGGGTTGTCATACCTGTACTATCATTAGTTTGGACGTAACCTAAGATATTTCTTTGTGTGTTTGTGTGTCCCCTAACACCTTTGCCCACTGGTAGCAAGTTGGTTGATTGGAGGTCTCAACTAAAGCAACATAATTAGGAGTAAACTATGCATGATTCCTCCTAGGGTGCTACTCCTAATTGCTGATTAATCATATCTGAAACCCATAGATTTGTAGTCTCATCAGCAAAAGCATGTGATAGCTCATCGACTCAACCAACTGAACAACAAGGCCAGTGGACTGTTGTTTACTGAACTGATGCTGCTAGCTAACCATCCATGATATTTGTTTAATTAGTTGTAATCATGGCAGGTTTGTTTGTTTAGTGATCTCTAGGAAAATTCTGTCCCTGGCTTTCTGTCCATGTGCATGTAACTGGTAGATAGATCCAATTGAGAGGATGTCATTATCCTGTTCTCTCCAGTTCTGAATGCCCCACATCTCGTTTAATTTGGATGATTTTTATGATCCTACTCAAGGTTGCCACAAAGTCTGCAGAGTGCCCCTCCTTGGCCTTCAAATGTGCAAACTTCATATGAAGCGAAGCTTACATGCTTTGAATTAATAAATGGGGCTTTATTGGAATATTTGGATTATCTTAGGTGGAATGTTCCTTTCCCCATTAATTCTAGCGATAGTTGATCATTCTCCTATCCTTGCAGGGAGTGTGCCCATAGAGAGAGTCAAGAGCTAGTGACCTCCCATGACTCAACACCTCTTGGGAAGCGTCCTTGGTTTGCTCTATTTCGTTGTAAAGCTTTAATTAAAACACTAAAATTTTATAGAATCCAACTATTCCATGTAGGAATTTGAAAGAAATCATTCATTCCGAAAAAGTTATCTTATCGTGAGAATGGACTCTCTTGCTGGCACACCCAATTAAGGTATGCTCGCAAACTGTTTTCAATTTGTTTTGAAAGCTCACTTTGAAAGTTAACCCACAGGCGGTGCAATTTTTCGTGAAGAAAAAGAAACAAATAAGGAAGAATTTTTAGCCTCTACAGTTTAAACTCTATTTTATTACAACATATATATATGGGAGAATCACATTCCCATTTAAACAAGTATTTAGGAAAGTTTCTCCGTGCATACCGATCGATCCATCATCAGACGTCACAATCTAACTGCCGTGTTATCTTTTGATCAATCCAGGGATCAATGCCTATTTAGAAAAGGACCCAATGCAAGGATTGACAGCGGCCCGACGACTCCAAGTAGCTGCAGCGCTGTACATATAACTTGTATTGTGTTGTTGTCTGAACTCTAAACAATTGATTCAGTGATGCCCTATGTTTTCTTTATTTTATTCTTTTACTAGGAGTAGATGGCATTGCTATATACTAAATGTATGACACCATTAACTTTTCACACAATGTTTAATCATTTATCTTATTTAAAAATTTAGTATATAAATATGTAAAAACATAAGTTAAGATTATAGTTTTTTTAAGATAAAACAAGTCATAACAAAGTAAATGTTTTGTTTTAGATATGATCAATGGTCAAACGTCAAATACATTAAAAAAGGGGAGGGAGTAGGTTATTTCCCTAACATGCAAAAATTAATATATCATTGGTAGACAATGGATGAAAATGAATCATAGTACTCCGTAATAGAAAGTTTGAGAAGTTGGCTTCCTCTTTTTAAGAAATATCAAACTCGATAATTTTTAACTAATAATCATACTAATCATATATATGCTAAGTATTATACATGTTATATCACTATATTTATATTTTAAAATACTTTTATGTGATGTTAATTTTATATTCATTGAAAACATATAATAAATTAATGATTAAAGTATGTTATTGAAGATCGTGTAAAGAAATATATGCTTTATAATTCGAGACAATGAGAGTGTTATAATTGCTCTTTTTCTAAGAGATATTGATAAAGAAACTTTTTTTTTGTTAAAACCAATACCGCTATTGTTTACTTCTTCTGTAAAAATATTAGTTCTATTCACACGAAATGAAGATAAGATAAGGTGCTGAAACAACGCATCCTGGTTAGGACTGCAGTGGGGTAGTAGTTAAAATGGAGGAGCTGTAATTTAATTTGGCGTGCAATAAAACGGGAGCAACAGCCTTGGCAGCAGCAGAAGCAGTAGTACACGGTGCAGCGCAGTAAACACTGCTGCTGTTACTGCCGCCATGGAGGGGCGGCGTGAGGAGTAAAAAACAGTCGTCAGGCGAGGCCCACGCGTCGTACTCCTCGTTGCCCGTGATCATCATCTGATCTCTTCTCTTGTACGGCTGCGAGTTACAGCCCGGAATTCCGGGAAGGGCGTAGTACTAGCTGCATTTTTTTTTTTACATTTTTCTTTTCTTTTCTCAAACCATTGGTTTATTACCTAAGGGCATTCACAGTGCACACAGCTGTCGCTCAGCCCCAATCTTCCATGTCAAAAATTCCTAGCCACGTCGGTCTCTTCTGGTACCAAGTGAAGAACGCGGAGCCAATCTGGAATGCACGTTTCTCGTCAGAAATTGTTAGGCCGGGGTGAAGAACGGGTTGTGCACAGCGTTGGGAAAGGCGTAGCCTCCCCCACACTCCCATAGAGCTGATTCGAGGCGGTGGCCAGTGGAGGAGGGCCTGAGAAGAGGACGCCACACGGAGCTGATGGCGGCAGGCTGGCCAGTGGCGAGCCAGTGCCGAACCTCGTCACACGAGTTCCTCCTTCCTTTAGTTCCCAATAGACTGATTTAGTCTTAATAGTATTAGTGTCTGTGGCCAGATCCGCGCTCGCCGCCGAGGCCGCTCCACCATGCTGCCGGTCATCAGCACACGTTGGAGTTCTTCCCTAGGCCCACCGCCAGATCCGTGCCGATGGAGAGGAGCTCGACCTCGTCTCACCGCCAGATTCGCACCGTCACGCTCCACGCCGATGAGCTCCGCGTCATCCCACTCCATACCAACGAGCTCTGCATCGTCCTGCTCCATGCCGGCGAGCTCCATGCCACTGAGCCGCTGTCCCGCTCGTAGTCTCCGAGCTCCACGCTGGCAAGCCGGCTAGGGAAAGAGGGACGTCGGTCGAGGGAGGAGACGAGGACGTTGGCTGGGGGAGGAGTTAAGGGAGCTGGGGTCGCCAGCTCGCTGTCCGGGAGTGACGGGAGAAAAGACCGAGAGGGGATAAGAGGAGAGAGGGGGGGAGGAATTTTTTTTTTTCTGAAGTCTAGAGTGTTTGGTGTAAAATTTAGACCTTTACACAAATTAAAGAAAAAAATGAGAACTAAAACAAACAGTGATAGGGACTGAAATATAAAATTAAAGCTACACCTAAAGCCACTTGTACTGCGCTGTGAGTGCCCTAAAAATTATGTCGTACTTTAGGCGAGGTGAGTAGGTTTTGGCATTTGTGTACAATCTGCAAATTTTACTTTGGGATGTAGGAGGTAAAATGTTGAAAAAAGAGACAAAAAGAGTCTGTAATTTCATCTGTTCTTTTTATCTATCTGTTTTTTCCTCACATCAGTCTTCAAGGGGAAAAGAAATAAATCCCTCTGTTCTATATTATAAGATGTTTTGAGTATGTCTTACATCACAGTTTTTCTAAATTTTATAAAGTTTAAAGCAAAACATAATAATATTTTGAATACAAAATAGATATGCTATAAGAAAATATTCGATGATGGATTTAGCAAAATTATTTAATAAAACTAATTTTATATTATAGTTATTGTTACTTTTCTCTTAAAACTTGGCATTATCCATCTGCCTGACCCCCTAGCATTGGCACGGTCCACAGTCCACAGAGAATCCTCTAGAACAAGATTGTACTACTGGATAAACAAATGCCAATTAATCAATAAACCTACAGGTCCATCCTCTAATCCAACCCAACTAACCTCTGCAGATAATCTTTTCATGCAGATTTGGTTTTAGTTTTTGGCACTCAAATCGAACAGGAAGAAAAAAAACTCCTAGAGCCACTTGCCCTTGTCTCCCTTGCAACAACCGGCACTTGGTTGCTTCCACTGTACAACCACCTTGAATTTTATTAAATCTTTTTTAACTTTTTAAGAGAGATGATGGAGAATATCTTTTCCTTTTTTTTCACCATTGAAAGCATATTCCTTTAGGTGATAAGACAGCCACTTACCTTGAATTATTAGTGGGAGAAAACACTCCGTAAGTAATTTATTGATCGTGAGAGGATTAAGTTTTTTTTCTTTTTTTTTAGGTTATTCTATTCCATCCTTTTCTGAATGATAATTATATATACGGGTCAACAGTTTGAAATATTTCCTTGCTAGTAATATATTTTGACCAGATGAAAATTAGTACTGGTGTGTTTATCTTGCATCTATTGCTTTTCGTCGTTATCTAAAACTGTTATCTTTTTTTAAATAAAAAAATGAAACCAAGACTAGAGACTGTTCTAGAAACTGAAAAAGACCAAAAACCAGCTTGACTTCGAGCCATACTACTGTAAAGTTAACATGAATCACTTCAATTTAAGGACCATTTGAATCGAAAAATGAAAACAAAGAAATAGAAAAAATACAAAATTTTGATGAAAATACAAGTGTAAAATAAAGAATGTAAGTATAAAACAGAGGATTATAAAACATAGGAATGATCATTTGATTGGACCGCAGAAAAAACACAATCGAAAGATAGACTCAAAAGAAATTTTCCGAGAGATTCCAAGAGGTTGAAGCACTTGCTAAATTTTCTTTAAAACATAGGATTTAATCTTTTGTTTTAAAAGCATTCATAGGAATTTTTCCTATAGAATTAAAATCCTCCAAAATTCCTATATTTTTCTTCCAAATCAAAAATTATAGCTAGGAAGCCAAACAAAAAATCAAGCCTTTTAATGAAGGCGTGAATTTGTCTGAAAAGATTCAGAGTCAAGAGGTTTTAAATGGGAAGCATATACCCTCCAATTCGGTCTTCATCCCAGCATTATATACAAATCTTTGTACATAATATAAGTTCTCATTTCCAAACAGTTCATAAAACATGTATATATTAAATATATAATCCTACAAAAGATTGCACAATTCTAATTTGTGGGGATCAAAACTCAAAATCCAAATCAAAATCACCAGCTCCGTGTGTACTCATCTCTCGCCACAACTGCTCGGCAACATTTTGGTTACAAAAATTGAAAACAAACAGGAGCCTAATGGCCATAATTTCACCGTACTATCATGATAAAGCTTCTAGCTATAGTACTAATGAAATATTATAAGCTTAATTTGGGACCAAAAGTGGATGCTAATCTGATCCTAACCAAAAGATTTCTTCTTTTTTTTTTACTTCTTGTTTTCTCCTAATACTAATACTAACACTACACTACATATTGCTGTCACCATTTCGCGTAATACATACTCATCTCACTCCCCAAAATACTTGAGATTCCCAAAAAAAAAAGTGTTACTAAAATCGAAGAAATTTAACTTCGCATTTAGGCCCTCCTGAAGGTGGAAAATTCCAAGCGGCACCTCTTGTTTACGCGGCGGCGGGGGATTCCTCTCCGGCGACCTCGGCGGCGGCGCCGGCGGCGGAGGCCTCGTCGGGCGGGGCCGGCTCGCGGTCGTAGGGGGACAGCCACTTGGCGCGCATGTACTCGGGCTTGCGCCAGGGCGGGAGGTGGAGGCCGCGCTTCTTGAGGCTGGCGCGCGCGGCGTCGGCGGAGGCGGCGACGAGGAGGCGGAGGCGGTCGTCCTTGCCGACGAACACCGCGGGAAGGCGCTGCAGCAGCGCGCGGTAGGCCTTGGTGGGGCGGGCGACCTCGAAGGCGGAGCGGAAGTCGACGTCGACCAGGACGCGCTCGGGCGCGCCGCGGTCGGAGGCCGGCGGGAGGAGCACGTCGACGTAGGCGTGCTCGCCGGCCGGGTGGGAGGGGGACTTGTCCCAGCGCGAGACGCAGACGGCGGCGTCGTGCCCCGCCGCGCGGAGCGACGCGGCGACCAGGCCGAGGAGCTCCCGCCTCCTCGCCCCCGCCGCCCGGTGCCGCTCCACGTGGCCGCAGACGTCGGCGAGGAGGTTGCGCTCCCGGAGCGTGGCGCAGTGCACGAGACCCTGCACTCGCGGCGGCGAGGTCAGTCCTTGCACGCCATGGCGCGGCCACCGAGAAAAGTAAAACAAAGACCAAGTCGCTCGGCCACCTACCTTGATCGTCTCGGCGACGTCGGAGGACGCGGCGGCGTCGTCCTCATCGTCATCGTCGTCGGAGCTCCCCCCGCCGTGGAAGCAGTTGCAGCGCCGCGTGCCATGGCCCGCCCTCTCGGCGACCGCGCCCACGACGCCGACGCCGCCGCCGCCGCTCCCGTCCTCCAAGAAGCTGCGCACCATGCCGTCCAGGCACACCGAGCTCGGCTCCACCTCATCCTTCTCCCCCCCTACCGCCGCGGCGGCCGGAATCCGCTCGGCGGGGGAGACCCGCAGCAGCTGGCGATCGAACAGCCGCTTCAGCATCGACCTCGCCGGCGCCGGGGACGGATCGGAGGCGGCGGCCCTCATACCAGCCCAAGAAAATGGAAACGACGGCGGGGGTAATCACCGGGAGACGCGATCCTGGGAGGCGGCGATCAACGGGGACATGGCCGGAGGAGGCGGTGGGCGGCGGCGGCGGCGGAGGCTTGCGATGATTCGATCGGAGAGGTTAGGGTTTTTCGATCTTTTTGGGGACGTTTTTTTGCTGTGGATTTTTGGGGGAAGAGGACGAGGAGAAGGGACCGGGTTTTAAAGGAGTAGGAGGGGACGCTGACGTGGCAGGAATGGTGTCGTGGCATCCGACGTGGACGTTCTTATCCGCATGCGGTATGACCTGGCACCTGATTTGAGTGATTTGAGTGTTGGCTACATATAACTCGTCGTTTTTTTTTCAATTTTGGTAGTAGCAGCTTGTTTTTTTTAGTTTAGTATTTCCTCCATCCTAAAATAAATTAATTTAATACAAGATATGATATATATTATTGTTTAGATTTGTAATATTGAGATGTGTCACATCCCGTATTAGATTGACTTATTTCAGAACAGAGAAAACAGAGAGAATATGTGCAGTACCTTATGTGGTGTTTCTAAAAAATAGATGATGGTGTATGGCAAATAGTAACTTCAGTTACTTCTGTATTTAAGATGAATTTAACCTTAATTACTCATTAGTTGTATACTACTACTCCTGTAGCAGGATAGGAATAACTTAATGACGAAGCTAGGAAAGTCTCTCAATCATTCCACCCAAAATTTAAATTTAAAATTTAAAACTTTATACTTGATTTAGAGTATTTTCATCGGAGTTTATTTGGCAGCCTGGCCTGTTAAACCACAAATAACACAAATATAACCATAAGTTGTATTAAGTTTCTTCATTCCTTTTTCGACAACCTACTAACCAAAGCTCAATTCCCCTAAAAAGAAAAACCAAAGCTCAAAAGATTAGATACCAACATGTTATACTTATATTATTGTACTGTGTACTGTGTACTGTGGTAGGTCAATAAGCCCGGGCAGATACATAGGTCCGCCTATGACTTGAAGCACGATCTTTCCCATGGACTTCGCTGACATTTCACCCAAAGTGAATTTGAATTTAAAGTTTGAGTTTTAACAATAGATTAAGTATAATTTTACCTATCTTCTTTATCAGTTACTTAAGGAGAACTGGGCAATGAAAGTAACAGCGAAACCTGTAAAATCCTAACATCGAATTATAAAATTCATCTATAATAGAGTACTACTTCCTCCATCACAATTTGATCATCTTCTAAGCAAATAACACAAAAACCAAAAACATCAAAACATTCATCATTTTGAAATTAATTCTCATCGATCATGGTGCTTCATCGTTTCATATCCAACAAAAATTAATTCACACTTTAAATGTTATATGGGTTGAACCAACAGAAATTAATCTTTATTGGTTGCATACATGCATGTAGGGCACTCAACGATGCACATGTATTATTTCCACAAATAAATGAAAAGATATTTTGTTAAATGATGATTATTTTGAAAAAATCTTCAAAAATTTAGGGTATGTTTGATTGGATGGATGAGACTGGATAGAAGATGACCACCCGATATTTGTTGTGTTTGGTTGTAAAGCAGGGTAGATGGGGTGGCATAGAAAAGGGAAATTCCCTCAATATGCTGGATGAGTGGATCCAACCGATTTGGCCGGATGAAGCCATCCATATTTTGTTTTGGGTGATGTGATCTATTCTGATTGGTTGTGGTTGGTTTGATTTTCTATTAGCAAGCACCAAATAAATTTTTTCTCCTAAACCGTTTGTCTAATTTGTGATCCGATTACACCATTATATTTATTATAACTAAATCTTTAAAACAAGATTTTGCATGATTATATTTTGATTAAAAAAATATATAACAAATGAGCCTCACCAAATTTTGGCTTATCCCATCCATGTTATATCCCTTTAACCAAAGAAGAAATTTGATCATCCTATCCACATAAACCAAACAAAAAAAATTAATTAGATCGTCATATCCAACAAAATATGGATAATCATATTCTATCCATACATGACCATGAACCAAATACATCCTTAGGTGATAATTAAATCGGGATGAAGATAGTAGTATATAAGAAGATAGATTCATCTTCTAGCTCTACTTTCACTGTTTGTGAAAATGTTAGCAAGTTGAACAGACCATGTTTGGTTTGCTTCCAAAATTTGCCAACTGCTCATATATGTTGCCAAAATGGTAGCAAACCATACTTATATGTTCCATTTTCCATTTCAAGAAATTTGCTTGTGAACCAAAAAGAGAAATTGAATTGCAACCCACTTCCACTTCTACTTGGATTTTTGTTGATTGAAAGTTTCGTCCTTTGGAACATATACTTCTTAATATAGGAATAGAAAAAACATCAGATCCGATATCCTAGGATTTTAAATCTTACACAAATTAAAAAAAGAGATATCAAAGTATTTTTTTCCGAAGAAGTTGGACCTAACGTCAAAATTCCTCCAAAATTACAATGTGTTGAGTCAATCTAAATGAATTTTGTAGGATTTTTTTATGGCCATTCTTTTGATCCGAAAGATCACATATGAAAATTTCTATTGGATTGGATTCCTCGAAACTTACTTCAAAAATCGTTCGTTCCAGAGGAGCCCTTGGACCGCAATGCAATTCATCATGTTCAATTCAATTCTGTAAACCGAACGGAGAACCTTATCCGAATTTGAATCCACCCTGGCAAAACACAAATGTATTCATCACAGTGAGAGCCTCGTGCGCTGTGCGGTGAAGATTTATGGTCAGCGCTGTGGTACCCCCAAAAGATTTGACGTGACTTCGAGAAATTTGTGCAATTAGTGCAACAGTTACCGAAATTATGACGGAGCTGAGCTGACGCACCGGAAATCGACATAAACTTTGTACTGCTGGTGTACTGCTCCACTCCAGCAAAAACATCGTCCATTAATCATATTAATCTCCGTTTGGGGACAAAGAAAGAAAAAAATCTCTCGTTTTTGCAGAATGGCTAAACGGTATTAAAAAATAAAAATTACTTTAAAAATTAAATTAATCTATTTTTTAGTTTTAAATAATTAATATTCAACTAATCATAATATCTCACCTCGTTTTGCATATCTTCTTAATTTTTTTCTCCTCTTAAATATAGTCTAAACTTGTATGCCTATTTTTCTCTCGCATGAGTCACTGGATCCCTATCCAACAGGGTCCCGTGTGAGTGATCAAAGTGAACTGTTTTCCTACTCCAGTCTAAGAAACCTGTCGTCAATTAATCTTGAGGTGATCTTTTTTAATACAGTAGATGTGCTCAATCCTTCTCGAAAATTGAAATTGTACAATTAGTGTATCTCCAGTAAAAAAAATCTAAAATCCTTTTGTTTCAAATAGTCTGAATTATGCCTCATAAATTAAAATAAGAGAGGAATTTAGTTCTGCACAAAATAGCTCCAAAAGTCTTTGTAGAGTTATATGAATTTAAAATTTAGAAGTGATTGAAAAAAATTAAAAAAAGAAAAAAAATAGTAGAAAACAACCGCCAATTCAATGAAAACATGGAAAACACTAGGTGAGTTCTTCACCTAACTTTCCCAACTCACATATCTCTTTTTTCGCGCGCACGCTTTTCAAACTGCTAAACGGTGTGTTTTTGCAAAAAGTTTCTATACGAAAGTTACTTTAAAAAATTATATTAATCTATTTTTCAAAAAAAATTAGTAAATATTTAATTAATCATGTGCTAATGAGTCGCTCCGTTTTCTGTGCGGAGGTAATGTTTTCCCAACTCAACCTAACGAACACACCTAGGCCTATTTGAAACACATGAATGGTAAAACACACGTATGAAGAACAAGGGATACTTTTATGAATGTATATGCAAAATAGATGTATGAATAACTGTTTGAACAGGCTACAGGAAAAACAAAAAAGTGGATGAGAATAGACTTAAAACATATTTTTCAAGAAATTGAATCTCATGGTAACTTTCCCCCCAAAAATCCTCATCCAATGTATCATTTCTAACTTCTAAGGAATTTTACAGGATTTGAAAAGCTACAATCCTTTTTTCTAAAAGGCCATATAGGAAATTTTCCTATAGGATCATACAAAATCCATACACAAACACTTTGTTCCAAAGGGGCTACAGTAAAAACATGTGCTTTCAAAAAAATATCCAAAAATGAAATGGGGATGTGTGTCGCTCCCTCTATCTCAAAATATAGTTGATCAGATTCATAGCTTATTTGTTTAGATTTCATATTTAAAGATAGCTATATTTTGAAACAGAGGAAGTATTATGAAACATGTAAAATTCTAAAATGTAACTCGATTCCATAATGTGGTATAGTAGTCAAGCTTCAACAAATAAATAATTTTTTTAGGAATAAGTCTACTTCACCCCTTGAAGTATTGGGGTTGGTCTACTTAATTCCCTAAAGTACGAAATCGGATATTCTACCCCTTAAAGTATGAAAACCGATTCAAATAACCCCTAGAGTAGTTTTGTAGATGGTCTTGTCATGATTACGTGACAGCGGTATTGGCTTGTACAAAGATTAGTCTGGTAAACCTAAGTTGGTCTAACTATTGTTTTTCACTCACTGATCGACAAGCCTAAAAATTATTACTCCCTTTATCCTATAATATAAGACATGGTCAAATTTGATACGGTTGGCTTATAATTTCTCATGTACTAAGCATATGAAATTAAATTGAAATGTCAATCCAATGATAATATTCTCAACAAATAAAATTTAATTCATATTATACTAATTATTGGTCAAATATTTTAGAAGTTAAATCTTGAAATGCTTACGCGCCTTATATTATGGGATGGAGAGAGTATATATTAACACAAATTTGCATTATTCTCAGCATGTTTCATTTGTGACTAAAATACTTAGCCTGTTACAATAGTCTGCTCTATAGTCCAAGAGGCCAAAACCATTATCATGTCATCGTGTGCACAGCAAAACTACCTATAAAACCACTCTAGGGGGTATTTAAACTATTTTTGATACTTTAGGGGGTAGAATACCCGATTTCGTATTTCAGGGAGTTACATAGACCAGCCTCAATATTTCAGGAGGTGAAGTAGACTTATTTCTAATTTTTATAGCAATATTTTTTCAGCAATTGTGGATTTCATATCATCTAAAGACATAGTTTTATATTATGTTACCTACTAATATGTCTATTGTATATTGTAATTTCACGTAACATAATATGTGCATAAAAAGTGAGTAGTAAGGGATCTTACTACCTACCTACTATACTTTGATATTCTGGAGATGGATAGTAGGAGAGGTAATAACTCCATCGAGCCATAGTCATACTGTGAGGTAACTAACACTTAAAAAATATTACAAGTCTCTTCTCTCTTATTCTCTCTTTCACCCAACCATTGCTCTAAATATGAAATCCATTTATTATTTACACATTATGAGAACTAGAAACAACTATAACTTAGATTGATTTTGTATGTCCCGTCTTACTACTTATTTAGTGAAGATATATTGATGATGTCGTAAGACATAATATATCTCTTTCATACTTTTACATTATCTCTTAAAAAAGAAATGATGGGACTGTAATCATGCATTACAAAAATGAGCTTATTACTCTAGGAGTCTACACGAATGTGAAATGCCCAACGAGCCACAGAAAAGTACTACCCCACTTCTAATGCAAGCCCAATCAGTGATGAAAGCTTTCACTCAAGCGATTGCTTGCCACAAAACATGCAGATGAGACCAGGGCAGACAGAGTGTGGTGTGGCTGGCCACAGCTGAACACCCTCTTTCTACAAGTCACCTCAGAAGTCTGGACCAAGGCACACCTGTGCCTGCTTTGCTCTGTCATCTTATCCTGACCAAAAGACATCAAACATGTTGCAGCACATAGCACACAGGACATACCTTGATGGCTTGTCCAACAATTGTTTGATGGGGTTGCTTGATGCTTCACAACCTCAGCTAATCACAACCCTTGGTAGCTTACTAGTACTGTCTTGGACCACATTATATGGCTTGATTTGTAAGCTTGCAAGTGGCAATTCTCTCTTCATGTTGCAAGGTACAAGCCCTTTTTTTAAAACATTCAAAGTATAAATTTATTTATAGATTATTTGATTGAGAGATATGTATTGATCATACAGAATAAGATAATAGTCTGAAAAGCATCTTTGGTGTGCTAACTTGTACGCGTGCAAAGAGTGTTTTTTAAAGTAGAAATTTCATAAGTTCACGGATTCGTTCATGCCATCCATCTGTTATGTTAGGATGATGCAATTACATCTTGAAAAAAGTTGAATCTATCTCTAAACTATTGCGATTGTTCGACCCCATGAACTACAATGCCAGATATTTGACACACTTATTTTTTCACATCGAACAAGTTAACCTCCCCCTTCCCTCCCTCGTCCCCGACTCAATCCATGATGGTTCTGGTCCTATATGGCCTACATGTGGCACTAGTTGACCACATGACAGTCTAGTCAGTAACTTATCTAATAATTCTTTTTTTTTAAAAAAATGACAGGCCCCGCACGTTCATCTTTTTTCTCCTAACTACCTAGACTCTTTATCGATTGTGCATGGAGATGTTTTATCGTGCGACGCTCACCTCAACCTCATGAAGATGAGGTGGAGAGGGCTGTGAGGAGGATGAGAAAGAGCCAGAAAACCTAAATATACCTCTACTTTAGCCTCTACTACAATCTCGCCCACTAAGTGTAGCTACTGTGAACTTGTCTCCATCAGATACATGCCACATCTCAGGGGTATGACGTTTACCTCATCGTCAAGCTCCTCTTCGACCCCATTGTCTTTTTCCCTCGCTTGGATGCGCCTCTTCTTCGATTTCTTCCACATATGCCTCAAAATCACACTGTCATGGCCGTCACCGTTGATGCCGAACTTATCTTCTCTAACCATGCCACGCAACAAGAGGAGGACTAGATCGGCTGCGCCTGCAAATCTCTCGTCAGATCCATCTCCCCTATCATCGGCATCAGCACCCTCTCCTCTATTCCTACTTTCCTCCATAACAATGCACATGCCTAGGTGGATGTGCTAGGAATGGAGGAAGCACAACCCCGCGCGGTCGCTGCTACCGAATGATTCATTATTATCCAGCGTCGGCTAGGGATTTGAGATGGAGATGGAGGACTGGTATACCGTTGACACGACCTATATTTGGCACACGTGATTTGATGAAATGGCTCCTGCTGCCACGTTGGATTGTCACATATGCCCCTTTAAGCCAAAATCGTCCAGAGGAACGCCTGAGGAGGCTATTTGTACAGTGTGAAACGTCGAGGAGTGTCAAATGTTTTATCAGGATAACTTGAACTGTCACAATAATTTAAGAAATAATTTATACTTTTTTCTTCTATCTTTTATGTAATTGAAAAAAAATCTGCCTATTTATCCTGTATGGTGCCTGGTAAGTGCATGGTAATGCCTTTTGAGGACTGACCATTTTCCGTTCTGCTTTATACAGTCAGCGCTGGTGATTAATCTTTCCAACAATACCTGTCAAAAGATCTTGGAGTCATAAAAGTCAAATGCCAAAAACTTGTGAACAGTAGCTGCACACTGTGTAACAACTTTATGGCCCTGGTCCACAGGGCAACATAGTTCATGTGACTATCAAACCTAACCTTTGCCTTTTCTTTTTTTCTTCTTCTTCCCCCAAGCCAATCATTTCTGCCATACCCTGATCAGGTTAACCCTATCAGCAAAGCTGTACTAGTACAGTGCTACCTAGCAGAATAGAACCATATCCAATAAGCCAGAAAATTATTGAGTAAGTTCTCCCCTAATATTCTGCTCTTGTGGTGTTGACAGAGAAGGGAGTGGTCACAGAAATGTGATGTGATTGGTAAACAAAACCAATCTATTAAAAAGGGGAATAGGATAGGGAGAGATGCTGCCTGCCTGCTGCGGAAGAGAAGAGGGATGCTGCTGAAGAGAGAAGTGAAGGAGCAATACTGATATGGCATGACAGAGACATCACCACCTTATCGTTTAGTATTAGAGAAATGGGAACAGATAATGTACTGATATGCAACTTTTATTGTATAATAAGTTGAATCTTATTACAAGTTTATTTTTCATCCATCTCATACATATCAATACAAAATAAAAATATAGGATACTCTCACTTTATCAAATCTCAATATAATTATTACCCTCTTTATATACTCTCAATATATTTATCCATTATTTTTATAAAATATGATATAATGATTACTCAAAATAAAATTATTTTAAAATAAATGAAAAAAAACTAAAAATTAAACTTATTCTCAACGGAGAAAGGACAGGTTAGAATTGTTTGGTCATACTGCCAACATCACCTAAATCAATCTTATCTTATACAGTGCAGTTACCAGCAGTGATCTGTTCGGTATATAGGACAACTTCAGTGCCATCCTAGTCATCTACTAATGTTCATAGAAAAACGATTTACTACTCTCTCTCCCTCTGTTTTAAAATATAATAATAATATAGTATTTAAAAATATAATAATAATATAGTATTCGATTAGATATTATATGATATCTGAATAAGTAGTATTAACTTTTAAAATATAAAATAATAAGACACATCGTAATATTATAAATTTGTATACGTTCCTCTCGTACTAAATTGCTATATTATAAAATAAAAGAGTAAGTTGTTATATTTTAGAAAAAAAGAATACTAATATTCAATAATTAGTGATAGTCCTGTTCAGTAGCAGTGTTTCTTTTACGAAACTGAACCCGTGGTAAAGCCATGATGATACGAGCCTGACTTTGAGGAGATGGCAACATCTGTGGCTAATCCAAGAACAAAGCACCATTTTCAGGGACAGGTTACTGCACTACGTGGCGCCCTCATTTGCGAGTAATTATTCGGCATTCTGAACTGTGTGAAGCTGAAGCCTGAAGACGATCAAAACCAAAGCTTGATGGGACGTGACTGGTAGGTGTCAGGTCGGTATCACGGCCCGGGCCCACGGAACTCTGACGTGTGGGCCCGAGGGTAACAATGATGGTTTCAGAAATTCAGAGGCTGGAGGAGAACCAGGGAGCTTTTTTCTGTTTTACTTCGGTTTTGGCCTCGTTGATCATGATTATTGACCGATGTCTTCCTCGTCAGATTGAGTACTGTTCATGTGTGAGTCTGCACTGTAACGAAATGGGGTTTTCTGTTCTGTTTGGGTGGCGTGTTGCCACTATCCCTCCATGTGTTTTTTGTTCTTGTATGTTCTGAATAAGCTCTGAAATTTGGGGACCTCTGTCTTGGTCTTGGTCACATTCCATTGATACTTTGAGAATGTGTTTGGAGTTTTGAGCGACTAGTGCTGTCTATCACTTCCATTGTGTTTAAAAGAAGAATGTGTCTTGAAATTTTGAGTGACCGGTGTTGTTTACTTACATTGTGTTTGAAGGAACCAAGATGTAGTGCGGTTGTTTGGTTTGTTGCAAATGCTAACCGCACCAGAGAATTGGCAATGCCGATAGAATCAGACATTCATGCAGGTTGTTATGAATAAAAATGTACTTAAAACTTTGGCTACAATGGAATGATCCTGCTTTATTGAAAATTTCAACCTATCTATATTTGGAAGAATTCGTGTTGGCAATTATCCAAACAAGCTCTTAGTTCAATGACGCTTGCTAAAAGTGTGCACCTTGGTCTCGCTGTGTTAGGCTTGGCCGTTGGCACTGCAACAACCCTGCCAAACTTAGCTAGTGTTATCTTTTTGTCGAAAGACCCCTCAAAACCAGATTGAAAAAGAGGAATCATTTTATTTGATAATTTGAACGTGTTCAAAACCTTATCTGGGAAGTTCAATTTTCTTGAAATTCCTGACCGAGACTTTCTATCCTGGACATGAAAGTGTCCTTAAATTTATTGAACCGATAGCCTAAATTCGAATTGCTTCTAGGTTCTTCCTACCAAAAAGGTGAGATTTTTTTGAGTTGAAAGTTGGAACTGTATGCTGTTGAAAGTTGTGGCTTGTAGCTGAAAGTTGGAACTAAGGATGATGCTGCTCAAAGCCAGTGAAGGATGTGGATGGATGTCATGGATGGAGGCATCAAAGATGAGGAAGAAGGGCCGACCACGGCACAAAGATGTACACCACCATCCAAGGAATCTATGTACTATTGTTTTGTTTTCCAATAAGACCTAACATTATAGTATATATTATTCCTAGCAACACCATAACTTTTTTTTTTGGCTTTACTACTCCCTCTGGTTTAGCCTTTTTCAACTGTATCCTAAATGTAAGTCATTTTAGAAATTGATGCTTTTTTTTTACTATGATTCCATATTTGCCTTGCTAAATTAAATGCTATCCTTCTCCCAGTCAAATGATTTTATCTTTACCAATGCAATATGCATGAAGGGTAGCAAAAATCTTTCGAGTTGTTTTCTTAAATCTTGTCATAGGTCCAAAATGACTTAAATTTGGAAAAAGAGAGCGTAATAGCACTCGATTGAAAATTGTAGTTAATTCGAAAAGATAAATTAGAGTCCAAATATATAGCAAAGGAAAAAGATTGAAAAGGCCCATGAAACAATCCAACCCAAGCGCTTTTTTTAAATATTTTTTTTGGATGGGACTCATCCAGTCATCCTAGCCCATCCAGCCTTGGATAGTCCCCAGGCCATTTCCTGACGTGGGCCAGGAAATTGAAAAAAAATTGACAGCACAACAAAATGGGCCGACATTGGCTTCACCGGAGCACGGCCTATAAGTTGATGGGCCGCAATTCCAGCTCATCCCGAAGGCCCAGTGCACAGCCTAACTAGGCCTAATCCACTAGCTCTGATGGGCCATTAGAGTAAGGCCGGTTGGGCCCGCGCGCTACACGGCCCACGCTCTACCCCTTCACGTCTTCCTCCCGCGCCGCCGCGAAAAATCCTCCTCGAAAATCCTCGCCGCGCGGGGGAATTCGAAAATTCGCCAAAATCCCCCGCGTTGCCCGCGAAAAATTTCCCCACATTTCCCTCCAAAACCTCCGCTCCCTCCCGCTCCTCCCAAGCCGACATAAATTCTACAGCGAGGAAGGAGAGAGAGAGAGAGAGAGAGAGAGAGAGAGAGCGCCAACGCGAGCAAGAGAGAGGGAGAGGAGGAGGTTTGCTGCTGCTCGGCGAGGAAGGAAGGAGAGGGAGAGCGCGCGCGATGGCGGGGAAGGGAGGGAAGGGGCTGCTCGCGGCGAAGACGACGGCGGCGAAAGCCGCCGCCGACAAGGACAAGGACCGCAAGAAGGCGCCCGTGTCCCGCTCCTCCCGCGCCGGGATCCAGGTTCTCTCTCCCTTGTCGACGCGCCTCTCGCGACGGTTCATTTCTTGGTTACTCTCAGCTACTGTTGCGGAAATCTGGACGATTTTTAGGCGGTTTCTTGGCTGCAAATTTGTTAGATCTGGTAGTTACTCGGCGATTCCGTTCTTAGCTTCGTTAGCAGATTCAATTTTAGAGCAGTGTCGTAGCAAACACTTGCCAGATTTACTGTTCATCTTATTGTCTTCGTAAGTTTCCCCTAAAATTGATGGATACGAGATGAAATTCTGCCTCGTTTTCGCTCAAATCCACCCGCGGCTGTTCCAGTTCTTTATCCGAAAGATTCGTTCGTTCTTGCACAACTGCGTACTCACTGATGCATGTTGTTTTCTTGGGGGCAATGGCGCATGCAGTTCCCGGTGGGGCGTATCCACAGGCAGCTGAAGGGGAGGGTGTCGGCGAACGGGCGCGTGGGGGCGACGGCGGCGGTGTACACCGCGGCGATCCTCGAGTACCTGACGGCGGAGGTCCTGGAGCTCGCCGGCAACGCCAGCAAGGACCTCAAGGTGAAGCGCATCACCCCGCGCCACCTGCAGCTCGCTATCCGCGGGGACGAGGAGCTCGACACCCTCATCAAGGGCACCATCGCCGGCGGAGGCGTCATCCCGCACATCCACAAGTCCCTCATCAACAAGACCGCCAAGGAGTAGAAGCAGCCTCGCTGCTAGTGTTCTTGGAAGTTTTCTATGACTTCCCTGCAAGGGGATTAGTGAGAAAAATCCCAGTTATCTTTTCACTAGTAGTCTTAATTATTTAGGACTTGTTGTTATGGTGATTACCTGAATTAGGTGTTCCTGAATCTGTGTAATGGCTAGCTAAACCTTTGGTAATTTGGTGGTAGGGCTGAAGACTTAACTTGCAGCAGCTTGTAGTTGTGATGTGAAACTGCTTATATTTTCTCTGTTGGTGGCTAGCTAATGCTTGTTCTTGTTGATGGCCATGTTTGGTTGTGAAGTTGTGATGATTTGCTACCTGACTTTCTGAGGCTGCTTCTGTTGTTTAAGCTCATTCAGAGTAACTGGACGTCTGGATGTATGGTTTAGTGTCATTTGTGATCAGGTTTCAAGGGCTTGCTAATGTTGTCCAGTCCAGTTTGTTGATCGCTTAGGCTGTGTCTGTGTTTTGCAGTCATATTTTTCAATTTATCTTTAACGTTTTTTTGTACGCATGTGCTGAACTCGGTCTAGGTTGTGTTTTTTTTTTTAACTTTTTTAACTTATTTTTTTTGTTTTTCGTGCTTATATTTTTTAAACTGTTAAACGGTGTGTTTTTTAAAATTTTTTTATACAAAAGTTATTTTAAAAAATCATATTAATTCATCTATTATATATTAAAAGTTCATTAAACATCTAACAAACGCTCTTAAACCATCACATAGCGTTTTATTAAATTAAAAAAAATCTTAAAAATTCTTTAAAAAAGCAAAACATCTAGCCATTGAATTTTTCATTTAAATTGGTGGACTCATTGTTATAGGCAATTAGATTTATCTCAAGGAAAAAACAACCAAAGCCATCTCTATCCATCTGCATCGTTAGATTAGATTGATCTAATCAAAGCCTTCCCTGTGCGTGCGACGCACGTATGCACACCACTCCATTTGCTGCCCCTCCCTCCTATTCCCTTTTCTATTTTTAAGCAATGAAATTTTTTATCAAGAAATCAACAGTTCGATGAGTTCAAATCTATTTTATGTCGAGCGTATCCGAGCGTACGAGGCATGTGTTCGTATGCATGACCCTCCCTACGTATGTGCCTCTCTTGCTTTTACACGCTTATAAGTTTTAAGTTAATATTATTTACAATTAAATCAACAATTAAAGACCTAGTTTTGAATATATTTTAAATCATAAAAATATAATTTTGCGGGAACATTAATAAAAAATATTTATGGCCATAAATACCCTTGCCCTCAGCATATCATCCAATTGTAACAAAAAATATGAAAAAAATTAGAGAATGTGGATTATATCACCATATATCACTTTAAAAACATGTGTAGCTAAAGTAGATCTTAAGTATTAGAAAAATATAAATAAATCTTTCTGATAACAAGGCTCTCAATAATTATACTGTGTATGTAATTTGTTGTGCTTTTACCGTCCAACTTCGAATGGATTATAAAACAAATTAAAACATTATATTACAATATAAATATCCATCAGAAATTATTTAGAGATTAAAGTTGACTAAATTCTTTAGAAAAAAGACACATAATTTGTAGGTTCCACTACCCTAGGCCAATACGGGAATAACCAATGCTATCAAACCTTTGTCTCATCCTATCCCCACATATTAGTTCTACGTATAGATACGTATTGTCACGCTTAGAATTTAGCCAAATTTTCAGACTATTTTATGTATAAGTCTCTGTCTAGGAATCAAGTCAAGGTACACAAAACGACAAATTAATATACAGATCCAAACGTAAATAAAGCATAAATATTTACAGAAGAGGCACTTAGTTCTCACACCGAAAAAAAAGCAACATCAGCGAAAAAGGTGATCCTAGCGGGGCTTCAGCTTCACTCCACAGGCAAAACTCAACTGGGGTTTAAGCTTTGGTCCTCTAACTTCGTCTTTAGCTCAGAAACACTATACCTCTGAAAAGAAAAAAAGTAACAAGGCTGAGTACAACCACCGTACTCAGCAAGCCACACCAATGATACAGACATGCAAGGGGAGACAAAAAAAAAGTTTATGGCTCTTTGCATAAAGGGAGTTGTAAACATTTATAGTTGAAAACAGTAAAATGGTTGATTAATTAAGGCAAGATTAAAAATCCACTGAATAATGCTACACCACGTTGAACAGGCCCAACCAAACCACCTGAACTACACCAATTCATTAAGTCAAGTTAATTAATTGAGTGGGACTAATCATGGTAAATCTAGTCGATCGCCCATAACTGCGGGCATGACTATTCGAATAGTTTTACTCTGGCTAGAGTTATATAACTGTACCCACAAGACACGATCCCACACATGTTGTCATGCCCCGAAGTACCACCATGGTACTGCATAGGAGGAAATCGTGACAAGACCCTTCGCATAACTCCCCCTAAACAAGCGCACCACACTACAGGTTTCGCCCCTACCTTTAAATCCAAGGTAGGCAACCTTCCTTGTGCCTAGGTGAATCCGAAAGCCGCAAAGACCATCGCAGGGCCCATCCAAACTCCATCACACTTACGTTTGCTTGGATACGTCAGAAAAGAAAGAGCTATACTACAAGTTCAGCAGTTGCCCATTTTTGCTTATGGTAAGCACTGTAAGTCTTCTAGGATTTTCCGCGAACCGGTTCTTAATTGCCATGGGTGCGACAAGCAAAACCAAACACCCACAGCCCACCATTAAGCCATATTTTAGTTGGATAATTATAACCAATAAAACATGGATAGATGTCTCGAGCTCACAGCTCATCAAGATACTAAAAGTAGATAATGTAATTATCCCATTAAGTGAACTAGTGGTATTAAGCATGGCTAAGCATCTATAATTCTAGCAAAGTCAAGATAAATAACACCAGCTAGTCAAATTATCACCCATGTCTAGCAAAGGAGGGATAACAAATCGATATGGCACAAGCAAGCAGATAGGTAATTCCAATCCCATGTAATTAGCAAAAAAATGCAATTTATTTGCAAATGGAAAAAAATTCATAATTTACATTCAACATGCTCAAGGAGGAAAGTGTGACTTGCCTTGCTTCTTCAACCAATCTTCTGAACTCTTTTCCCTGCGAGCGCGATCTTTCGAAACGGCGGATTCTACATGCTGGCATGCAAAATGAGAAAAACCCTAATAAAAACTAAATAAACAATATATGAAAAGTAAACCAACATGTAGAGCCTAATTTTAGATGAATTTTTCAAGTTGAATGGCTCAATTTGGAATTCGTATGAATTAGTTATGAATGTTAGAAGTTTTGACCCATTTAAATGAATTTCTGGAAACTTAGTCGATTTATGACGCAATTATTAATTATTTTTACAAAGGAAAAAGTGAGCATTGACTTCAGCATGGGACACCGGCGCCAACACACAGGCCCCACACGTCAGCGGCTCCAACGGTTTGATGCACGGTGGACCGGGTCCACGCGTGGCCGAGAAACGCGTCCACCACGTGGCTGTTAACGTCAAAATTTGGTAAGCCCTGAAGTCATCATCGGCCTAGAGTCAGTATCGGCTTCAGAGTCCTGAAATCGGCCAATGAGAATTATCAAGTCGCCAGCAGTTGGATTCTTGATGGATTCGGTTAAGGACATTAATCAATTAAAGGAAGCTTATCTAGAAGAGACCGAGTTCGAGGAGGATGCAGCATGGCAAGTTATCTATTAATTAGGCAGAGTCAATTAGTTCCCTTTTACTTTTAGGAAAGATTACTTAGAGTCCGAATAGGACTTATATCTTTTATTTTATCTTTAGAAAAGTTTGTGTCTTATCCAATAAGGACTAGTATCTACTCATGGGTATAAATATGTACACCCGGGGTCTATGTAAGATATCTCTCGATAATACAACTACTCTTGGCGCATCACCACCCTCTTTTTCGAGGTTTTTACTTATCAATCGGCGGAACTTGACACCTGACGCGAGGCTGCATTGGCTTTCGATCTCCGACGAAGGGGTAAGTTCTATGTTCCGTCGGCCCTACCTATTTATCATATATCTTAGTTAATCTAGTTTGGTAGCTCGATTTACTTGTATCGGCTGGGATCTGCTTTAGGGTTTTTGTCGGTATCGGCTAAATTGCTTTGCCAGATTAGATTAGCTAAGGTATCCACCACTCTTAAAATTAGTCGAAGGTTTGATTGTCTAGACATTATGTTTTTTTATACTTTGCGCTGCATCAACCCTAGTCATGCTTAGAATCATAATCTCTAACCTGCTTTTTGATAGCCAATAAGGGTTTCATCGGGGTTTCAGCCGATGAGTTATCTGGACGTTGCATCGGCTTATAAGGATTACATACAAGTTGGTTTTAGCTGATGACAACAAAGGTTTCATTCATTATCTAATCGTTTGGATTTAATGACATCGGACTTCCAGCCGATTTATGCTTTAACCTTCGGATTAGCGCTTATTCTATCATATGACTATTAGCCGATTAGTTTCTATTGGATCATATTGTTGTTTTATTGCATTATTATCAGCCGATTGTCTTTATATTGTTATTTACATCAAGTATCAAAATTTACATTGGATATATAGCCGATTGTTCAAAACCCTATCGACATCGGCTAGTATTGGCATCGGCTGGAATTGCTCCATCATCTTGTGAGCCGATTGACTCTTTGATCTGCTGTTTATATATCTTGTCAGTTGCAGGATCAAACTGACTGGCACGCCCACATCTCATCAATTTTAGGATCTACACTGGAGCTTAGCAGACCTCCCAGGCCTTCGTGTGCCACACGCAGGATTTACGTCAACACATCTTTTGGCACGCTCGACCGGACAGATTTTGCGTCAACACATTTTTGGCACGCTCGGTGGGACAAGAGTTTTATACCAAAATGTATGAGGAAGAAGTCGATGCCAAGATCTTGATCACAATGGAAGATTTGACAGAAGAGCAGAGGCAACAGATGGAGCAATCCGTGGCTGACTTTCAAAAGTGTTGTCTTCAATCTTTTGTCATGACGCAACAAGGACCAATTCAAAAGACTCAATTCCCCAAGCCGATGGTTGAAACACTTCAGGATACAGTTGATGAAGTAGTTCATCGTGCTTTGACCGATCAATCTAGAGTTTTGATGAATACATTACAAGATTTGTTCAAGAAATCAGTTCAAAGAATTCAGCTCGGGGGACAAATCGATGAACAACTTTATCATCATCGGCAACAACAGAATCATCTTGGGGGGCAATTTCAACATCATCGGCATAATGAGTCACATCAATATCGGCCAGAGGAACTTCATCAATATAGGCATGGTGGAGAGTATCAATATAACAATGGTTGGGCCGATAGAATTGCAAAGTTGGTAGAGGAACAATTTGGACTTAAGCCAAAGGAACAAAGTTTTGTGTATCGACTGCCATATCCTGAATGGTTTGATTGGGTTTCATTATCAAACCGATACAAGGTTCCAGATTTCTTCAAGTTTTCAGGGCTAGATGATATATCTACAATGGAACATATTAGCCGATTCTTAGTGCAATGTGGGGAGGTATCGGCTGAAGAGGCTCTGAGAGTTAGATTTTTTTCATTGTCTTTGACTGGATCGACTTTCACATGGTTTTCATCATTACCATCAAATTCTATTAGAGGATGGGCCGATCTTGAGAAGCAATTCCATAAGTATTTCTTTACTGGAGTTGATGAGATGAAGCTTTCAGATTTAATATCGGTTGAGCAGCAAGAAGAAAAATCGGTTATGGAATATATTCAAAGATTTCATAATGTCCGCAGCCGATGTTATAATTTGAGTCTAAGTGATGAGCAACTAGCAGATTTTGCATTTCAAGGATTGTCAGCACCTATCAAGAACACATTTTTTTTCCATGAGTTTGACAACCTAGCTCATCTCATGAAGACAGTATCAACTCATGAAAGCCGACGACAAGAAGCAAAGGAGGATCAGTTTTGGAGTCATCAAGATCAGAAAGAAGATAATTTTGAATCATGAGTTCTCATACTCCAAAATTGGGGGGCATGTGTTAACGCCAAAATTTGGTAAAACCTGAAGTCATCATCGGCGTAGAGTCAGTATCGGCTTCAGAGTCCTGAAATCGGCCGATGAGAATTATCAAGTCGTCAGCAATTGGATCCTTGATGGATTCGGTTAAGGACATTAATCAATTAAAGGAAGCTTATCTAGAAGACACCAAATTCGAGGAGGATGCAGCATGACAAGTTATCTATTAATTAGGCAGAGTCAATTAGTTTCCTTTACTTTTAGGAAAGATTGTTTAGAGTCCGAATAAAACTGGTATCTTTTACTTTATCTTTAAGAAAGTTTGTGTCTTGTCCAATAAGAACTAGTATCTACTCATGGGTATAAATATATATACCCGAGGTCTATGTAATATATCTCTTGATCAATACAACTACTCTCAGCGCATCGCCACCCTCTTTCCCGAGGTTTTTACTTATCAACCGGTGGAACTTGACACCTGACATGGGGCTGTATCGTCTTTCGATCTCCGGCGAAGGGGTAAATCCTACATTCCGTCGGCCCTACCTATTTATCATATATATTAGTTAATCTAGTTTGGTAGCTCGATTTACTTGTATCAGCTGGGATCTGCTTTAGGGTTTTTGCTGGTATCGGCTAAATTGCTTTGCCATATTAGATTAGCTAAGTTATCCATTACTCTTAAAATCAGTCGAAGGCTTGATTGTCTAGACATTATGTTTCTTTTCATACTTTGCGCTGCATCAACCCTAGTCATGCTTAGAACCATAATCTCTAGCCTGCTTTTTGATTGCCAATAAGGGTTTCATCGGGGTTTCAGCCGATGAGTTATCTAGACATTGCATCGGGTTATAAGGATTACATACAAGTTGATTTTAGCCGATGACAGCAAAAGTTTCGTTCATTGTCTAATCATTTGGATTTAATGACATCGCACTTCCAACCGATTTATGCTTTAACCTTCGGATCGGCGCTTATTCTATCATATGACTATTAACCGATTGGTTTCTATTGGATCATAGTGTTGTTTTATTGCATTATTATCAGTTGATTATCTTTATATCGTTATTTACATCAAGTATCAGAATCTACATTGGATATATAGCCGATTGTTCCAAACCCTATCGACATCGGTTAGTATCGGCATCGGCTGGAATTACTCCATCGATTGGAATTGCTCCATCGGCTGGAATTGCTCCCTCGGCTTGTGAGCCGATTGGCTCTTTGATTTGCTGTATATATATATATTTTCAGTTGCAGGATCAAACTGACTGGCATGCCCACATCTCATCAATTTTAGGATCTGCACTGGAGCTTAGCAGATCTCTCAGGCCTTCGTGTGCCACACGCAGGATCTACGTCAACACATATTTTGGCATGCTCGACGGGACAGATTTTGCGTCAACAGTGGCATTGACGAGGTAGCCAGGTGGGACGGGCACGCTGATGTGGCAACCACGCGGCAAAGCCGTGGCAGGTGCCACGCGGATGGCCTAGATTCGCCCGAAGACGAATCGGACGGCGCAGGAGGAGCGACCGGTTGGGGCGCAGGCTTGGCTCAAGCTGGCCCGACCGGACATGGTGCGGCGGCGGCGCACGGCCGGACAGCTACCGACGATGGTGGTGCGGTGCGACAGCGGCACGAGAAGCGACGGAGAGAGGGGAGATGGGTAAAAAGAGAGAGGGAGAAATGTAGAAGGTTTTTATAGCCCGATGGGTGATGGGGAGGCCGGGGAGAGGCCAAAAAGGTCGGCGGAGTGGGCACCGGTGTGGGGAAAAAGAGAGGGGGAATCGGCGCCGGATTTCGTGGGGAGTGGGGAAAGGCCACGCGGGACGTGGGCGATGACCTCGTCCGTAAGGTCAGGTGCGAGTGTGGGAGCGGGGCGCGAGGGGGATGTGGCAACGTGGGGCGGGAGTGGCGGTGTGGCCGGCGGAGTGGGGTGGCTGGAGGTTAGGGGCGAAGCTGACGGCCCCACCTGTCGGCGAGAGAGAGAGGAGACTGGCCAGGGAAGTAGAGTGGACTTTGAGCGAGGGGGAGGCAAACGGGCCGACAGCCCAAGGAGGAGGGATGGGAGGCGAGCGGGCCGGGGAGAGAGAAAGGGAGCCGGCCCGGGAGGGAGAGGAGGACGGGCCGAGGAAGGAGAAAAAACAGACTTTGGGCCAAAAGCGGCCAAAGTGAGGTAGGGGATTTTAATTTAGTTTTCAATTTGTTTAATTGGTTAAATGGTATTTGTATTATTTAAATTACTTCTTGAGCTCCGAAAATTCATGGGAAATTTTAGAGAGTACTTTAGGGCATGGAAAATATTACAAAATATTCCCAGCCATGATTTTTAAAGGAAAGTTTTAATTACCTTATTAATTTCACTTGTTAATTTGCTTTAACTTTGAATATAAATTCTAAAAATGATTTATTAAACAATTTTTAAACCCGAACGAAAACCGGGGCGTGACAAATCTACCCCCTTATAGGAATCTCATCGCGAGATTCTGGGATGGCTAGAAAGAAAGCTGGGTGTGGGTGGTGTTGGACTGGTCTGTTGACTTATGCCATTTCTTTCTAATCTAACTGACCGATCGATTGCCCAAACCTGCATAACTGAGCTGACTGACACCCAACATGACATTCTGTTTCTGCCAAAACAGAACTTACTGGTTCTGCTTGACCTGACACTGATCTGGGCGACGGAAGTTCATCGAACTCACTTTACTTGGACTGCCTAGTTACCGTTGGCACCTTTGGTAACCTAAGAACTCACCATTCAGACTAAAAATTGGTGGAGCTTTTACAAAACCTTGAGGTTGACTTTCGTAAGCCCATAGACTGTGAACTTTCTCTAACTGCTCTTGACCCGAATGACAAGCATTCCGAGAAGCTACCTGATCTGTCCTTTCTTTGACTGCGGGGGTTTTATGTTATCGCTTCTCTTGGCTAAACTGTTGACTGGCATCTCGGATGTAACTCGAAACTCAACCTGTTAACTCGAGATTCGTGTAACTCTGCTAAGACCTTGCAATTGACTTCTTTGATTACAGCCCAATTTGTTTCACTTCGTGTGAGCCATTAAACTGTTATCCTTGAAAATACCCAAACTTCTTTGATTTTCATGGAACCATGACTTTGAAAACTTGATGCTCCATCGGTCAACCAAAATGACGGGTGATGGTGCACTTTGAATCCAGGAAGGCTTGGAACTTAACATTTGATTGATGACAGGAAGTTCCATATAAGAATGACTCGTTCAACTGATGAACAAACAGACTATTGATTTACCCTTCCATCAGCTCTAACTGTTGGCATGCCCATTCTGCTTCTGGCCCGGCTTTGGTGTCAACTGACTGAACGGTTTGCTTGGTTGATATATTCGAAATAAGCATTGATCACTTAGCAGATCATACGCAAAGGTTATTCCCTCAACATAACATTTCACTTCTTCACATCTCCTTTGCTGGTTCTTCTAGGTTGATAGGCTAAAGACCCTGCAGTCGCTTTCCCACAAATTCTGAAATCTGTACAACTGTCGGAAGCTGACTTTGATGCTGCCAAGGGTTTCTGTCCTTTGAGTAGAGACGGTGCACTGAGAAGGATTTTCTATTCTTTGATCGAAACAAGTTAACTTTCAATCTTTAAGTAGAGACGATGCATCAAGAAGGATTCTTAGTCTCATACTCTACTGATTGTAGTTTCTGGCCTGACATCCGCATCCAATTACTTCAGACAAAGGTGATGGGGCAATTCCTTGACGTCTTCCAAGAAACATTGAGGTGATTCCCAGAAACTGTAACGGTTGCCTTGAATTAAGGACAAACCATTCTTGATCCACATTCACACCACTAGGGTGCAGTCACCACTTACTAATCTCTTCAGGACAGGTGAGAGAGTTCTGACACTTTCTCTATGATGTTCTTTTAAATTATTTCATTACCCTTTTCTTTCTCCTGAGTTTCCCTTCATACTGCCCTTTTGATAGATCTCACCATATGGTGTGTTACTGTGGTCTAACCATTCTCACTTTGTCCGTTGCTCATTTCTTTTCTTAGTTGGCAATAAGGTTTTAGATCTCAACCAAACTGCAATGGCTCCGAAAAGAAACTCTAGGTTTCTTATGACACTGACTAGTACACTGGCCAATCCACGTTTTGGATAAACAAGATGAATCATACGAGAAGGAAAAACTGTCTGACTCATTCTTTATTCAATATTCCCTTTTCATTACATAAGTTCCATAACACTTCTATGCACAAGAAGAAGTACTACAAAATTAAACACTTATAGACTGTTGTTGGACTTGATTAGTAGGGATCTTGACTGATACAACATTTGATCCTGTGATTTTGACCTGGTTGACTTGATCTTTCATTGCTTACTAGCTGGAGTCTCCATGGGAATGTTACTATGCTTGCTGACCTTCCTTGGAGAAACACCTCTGTTCTTGATGGCTGAAGTAGCAGGCAAAACCATCCTACTGTTGGTGTCACCAATCTGCAATTTGTTGTTGGACATCCGAATTGGAGCAACACGAGGTGCATTGCAAAGTTTGATGGCAGTCTTGTGACCTAGTGCTGTAGACATTTTTTGCAGGTGTTGCTGAAGGACAGTTCTATCTCCTTACAACTAGAGCGAGTCGTTATCTTCCTGGCCTTGCTTGCCCTGCTGATGCTGGTTCTGTAGTCTTGGAGCGGTTGGCGGTGGAACAATAGAGCCCTTGCTGGTACCCTTAACAACAATTCTTCACGGTGGAGGCTTCACATTCAAGTAACATTAAAGTTGGTATTTCCTGTCCTTCTGCTGTACTTTGGCTGGATCTGTCCACTCTGTATTGGAACTGATGCAACTTGAGGAACAGGGGTGTTGCAAACAAAACTACTGACTTGATGATGTTGACGCTTTGGCATTGAGCAACTTTCTGAGGAAGGTCTTGTCTTCCCATAGTTGAGGCAACTACGGCCTATTTATTGATGTTGTGTCCTGGCTCAAGATAGTTAAAACAAATCAGACTTGGTTGGTTGCATTGTGCTTCCTTCTGGGCCTGCATTCTCACAAGTGGAACTGGAGCGAGTGGGGACTCGTGAGCCTTGTTAAGGATGCTTCTGCTACCACTGATGGTTTTCACTGGAGCTGAGGTTGGTTGCAGAGCAGAAGACTTGTGACTGTTGTTGCCAACTGTCATGGGTCCACAAATGAGCTGTAGAGATGTCCCTTGGTCTTCCTTGGTCTTAGCTTGGACCAAATTCAGCTGACAATCCTTATGCACATGATTTGTTCCCTCACACAAGAAACATGTGACTTTTCCCATAGGACATTCATCTGGCATTTGAGTGTCTTCACCACATAGGCATGTCTGGGTGCATAGGCTAGTTGTGCCCCATTTCACCGCAGCTGGCACATGCCCTAAACTCCATTTTTTTTTCAACAGCACCTTCAAGGACCTCTTCACTTTCATCATCGGTGGGCAATACTTTTAATCCATCCTCTCTGAGTGTGGGTGGACCGTATAGCCTGAGGTGCCGAGTTAGCTGACGTGCCCCACAAGAGGTATTCCCTCGCAGACGCTTAGGTATCATTGCTGCATCTTCTGGACTGAATTTTGTGCCAGTGATGGTCATGCTCCTGACATCATCCATCTTCCATACTATTGTCCTTCTCTTCTTAGGGTTGGACATCGGTGTACCATGATTGTTGTTGGTGAGCTGACTTGAACCTTTCTTTCCCTTTGGCACTATGTCTCATCATCCATCGGTATCCTGGCATAAACATTCCAGGGGCAATTTCTTGCATAATGACCTTGCTCATCACAGTCATAGCAAATGACACTTGCTTCTCTCTGGCATGATGGTGGCTTAGCTGTAATAGTCTTTCGGAAACTTGGCAGTATATTGGTAGGAGTCGTAGGTGCTTGTAGTGGAAAGTACTGGCTTTGACTCTGATTCGGTTTCCGGGTTTGCATAAGAGCTTGCATCTGCTGATGGTATTGTCGCTGCATCAGGTGTTGTCGTTGCATCTGCTGCATCTGGTGCTGCCACTGCATCTGCTGCATCAACGAGGCCATCGTCCGGTGTTGGATCATGTGATGATCTTGGTGATGAACAATTGTCAAAGGTAAGTGTTTGTGAAAATATGAAGATATGTTTTCAGACGATGAATAGTGTTTGTGCTGACAGTTGTATACCGGTCAGACCGAGCTAAGGCGGCCGGTCAGACCGGAGGTATGCGAGCGGTCAGACCGACTGTCACGCGGTCTGACTGACAGAGTGAGCCGACTTCTTGTCGGATTCGGATTTGGATGTTTCCTTCGTGGATTTGACTTATAGATGGTTTCTATACGTGTGGATACTGGTGTTATGCTAATGTGAGTCAAGTTGGGGATAACTTGCACTCGGATATGGAGTTTCTTTGTTGTTCATGTGCAGGTGTTGCTTGAGGCCATGGGAGTATAGCCGGTGATGGATCGGGACTAGGCTTGGGAGAAGTTGAGGTCCAGAGGGTCGAGGATATCACGCGGGATGCTCAGGCTAGAGAACAATGCATGTGGAGGTGAAGGTTTCCATATGGCGTACACGTGGTGTTGTATGCGTATGAAAAGCGGAGTCAAATTTGGTAGGAGTCCAAATTTGGATAGTGTTGAGTTTGTTGCTTGTATGGGAGGTTTCCTATGGGATTAGGACTTCTTGTATGAGTAGGATTCGTGGCTAGGGGCAGCCATGATGAGGGTATAAATAGAGGGGCAGGGTGTTGTCTCTCTGTGGGAGATGAGTGGAGTTTTAGATCATGCTTTTAGAGCTTTGAGTTAGGGTTTCAAGATTAGTCGAAATTGTGGAGAGGAGTGCTGTGGTTACACTTTGTAAACACTTGTTGATGCAATAAAGTCAAGAGTTTTGATCTACATCTTCGTGTGTTTTTACCGGCGTTGTTCTGGATCTCGATGGTCAGACCGAAGTACCACGGGCGGTCTAATCGGCGAGAGGCAGCGGTCCAACCGGCGACACTACACCGGTCAGACCGGAGGCTTAGGCTTGGTCAGACCGGCGGCGGCGACGATCTACATCGAAAAGAGGGTAACTTTAATTTCCACTTAAAGTTTTCGGTTTTTGGTGTTACAACCATTCACCCCCCCTCTGGTTGGCTTGGTATTTGGGATTCGATCTTACAAGTGGTATCAGAGCCTTGTTTTCTTCTTTGGAATTTTAATCATGGTGAACAATTTTACAACTAAGCCACATGTTTTCGATGGAGTTGATTTTTCTTATTGGTGTGACAAGATGCAAGCTTACATCATGGCGCAAGATTATGATATTTGGCTTAAGGTTGCTAATCCCTATGAGATTCCTGAACAAATTAATACTGCTGCTTTGAAAACTGAATTTGAAAATAATTGCAAAGCTCGAAATATTTTTTTGAGTGGGATTTCTCGTTCGGATTTTGATCGTGTGTCGCATTTTAAAACTGCCAATGAGATTTGGAACGCTTTGCGTAATTTTCATCAAGGAACTTCCAACATTAAAGAATTGCGTAAAGATCTTTTCAAAAAGGATTACATAAAATTTGAGATGAAACCTAGAGAAGCTTTAGATGACTATCTTGCTAGATTCAACAAAATTTTAAGTAATCTTCGATCTGTTGATTCGGCTTATGATATTAATTATTCTCAATCTGAAGTTTCTCGCCACTTTTTGAATGGTCTTGATATGTCAATTTGGGAGATGAAAGTAACTTCGATTCAAGAATCAGTTGATATGTCTTGTTTGACTTTGGATTCCCTTTACACTAAACTCAAAACTCATGAGATGAACATTCTTTCTCGAAAAATTGATCCTAATGCTTTGGTTTCTCCCTCGAGTTCGTTGGATCTTGGTGCTTCTTCGTCAACTTTTACTGCTCTTGCTTCTATTAATGTCATGTCCGATGATTAACTCGAACTATTCGAGGAGGAGGACTTGACTTTGGCTATTAACAAGTTGTCTCGAGCTTTGAACAATGTTAGGAACAGGAAGCGTGGAGGACCCATTCGATGCTTCGAGTGTGGAGAGCTTGGTCACATCAAGTTCAATTGTCCTAAGCGTGGGAGAGGCAAGAAGAAAGACAATGATGACAAGCCCAAGAACACTTTCAAAGGAAGGAGATCCAAAGAAGCTCTCAAGAAGGTGTTGAATCAAGTCTATGCTGCTTTTGAACCGGCAAGCGATGTTGATCTTAAGAGTGATGAAGATAAGGACAAGGAAAACTACATCTCTGATTTTTGCTTCATGGCTCATGGTGAATCTGAGTTAGAAATTGAAGATAATGAGGTAAGTCCTTCCATAGAATTTTTTGAAGAAGTAATTTCCACTTTTAGCTCCAAAAATAAAAGATGTGAGAAGATGATTAAAAAACAAGAGTTTATCATTGAATCTCTTAATTCTGAAATTGCTAGATTAAAATCTCTTATTCCTGATGATGATAATTACAAAAATTGTGAGGTTTTAATGCATGAAATTTCAAAAATTAGAGATATCAATTTTGATCATAATTTGAGATTTAAATCTTCTTTTGCACTTGGATTTGCTTTGCATGCTCGTGTTGTTGATGAATTGATGTTGACAAAGAATGTTTTGAAAAAATATAAAACTGCCTTATGTGCAAGTTCTTTGTTCAATGTTTTGTGTGCGAAAAAGATTAAACAACACAAGGATGTTTTGATTTCTCAAAATTGCTCAAAGTGCTTTTTGAATGAAATGAAATTGAAAGATGCTTTAGGACGTGTTGAATACATGGAAAATATTGTAAAGCAAGATGAAGTGCTTTCTTGTTCTAAGTGTCGCAAAAATAAAGGTGTTTTGGTTGATTGTGAAAATTGTGTTAATTTTGAAAAAGAAGTTTCTTATTTAAGAAGTTCTTTGGAAAAGTTTTCAGATGGTAAAAAGAAACTTAACATGATTTTGGATCAATCAAAAGTGAGCACTTTCAATCGTGGTGTAGGTTTTAATACTAATGCCTATTTTACAAATCACCAACCTGCTGTTTTGAGCATAACTGAAAAAGATGATGTTTTGACAAAACCCAAACAAAAGAAAACGATTTTTAAATCCGGTGAAATTTTGGCTTCTCTTCCTTGAATGATTCAAGAGAAAAAGTCTTTTGCAAAACCGTCAATTTCAAAACCATCTACTTCAAAGTATACTTGTTCTTTTTGTGGAAAAGATGGACATTTGGTTGGTTTTTGTTTTAGACTTGCTCATAAACAGAAAAAAGAAAGTGAAATTGCTTTTGCTAAACAACGGTGGCAAAAATCGGGTTTTGGATCGAGGAGCTTGGTCAGACCGACACTGACCAATCGGTCAGACTGGTCACGGCCAGCGGTTAGACTACAGTTGAATCGGCAGTCAGACTGGCAGCCAGGTTCGGTCAGACCGCAGGGACAGCGACGGTCAAACCGGCCTCAGGGCTATTTTGCGCGTAATTTAAATTGGACTTTTGTGAAGCACCAAGGTAAGTTTTCAGGTAAGTCTGATTCTGATTTTGTTCATGCATATGTACCTACTGGTTCTATTGGTCGTGTGACTTAGTGTTGGATTCCAAAATTTCTTATTTCTAACCCCAACACGGAGACCTCGACATTTTCTCGTTCGTAGGTATTTTTATGGCATACTTCCCTTGTGCGTTAAATTCTGAGACGACAGTTGCTTTTCAAGGTAACATCAAGTTAATTTTGGATTGACATAATTTTGTTCTACTTTCTCAATTATTAGCTTTTCATGTGCTAGTTTGTGAGATAGTAGTTTTGGTTAACTCAAGTGAATATATGTCAATTCATGAGAATCTTGATGATATCATTGGCAATAGGATGTTTTTTTCAAATATCTTTGATTTCTTCTTGATTTTTCTTCGAGGGAAATTGGAGGTTAATTTGAGGGGGAGTTTGTGCTTTTTTATGCATTCATGTTTATTTTTATGCATTTGTTTATAAATATGAAAATAAATATAATGATAAAAAGAGAGCTTTGTCTTATATCTTTAGTATATTCTTGTGCATGCTAGCAAAATAATTGAGGTTTATTTATTGCTATGTTAGCTTGTATGCATTTTAGTCTTTTCATGAAGCTTAAATATTACTTTTAAGTGAGATGATGCATGACACTAATTCTTTTACTTGCATTAAAAAAATATGCAATATTGATGCTAGCATATTGATTGAATGATGAATGTTTATATATATATGCTTTATTGATTTGTTATTCCTCAAATAGCTTTTAAATGCTCATTGTACAAGAGAATAAAAAAAATATTTATGAGTGAAAAAAATGAATACCGAATCCTTGGAAACAGTCTTGATGACAAGGACGTATTCGATGTGAGCAAAAATAATGGGTGCCGAATCCTTGGAAACAGTCTTGACGACAAGGATGTACCCGGAATAATTGAGAGAAAAAAATATGAGCAAAAAGAGGCTCAAATAAAAGTTAAAAATTCTCTTGAATGTTTTGTGTTAAAGCTTATTTGAGAAAGAGTGATAAATGCAATAGGTGTATATGTATAGATGTTTATTTTTCAACCTATGTGCTTGTGAATATGTTGCATTCTAAATCGTTGGAAATCATGAATCTTTATTGTTGATTTGAACTTAATTGTAATATCTTTGATTCATGTTTATACTATAATGCATGCTTGTTAACTAGTTAATAAATTTATCTCCTTGTCTTGCAAAACATGATCATGAATTGCTTTTGGTATACTTTAAAGCTCTCGATGAAAACATAGAAAATAAAAAATAAAAATTCATGTTGGTTATGACAAGAGTAAATCATGATATCATTGCATTTGTGCTATATTTGTTATTATTTCTCTTTTACGTTCTTGATGAAATCATTGTCAAAGGGGGAGAAATATACAAAATGCATGCTTCTTGAAAGGGGGATAATTGATTTGCTTCCATTTTAAAATAGTTGATTTTGAAGTTTTGGATTACAAATATGAGAAATTCTTTCTTTTAAAAAGGGGGAGAGTTTTTTTGTCGTCACGTTTGTGATTTTTGAGCCATCTGAGTTTTTTGATTCGTTTTTCAAAAACACTAAATTGCATTTTGAAGATGTTGCCAATGTGTTCATCAAGGGGGAGATAAATATACAAAATGCATGCTTCTTGAAAGGGGGATAATTGATTTGCTTCCATTTTAAAATAGTTGATTTTGAAGTTTTGGATTACAAATATGGGAAATTCTTTCTTTTAAAAAGGGGGAGAGTTTTCTTTTCATCACGTTTGTGATTTTTGAGCCATCTGAGTTTTTTGATTCGTTTTTCAAAAACACTAAATTGCATTTTGAAGATGTTGCCAAGGTGTTCATCAAGGGGGAGATTGTTGGATCATGTGATGATCTTGGTGATGAACAATTGTCAAAGGTAAGTGTTTGTGAAAATACGGATATATGTTTTCAGACGATGAATAGTGTTTGTGCTGACGGTTGTATACCGGTCAGACCGGGCTAAGGCGACTGGTCAGACCGGAGGTATGCGAGCGGTCAGACCGGCCGTCACGCGGTTTGACTGACAGAGTGAGCCGACTTCTTGTCGGATTCGGATTTGGATGTTTCTTTCGTGGATTTGACTTATAGATGGTTTTTATACGTGTGGATACTGGTGTTATGCTAATGTGAGTTAAGTTGGGGATAACTTGTACTCGGATATGGAGTTTCTTTGTTGTTCATGTGCAGGTGTTGCTTGAGGCCATGGGAGTATAGCCGGTGATGGATCGGGACTAGGCTTGGGAGAAGTTGAGGTCCAGAGGGTCGAGGATATCACGCGGGATGCTCAGGCTAGAGAACAATGCATGTGGAGGTGAAGGTTTCCATATGGCGTACACGTGGTGTTGTATGCGTATGGAAAGCGGAGTCAAATTTGGTAGGAGTCCAAATTTGGATAGTGTTGAGTTTGTTGCTTGTATGGGAGGTTTCCTATGGGATTAGGACTTCTTGTATGAGTAGGATTCGTGGCTAGGGGCAGCCATGATGAGGGTATAAATAGAGGGGCAAGGTGTTGTCTCTCTGTGGGAGATGTGTGGAGTTTTAGATCAAGCTTTTAGAGCTTTGAGTTAGGGTTTCAAGATTAGTCGAAATTGTGGAGAGGAGTGCTGTGGTTGCACTTTGTAAACACTTGTTGATGCAATAAAGTCAAGAGTTTTGATCTACATCTTCGTGTGTTTTTACCGGCGTTGTTCTGGATCTCGACGGTCAGACCGAAGTACCACGGGCGGTCTAACCGGCAAGAGGCAACGGTCCAACTGGCGACACTACACCGGTCAGACCGGAGGCTTAGGCTCGGTCAGACCGGCGGCGGCGTTTTGACAGCAGCGGCGGCGGCGACGATCTACATCGAAAAGAGGGTAACTTTAATTTCCGCTTAAAGTTTTCGGTTTTTGGTGTTACAACCATTCACCCCCCCTCTGGTTGGCTTGGTATTTGGGATTCGATCCTACATCCGGGTCTGATTAGCCATGACTCTGGATAGAGATGGATCTCAGAGAAGCGGAGGTGGAAAGCTCATAGGATTGCTCTGAGTTGATCCAAGAAACTATTGTGGTCCTGATCCACTGCCACTGTCCCTGATGCCGACCATCTGTTGTAGGTAGAAGAAGGGACGAAAAAGGGGGGTTACACTAAAGATAAGATCTTTACCCACTTGACTATTGATCTGTTGTGAGTAGACTTTTGTTGTTCAAGTTGATTAAGCAAACAACCTAATATGGTCACATCCCCACCACTGATGTAAACCATACCCCTACACACAACAAACAACATACGGTCTAGCAGCTAACGACACTACCCTTCTAGGAAGGATTAGATTTAGGTGAGCCTCGGGGAAGTCTTCACTTGATCCTTGAAAATGTTGACTCTGAACTGATCTCCTCGCTCCTTTTGCTTGAAGCTTGAGGGCTTGACTGGTCTTCGCATGAAGCTTCCAGTTTGTTCTCCAGGCTCAACAGCTATAGAGTTTGGGGGACAGGAGAGAAATTTGACAAATCATTTCGCAAAGGACTTTCGAAGGTGAGAGAAGACATTTTGCAAATAAGGTTTTTTGAAAACTTGTCCTTAGGGGTTTAACCATTTGGCTTAACCTATAGTCAAGTTGGCTCTGATACCACTTTGTCATGCCCAGAAATTTAGCCAAATTTTCAAACTATTTTGTGTATAAGTCCCTGTCCTGGAATCAAGCCAGAGTACACAAAACAACAAATTAATATACAGATCCAAACGTAAATAAAGCGTAAATACTTATAGAAGAGGCACTTAGTCCTTACACCGAAAAGAAAGCAACAACAGCGGAAAAGGCGATCCTAGCGAAGATTCAGCTCCACTCCATTGGCAAAGCTCAACTGGGGTATAAGCCTTGGTTCTCTAACTTCGTCTTCAGCTCAGAAGCACTACATTTCTAAAAAGGGGGAAAATAGCAAGTCTGAGTACAACCACCGTACTCAGTAAGCCACACCAACGATGCAGACGTGTAAGGGGAGACAAAGAGAGGTTTGTGGCTATTTGCATAAAGACAATTGTAAATATTTATAGTTGAAAACTGTAAAATGGTTGATTAATTAAGGCAAGATTAAATATCCACTAAACAATGCTATATCACGTTGAACAGGCCCAACCAAACCTGAACTACACCAATTTATTAAGTCATGTTAATTAATTGAGTGGGACTAATCACAGTGAATCTGATCGATCGCCCATAACCGCGAGCACGGCTATTCAAATAGTTTTACTCTGGCCAGAGGTGTACAACTATACCCATAATATACCACCATCATACTGCAAAGGGGGAAATTGTGATAAGACCCTTCGCATAACTTGCCCTAACCAAGCGCACCACACTGCAGGTTTCACCCCTACCTTTAAATCCATGGTAGGCAGCCCCCCTTGTGCCTAGGTGAATCCGAAAGCCGCATAGACCGTCGTAGGGCCCATTCACCCTTGCCTGGATACGTCAGAAAGGGAAGAGCTATACTACAAGTCCAGTAGTTGCCCATTCTTGCTTGTGGTAAGCATTGTAAGTCTTCCAGGATTTCCCGCGTACCGGTCCTTAATTGCCATGGTGAGACAAACAAAACCATGCACCCACAGGCCCCCATTAAGCCATATTTTAGTTGGATAATTATGACCAATAAAACATGGCCAGATGTCTCGAGCTCTCAGCTCATCAAGATACTAAATGTAGAGAATATAATTATCCCATTAAGTGAGCTAGTGGTATTAACCATGGCTAAGTATCTATAATTCTAGCAAAGTCAACATAAGTGACACCTGCTAGTCAAATTATCACCCATGTCTAGCAAAGGAGGGATAACAAATCGGTATGGCACAAGCAAGTAGATAGGTAATTCCAATCCCACGTAATTAGCAAAATAGTGCAATTGATTTACAAACGGGAAAACATTTCATAATTTAAGTTCAACATGCTCAAGGAGGAAAGTGTGACTTGCCTTGCTTCTTCAAGCAATCTTTCGAACTCTTTTCTTCGTGAGCACGATCTTTCGAAACGACAGATTCTATATGCTGGCACACAAAATGAGGAAAAACCCTAATGAAAACCAAATAAACACTACATGAAAAGTAAACAAACATGTAGAGCTCAATTTTTGATGAATTTTGCAAGTTGAATGGCTCAATTTGGAGTTCGTATGAATTAGTTATGAATTTTTGAAGTTTTGAGCCATTTAAATGAATTTCTAGAATTTTAGTCGATTTATGATGCAATTATTAATTATTTTAACAAAGAAAAAGGTGAGCGCTGATGTCAGCATGGGGCACCGGCACCGACTCGCGGGCCCTAGACGTCAGCGGCTCCAAGGGGTTGGTGCACGGTGGACCGGGTCCTCGCGTGGCCGGGAAACGCGTCCACCACGTGGTGCCGATGAGGCAGTCAGGTGGGACGGGCGCGCCGACGTGGCAGCCACGCAGCGCCGACGTGACAGAGCCACTAGCAACCATGGCGGGCGCCACACGGACGGCCCAGATTCGCCCGAAGGAGAATTGCACGACATGGGAGGAGTGGCCGGTTGGGGCGCAGGCTCAGCTCAAGACGACTCGGCTGGACATGGTGCGGCGGCGACGCACAGCCGGATGGCCACCAATGATGGCGGCGCGGCGTGACGGCGGCACGGGAGGCGGCGGAGAGAGGGGAGATGGGGAAAAAGAGAGAGGGAGGAACGGGGAAAGTTTTTATAGTCCGATGGGTGACGGGAGGCTGGAAAAGACGGGCAAAGTGGGCGCTGGTGTGGGAAAAAAGAGAGGGGAAACCGGCGCTTGATTTCGTGGGAGTGGGGAAAGACTGCGCGGGACATGGGCGGCGACCTCGTCCGCACGGTCAGGCGCGAGAGTGGGAGTGGGGCTTGAGGGGGATGTGGCGACGTGGGGCAAGAGTGGCAGCGTGGCCGGTGGAGTGGGGTGGCTGGACGTTAGGGGCGAAGCTGATGGCCCCACTTGTCAGCGAGAGAGAGAAGAGATTGGCCGGGGAGGTAGAGTGGACTTTGAGCGAGGGGAGGCAAACGATGGCCCAAGGAGGAGGGAGGGGAGGTGAGCGGGCCGGGGAGAGACGAAGGGAGTCGGCCCAGGAGGGAGAGGTGGACGGGCCGAGGGAGGAGAAAAATAGACTTTGGGCCGAAAGCGGCCCAAAGTGAGGCAATGGATTTTAAATTGGTTTTCAATTTATTTAATTGGTTAAATGATGTTTGTGTTATTTAAATTATTTATTGAGCTCTGAAAAATTTCAGAGAGTACTTTAGGCATGGAGAATATTATAAAATATTCCTAGCCATGGTTTTTAAAGGAATTTTTTAATTCCCTTATTAATTTCACTTGTTAATTTGCTTTAACTTTAATATAAATTCTAAAAATAATTTATTAAATGATTTTTAAACCCGAACGAAAATCGGGGCTTGACAGGTATAGATCCATGTACATCCATCGATCACTCATCATTAGGTGCCAACAAAAAAGCCATCTATCAGTGAAGGAGTGGTGTCTAGCTAGGTGTGTGACAAACTCCATTGAAATTTCAAGGAATGATGAAGCCGCTTTGAAGGAGAATATTTATATTAAATAGTAATTGGATGTCATTTATTTAAGTAAATTTGGAGATGTAATAATAGTAAAATTATTTTCCAGAACTTGCATGAAAACAATATACACTTGATAATTGTAATCTTGGGACAACAAAGTATAGTCTAAGACACAGTTGAAAATATATAATTACTCTACTCCCTCCATTTTAAAATGTATGACGTCATTGATTTTCGCATAACGTTTGACCATATCTATTAAAAAAAATATATAAATATGATTTATTTTATTGTAATTTGTTTTATCATCAAATAAAATATAATCTTAAATTATACTTTTACATAATTATAGTAAATTTTTGAATAAAACAAATGGTCAAAATTATGAAAAAAGTCAACGGCGTCATACATTTTGAAAAGGAGGTAGTGCATGCTAATCATATTTATATAGTTGCATAGTTGTGATTTTTATTTTAAAACATGTTTAACAAAAAATCAAATGCATGGAAACAATGTAGAGGCTAGCCATGTTATTTGCATAGGTGATTTGTTTGCATATATATCAAGAGTTCAAATATGTTTTTTAATTCTAGGAGAAAAATATGAATTGTTGAAATTTTGGAAATGACAAAAAAAATATCCACACTAATCCATCATTAATCTGATGGTCACTACATGAGTATTACTCTGCTCAATTTTGACATAGTAGTCATCTTGCATGCCATGCTATGATATGCTTGAGAATAAGTTAGACGGTATTGTAGCTTAATGGTACAAGTAGAACACATCAAGTATAGCTAGCTCATTATTGACTCAATGCATGTGTATGCAGGGACTATCTAAAAGTCCATGAAAGATTTCTGAGATGTGTTAAAATGGAATAGAACCTCCAATCATTTTTCCTGAATTTACAGTCCTTAATTTTTAATAGTGTCATATTCAAAAAGTAAGGATATTTTCATACAGGACCGCAAGCCACCTTCATAGAAATTAAAGAACACCCTCTAAAGGTCTATTAGGACACGTTCAATGCTCCACGTTACCATCAATAGGTACAACAATCAATAGAAAGTCATATGAGAAGCATAATTATTTAGGAGAGTGTCGATGGTGTAGATTGCGACTACGGTATTTGTAGAGTATGAGATCATTGGTATAAGGATCTACATGAAACGAGTTCAAGCACACAGAAGACAAGAATTATACTGGTTCAGACCCCTCAAGATTTAATAGCCCTACTCCAGTTTATATGGGATTATGATGAAAACCACAAAGATTACAATAGAGAACAACAGAAACGTAAAGTACCGACGAGATCCCTATCGAGAACGACTTGACGAGATTCAGGCGGCAAGTTGTATTCAAGTCCTCTAGATTACCTCTGCTATGATGATGGCTTGCTCTATGATTCGATGATCCCGCACCCCCTAGGGGCTTTGTATTTATACCGTAGACTGTCTTGCCCTCCAAGTAGGATTCGGAGAGTACTTTTAGCCTAGGAGATCACAAAGATTGTATCCTCCCCGAATAGGACTCTAACACCTTGTATTCGGGATACAATTTTCCTGTTTGTTAGCCGAATTCTATAATGTTAAGGTAATCTTCCCGTATACAAAGCGTATACCGTATCTGTATATTTCATGACCCCAAGGATAGGAGGTATGTCTTATCCGTAACCTGACAGTAGCCCCCGACTTCAAATCAAATGAATTCACAATGTTCTCAAGCCGCAGTACTCAAATAAATGATGTCATGCATACCTAACTGTTCTCAAATAATCAAGAAGGTACGAAGCCTTCGACAACACCATCAAAAAGCAATGGTCCTCCATGAATTTGACTTGAAGTCTAAAAAACTACCATAAACAAACTAAAAAAATCTTGGCCGTTCTCTTTCTTCCTTGAAATATGAACCATTGGCCTCGACCTATAAATTCCCATCTTGAGATTCACTTTGTCTCCTTCCCACAAGTAATCCCTCATTCTCCTGTGCCCTTTCAACCTTCAAGACCCCAAAAACCAATCTTCATTCTTGAACCTCACCCTTAACCAATCCAATGGACTTAGGCAAATCCAACATCGGTACAGAGGAACTGAAGGCATTGCAAATCCCAGGGAAGAGAATCCTGCCCTGATCGGAAGGAGGTACCAACCTTAACCCATCACTTGGCCAAGTTATTTGTATCGGAGATTTTTGCGATGTGGGTTCCTGCCTCCTCCTTCTGAATCTCTTCTCCTTCTCTTGAACTTCTATGGCATCCACCTTCTCCACCTAAATCCCAACTCCATTTCTTTTCTTAGTATTTTCACACACCTTTGCGAGACATATCTTGGGGTATCGCCTTTCTTAGATCTATTTAGGCACTTCTATGGGCTCAGATGGATGGAATCCCGCAGAATCTCCGGCTGCTGTGGCTTCCGCCTTTGAGATGAGATGAAGGCGGAATACATCCCCATCAACTGCCCTTTCTCTCGAGGAGCGTGGAGGTCCAAATGGTTCTACCCTCACGTCGAAGACCAATCCACCAACCTTGCTGTCCCAGATGAGAAGCCCGTACGCTCCCCTTCGTGGCATCTAAACCTTCTCTAACCCCTTCCCTCAAAAGCTTCGTAGACAAGATCCATGAGCTTCGAGATCAAGGGTTGTCGGGGTATGAAGTCGCTGAAGACTTCATACATCATCAAATTCAACCCCTCCAAGCTCGTGATCACCTCGTATATGAGTTCAATGGGGCACAAGACGAGACACAGATATCAGTTCGGGGTATACATTCTCGTAACCCTCCTGACCTCACTCCGATTATGGCTAATCCTCACAACATATCATTACTGTTTCTTTTGCAAAGCTTGATGACATAACCGTGGCTACCCGAGTTGGTCACCTGATTGCCGATGCTCCAGCAGGCCCGGACAACACCGTCACCCCGCTTTGCGACCTCTCATCCTCGGACAGGGACACCGCCATCAACATAAGTGACATAGATCGCAGTTTCTTTTTGACTTTTATCGTCCAAAAGAGTAGTAATCAAAGCTTTGCAAGTTCTGCCTCTAACGGACGTCATTGGTCCGCTCGCTGTCCACAAGTATCGTCTTCTCTAAAAGAGAAGGCAATCTTAGAGTAGGCCACTGCTGGAAACGCTCCTAGTGGCAGTGGAACCAAAGCCTCCAAGAGGAAGTGGGTGGCTTTGACCAAGCTGTCCGGAGCCAGAACACTGGCATCGACGAGCGGCTCAACGGTAAATATCACTCCTTGTAGTCCATAAACTAATCCTGAGGAGGAATCTTTGGTCCTGACTTACGTATCTCGTAGACCACTTCTGGCATCAAGTCCTCCTCCTTGGGGAACAAGATGCTCTTGAAGCGGCCCAAGCCCGGGTAAGCGACCGTCCTTGTTGATTTCTGTACTTTGGCGTTCTTGTGACGTCCTCTTAGACACATGTTTCTTTTCATTGTAGCCCCTCCCCCGTGACCTCGGCGTAGAGTACCGGTCATGGGGACACGATCTCCGCAACCCCACAAGTCATTGTGGCCGCATCCACCTCTCCTCTTCCTCAGCCATCGTTTTGCTTACCGCGGTCGACAAACTACTGAAAACAAGCCGTCTGCTACAGTCGGGCATGCGAGACGTCCTCGCTGAAGTCGAATAGCTCCCAACAGTGGCTTCGACCTCAAATAAACGCACCGTTGAGCTAGAGGCTCAGCTAGCCGAGGCGCTGAGGGACTTGAAGAAATTCAAGGACCTGGTCGCAGGCCACGAGAGGCAACGACAAGGATGAGAGAAACGGCTGGAGGAGACCTAAGAGAACTTGGCGTCCCTCCGACAAGGCCTCCAGGAGAATTACGGGCGGCTTGACATGATGACCCATAGTCTGGGAGTACACGAGAAGGGCTTGAAGTTCGTTGACGAGACAACCGTCCTGGGTTCTATAGATTCTCTTATCGGCCGGCTAGAGGGCACGTCAACGAGACACACCGAGCAGGTCGCAGAGGAGATGCGCACTGGTCTCCGGACCGACGCATCCCATGTCCTCGCATGCCTCAAGCTCACACACCCTGAGGTGAACCTGGAGGAGGCACTAGAGAAGGACGAGGCTGATGACACATGCGAGGACATGATGTCGGAGCTTGTTGACTAGGGGGAGAACATCATTTCCTATTTTGAACAGTAATTGACACTCCCTTGTTGGCGCAGAATTTTGACCCACCCTCGTGTCAAAGCGGGTTCCACGTTACCACGGCGGCCTGGGAGATCTGCTTAACTCCAGTGCAGGTCCAATGGCTTGCCTAGGTGTATATAGGGCGTGCCAGTTGATTTGATCTGCAATCAACAAGAATAGACAAGTAAACCATGTTAGCAAACGATGGCCGATCGGCCGATAGGCCGATGTCGCATCGTGAAGGCCAAGCCGATAGGGCAAGGCTATATCGGCCTACTTGAGATCATAATGAAATAAGATTAATATACAGATCTAATCTCATCGGCCTTCATCAATGTGTCTGTGTTAATCTAATATCATCGGCCGATGAGGGATGTGGGAAGTGAATGCACTAGCTAATACTCTAGTGTGAACTTATATGAACCGATCGGCCGATATAAATGTACTGATCACAGAGAAATCCTAAGATCAATCTGTGACAAATATGTTTATATTTGTCGATCCACTCATACAAGTGGCAAATACATACAAAAACATAAAGTAATCAACAAGCTAATTCTACCATCGTCGGCAATAAACCCTAAAGCGAGTTTGCCGCTAGCGAGACGGAATTGAGGTGCCATATCAAGATCATTCAAAACATGATAAACGACGATCACGTCGCCAGGGCTTAACGTGTCTAAAACGACACGCTAGCCCCGACGACGTAGATCGTCGGGTACGAGTTCTTACCTCTGCTCTGGGGAAGCAAGAACTCGCCGAAAATCAACCTCTTGCGAGGGTGGCGATGCGCCGAAAGTAGATTGAACTGTATGTTTTTGGTTGTTGAATTGAGAGGGATTCTAAGTACAAACTACCGAGATATTTATACCCGTGATTTACAACATTGTCCATAAAGGACACGATTTTATCTATAACTAACAAACAAGTCCTTGTGGCGGACTCTTGCCATAGATTAGATCGAAACTATCTTAACTTCCTAGTTTAAGAAATACGATTGCTAAAATCGAGCTTTATCTCTACTTGGCAATCTCCTTCGAAGCTTGACTCAGGCCCAAACCGAGCCCGCTCTGCCCCCATCGGCTTCCTGCTTCCATCAGCCGATGGCCGCATTGAACTCACATCGGCCCTCTGCTGGCTCTTCTCTTGGTCCGATGCACCGCTGAGTCCGATACAGGACTTGGTCCGATACTCGGCTTGGTCCGATAGCGTAATCGATCCAACTCGAGCTGCTCCTTCTTCTCTGCGTCGGTTTTCTCTTTCTTCTCCGAGTAGATTACGAAAATCTGGTGTTAACACATGCCCCCCAATTCCGCTTCATTATATAATGTGGTGGAATTAGCTCCGAAGAACCTCATCGAGCTCATCGCTAGGGTTTGTGAAAAATCCACACAAATCCAGATCCAGAGCTTTCCGCCGCCAATCTCCGCGCGCAGCTCCTCACAGCCACCTGGGCCTTTCAACTCCGGCGATTCCTCGGCGTCTTCCCGACGGGACCTCCTTTAACGGCGACCTCCTCGACAACATCCACGGCAACTTTTCCTTTCTACGTCTCCGAGATCCCCGAGGTAAACCAATCCTTCTTCAAATTTGCATTTTCATTTTCCCGCCGAGACTTTTCAAAACTAGGGTTTATGCTCTTGCCCACCATATCTCACTTTTTATCACTTTCCATACGCCGTAGGTTTTCAAGAACCAGATTCTGATCCCCACAGACGACAAGTCACACCGATTCCTCCTGGGTCCCCTAGGCAACCCTGATCCCTCTTGGCTGATAAACGCAGAATCAAACAAAGTCCCCTTCAAGCAAGCAAAACCCAACGTCTCCTCCTGGAAACACACCTTCAGATCTTGGCCATCAAGGCTCAATGGATACAGGACCTGGTACAAAAGGATTGCCGCAGCCAAACAGGTACACTAGGATGAGGTCGGAATCGGCCAATGCCTTGCTCTGTCCTTAGCCGATACCAAGAAGAATGAACCCCTCATGTCAGCCGCAACTTATTTCTGGTCTAGCACTTTGAACGCTTTCCTATTCCGGCAAGGTCCAATGACTCCTACATTGATAGACGTCAAGATGCTAACAGGTCTAGACATCCTCACCGAAATCAACCCCTTTAATCTTCTTATCAATAGCAGCCATAAATTGAAGACCAAAAAGATTGGGGGCTGGTCTGGATACATCTCTGAGCATATGGAGCAAGGGTCTGTCTCAGACAGAGAACATGTAGTGTTTCTGACCTTGTGGTTAGAGAGATATGTTTTCGGCGGCTCAACCTGTGGCCCTACTCTGAATTGCCAACATCTAGCTCAGGCCCTAGTTGAGAAGAAAAAATTTCCGCTTGGCTGATACCTCCTTGGGGCTGTCTATCGGCTACTTAACTCTGCCAGCCAAGACTTAATGCTGAATTGGATAGTGGCTCATGGAGGTCCATGGTGGTTTGTTCAACTGTGGTTAACCATCCATACCAACACCATGGTCGATCGGCCTCCACTATTGGATTCAGTCTTCCCATCGGACTACAGCGACAATGAAGATCCCTCATCTAGGAGGTGCATGTCTTTTGGAGAAGCGACTTCAGTTTACCCTGGAGCTGACCAATTGGCCGACGGGATGTCTGAATGGTTTGTCCGATTCTACAGCGGTCCACCATCAGCCAAGATGGATATGTTCATCTACCCCACAGACTCTGACTTTGAGCTCCCTTCTGACCTGGCCTTGGGTCTGCTGAACGATGATATCATCTCAAGGGAGATCTTCATGATTGGCGTGTCCCCATGCCTGCTCCCAGTGGGTATATTCCAAGGCAGAAGCACCAGCTTATCATATGAGTTCTACAATCCAATGGTGGCTGCCTGATAATGTGGATTTGGACAGCTTCCTATCAGCTTACACTTCCATCGGCTGTTAGAGAGCAGGGGCACGGTCTCATCGGCGTTGATCATGAGCAAAGTCCTGGAGACCGAAACTCCAACCTTGGGCGCCTGCGATCGATTGCTGTTGAGTGCCTTTATTCATTTCAGTTTCCAAACGTGGTGGCATGAGTGGGCTACTCATATCTTCCATCAATCGGCCAGGTTTTACCTAACAGAGCTTATCAATGATATCAGTCCTCAAGTCCCTGACGCCCCAGCTCCCAGTGTCAGCAATAGCGGGCAGAGGATAACTTATGCTCTAGTCCTAGCTCCATCAGGAAAAGCTGTCCTGGAATCAACTATCGGCCTTACTGCTCCAAAAGTGTCATCGCTGCTCCAAGGGCCGATAGTCAAAGAAACCACCAAGAGAAAAGCGCCGGCCAAAGACAAAGCTCAAAAACCCAATAAAAAGTCTAAGACCGACGACCCGACCGATCTCGACAAGCTAGACCCCTCCTTAGAAGAATTCCTAGATAATCAAGTGATGGAGGAAGAAGTCGATACAGCAGCTGCCGGCATGCCTGAAGATCAAAATCCATTGGTCACCACTGCTGAACAGCCATCGGCCAAGCCAACCGAAGGGCCATCGGCCAATAAGCCAACTAAGGATCCATTGGCCACAACCACTGCAGAACCACCAACCGATGGTTAATCTGACGCCGCCCAACCCAAGAGAACTAGACACGCAGTCCGCAAGGTTGGTGTAATCTTCCTCACCCATTTCTTTAATTCCACTTCACTGGTTTATTATAACTTGATTTTTTGCAGGTCATCGCGTCATCTCTACTTAAGGAGAGAACTCAATTGGTCCCATTACCAAGAACAAAGAAAGCCACATTGAAGAAACGCGAACAAGCCAAGGCCCGATTGAGAACTCCATCTCCTTCTCCACCACCTTCTCCAGTTGCCTCAGTAAGCGCTGATCTACCTATTTCATCTTTTTGGCCAATAATGTATACCTAATCCCTGCATTCTTGTCTTTCTTTTCAGCCACAAGCTCCATCGCCTGCACCACATCGGCCAACCTCATCGCCTGTCGCCACAGAACAACAAAAAGAGGCCGATGTAACCACAGCCGATGTCTCATCACAGGTAAACCAGACCACTTTGAACCTCTTGCCGATTTTACTTTGACTGAGTTAACCATGTCTTAACCATGTCATCACAGGTAAACCAGACCACTTTGAACCTCTTGCCGATTTTACTTTGACTGAGTTAACCATGTCTTATTTTGATGATTGCAGAGGTTAGCCGATATGTTCACTTTCAACATTGGCCAATTTCTTGATGATGAAGACAAAGAATCATCCAGCGCAGCCAAGCCGTCAATCTCTGAAGAACTAAAAGGCCAGCTGTCTGACATCGCCAATCGGCTGGAGGCATCCATAGAATCCCTGGTGGAGAATTGCAATCCAATCAGGAGCAGAGTACAAGAAATCCAAGATCAATTGCCTGAAGACCTGATGGAAATATTGACACCAGCCATATTCTTGGAGCAGTATCACTTCAAGCTTCACAAGGCCAAAGAAAGAATTGCAGAGAGGCGGGAGTGTGAAGGCTTGGAATCGGCCGTGTCTGCCAGCAAAGCTCAAGTAAACTCTGATAAAACTAGACTGGACGAGCTGGTCGCTGAGCCGATTGCCTTGAATAAGAAACTTGAAGAACTCCGTCGCCTTGAAGCAGACCTGTTGATGAAGCTAGAAGCAACCCATGAAAAAATCCAAGAAGTCGAAGTTAAGATAGCTGCCTCCCCAAAGGCGATAGAGGACCAAACGGCAAAGCTAAAAGCATCGGCCAAGTATCTAGCAACCCTGAGTAAGACGTTGAAACCAATTCCAGGGTCATTGGCTGATGATGCTCGGATAATAGATGATATTGATCAAATTCGTTGCAAGGCCATTGCAGCTATCCAGAACTTCATAAACTGATGTAATATACTTTTATTTTCTCCTTGTAAAAGTTAACTTTGTCTTCGATTAATATATATCTCATCGGCCAATCGGCCGAATATGATTGACCATCTCGTCTTAATCATGTAACTCACAAGAATACCGATTGATTATGAACAATGACTCACATCGGCTGATAGATCATAAATAGTGGAGTGCTTCAGCCGATGGATCCACTAAGAACAGTAAGCATATCGGCAATAAAATCCTCCTGAAAGCTTAACCAAAAAATCCGTTCGAAAAATTTTAAAGTCCGCAAATTTGTAATCCATCCGATATCCATCTGAAGAACTACTGAGTATATATATGCCCCCCAAATTTTAGAAGATGATCAAATTTTAGAAGATGATGGCTCATGTTGTAAAATTTGAACTAAGGGCGATAGTATATATCGGCCATCTAAAGGCGATGCATTGTACATCGGCTATTAGCAGTAATCGGCTAGCGAGCCGATCATGAGTTGATTCAAATGCTTGGGTAATATTTCTTTAAATATTTGCCATTGAGCGCTCTGCCAAAAACCTCTCCATCTAACCCTTTTAAGAAATACGCATTATGAGGAGCACACCGATGAATCTGAAAAGGACCTTCCCAATTAGGCGACCACTTGCCTTATCTGTTGTCTCTGGAACCAATCGGCAATATCAATTTTCAGACAAGATCCCCTTCCTCAAATGATTTGGCTACAACCTTTTTGTTATAATGACGAGCAACTCGATCTTTATCTCGCTTGATTTTTTCCAAAGCCCGCAATCATACGTGTGCCAAATCATCCAACTCATCAACCATGAGATTGTGGTACTCATCGGCTGTCAAGTCATCCTGCAATGCAATCCTTCTTGGGCCGATGTTGGTTTCCCACGGCAGCACAGCTTCATGCTCATAAACCAACTGATAAGGTGGCACTTGAATCACACCATGACAAGCCATCCGATACGCCCGAAGGGAATCGGCCAGCGTTGTATGCCACTGTCTCGGCTGTTCATCAATCTTCCTCTTGATCAACTTGATTAAACTCTTGTTAGAAGCTTCTGCCTGCCCATTAGCTTGCGCGTAATATGGAGAACAATTCAATAGTTTGATGCCCATGCTCTCAGCAAACTCAACAAACTCATCGGACACTAAAATTGATCCCTGATTTGTCATCAACGTCTGTGGAAGTCTAAATCAATATATGATATGCTCCTTAACAAACTGAATGGCGTCCTTGGAGTCAACCTTTTTGAAAGGGATGGCCTCAACCCACTTTGTGAAGTAATCTGTAGCCGCTAAAATATACTTGTGTCCTTTGCTTGATGGTGGATTAATCTGTCCGATCATGTCTATACCCCATCCACGAAACGGCCATGGCTTTATGATTGGATGCATAGCTGATGCCGGTGCTCTCTGAATTGCTCCAAACTTTTGACAATCTTGACACCCCTTATAGTACCTGAAACAATCCTCTAGCATTGTCGGCCAAAAATATCCAACGCGCTTCAAAAGCCATCGCATTTTATGGGCCGATTGACGTGTTCCACAAATCCCTTCATGAACCTCGCTCATAACAACTTTGGCTTCTTCTGAACTCAAACACCTTAGCAAGACACCATCAATCGTCCGATAGTATAGATCATCATCGAGCAAGACATAATGTAGGACTTTATACTTCATCTTCCGTGACACCGATTGAGAAGGATTTCTCAAATATTCGATGATAGCGAACCTCCAATCATTGGCGTCCACGGTAGCGATTTTAACTTCAACATCTTTCACCATCGCCCTGTATCCTGATGCTCCTTGAGCTAAATCATTGGCTTCAAAGTTTTGCTTCCGCGGTATATGTCTCATCGTCACAATCTTGAAAGTTTTTAACAATTCTTTGCACTCTTCATTGTAGACCCTTAGAATATCATTCCTGCACTCATACTCCCTAGAAAGCTAATTAATCACCAACTATGAATCACCAATAATTTCTACGGAATCGGCCTCTACTTCTTGTAATAACTGCAAACCCTTAAGAACAGCTTCGTATTCTGCTTGATTGTTAGTATAATAGGGCTTGATAGTAAATGCAAACTCGAAGCTTGCCCCCCGAGGGGATACGATGGCTAGGCTGATACCGCATCCATGTCTGCAAACAGATCCATCAAAATACAGTGTCCATGGCACAATATCTGAATATGTGATTGAATCATCTCGATGTTGAACAATGAAATAGGCCAGGCCTTGTCCTTTCATCGCCTTTGCCGATTCATACCTGAGGTCAAACTCTGACAAGGCAAAAATCCACTTCCCAATTCTCCCTTTCAACACAGGGGCCGATAGCATATATTTCATCACATCGGCCTTACTTACCACAATGCACTCATTGGAAAGTAAATAATGCCTCAATTTAGTACATGAAAAATATAAACATAAACATAACTTCTCCACTGGCGTGTACCTTGTTTCAGTGTTCAACAATCTTCTGCTGAGATAGAAAATAGCTCTTTCTTTGCCATCGATGTCCTGAATCAAAACAGAGCCGATAGACCTCTCATTGGCCGACAGGTACAATTTGAATGGAACTCCCTTCTGTGGAGGAATTAAAACTGGCGGGGAACTCAGATATTCCTTGATATTGTCCAGCGCCTTTTGCTGCTTATCACCCCATATAAATTCCTGATCCTCTTTCAACTTCAATAAAGGAGTGAATGACTCTATCCTTCCTGACAGGTTTGATATAAAACGTCGGACGAAGTTGATTTTCCCAATCAGAGACTGTAGCTTGATCTTGTTCTCCGGAGCTGGATCTTTTTTATGGCATCGATGTTCTTCTGTGTGATCTCGATTCCTCTCTCATGGACCAAGAAACCCAAAAACTGACCGGCCGATATGCCAAAAGCACACTTGTTAGGATTCATCTTTAGACCGTATTTTCTCGCTCTTTCCAGTACCTTGCGTAGATCGGCCAAATGATCATCGTACTCTTTTGACTTCACAACCACATCGTCAATGTAGACCTCAATCAAGGAACCAATAAGGTCATGAAAAATATAATTCATTGCCCTCTGATAGGTGGCTCCAGCGTTCTTTAGACCAAATGTCATGACGACCCACTCATATAGGCCGATTGCCCCCGGGCACTTGAAAGCCGTCTTGTGAATATCTTCCTTAGCCATGAAAATTTGGTTATAGCCTGTATTTCCATCCATAAAACTGATGATCTTGTGTCCAGATGCAGCATCAACTAGCAAATCTGCCATCGGCATAGGGTACTCATCCTTTGACGTTGCTTTGTTTAAATCTCTGAAATCGATGCACACCTTGAGCTTGCCATTCTTCTTCAACACTGGTACTATATTGGAAACCCACTTCGCATATCGGCAGGGTCTGATAAAATTGGTGTCATAGAGCCTTGTAATTTCTGCCTTGATAGCTTCATACATATCGGCCTTAAATATCCTGGGAGCTTGTTTAAACGGCCGATAGCCCGGTTTTATAGGTAGCCGATGTTTTACAATCGATCGGCTTAGTCCTGGCATCTCATGATATTCCCATGCAAAACAATTCATGAATTCTTTCAAAAGATGTATCAATTTACTCTTATATTCCTTTGGTAGGTTGGCACTTACATACGTCGGCCTAGGTCTATCACCTATCCCTATGTCCACTTCTTCAAGCTCATCGGCCGACGTGAAGCCTTGTCCCAATTTCCCATCTAATTCATCCACCGCATCTTCTGTGTAGGGACTAACTTGTTCATCTTGGCTTGTAGATATTATACCTTCATTAAAGTAACTGCTTGTCTCCATCTTCGATCGGCTCGATATCACAGTCAATTACCTTCAGGAAATCGGCCTCCCAAATTCGTCCGGACAGGCAATCGATTCCTTCCATCTCCCAAACAACAAGATCAGCACTGGCCACATGTACTGATCTGTCGGCTTGCACGATCTCGACCTGGTCTCCTTGCTACTGAATAAGGCATTGATGCATTGTCGAAGGGACATAACAATTTGCATGAATCCAATTTTGTCCCAACAACAAGCTGTAGGAACCCTTTCCATCAAAGACAAAGAAGGTAGTAGGGATGGTCTTGTTGCCAACTGTAAGCTCCACATTCAGCACCCCCTTTGCTTCGGACGCATTGCCGCCAAAATCTTTTAACACCATGTTTGTCTTGATTAGATCCTCAGGTACTTTTTCAAGCTTCCTGAAAGTTGTATATGACATCAAATTCACTGCCGCGCCGCCATCGACTAGCATCTTTGTCATCGGCCGCCCATTGACGTATCCCTTGATGTACAACGGCCGGAGGTGCCTATAGCTGGTGTCAGCTGGTTTGTCGAACACGGCCTGCTCTAGTGACAACTGTAGTTTAGCCGAAGATTGCTCCATCTCGTCATCGGCTATTACTTCATCGGCCATCTATATACTATACTCGGCTGGCAATAGAAAAACCATGTTAACAGAAGCTGATGCTATGCTTTTACCTTTTGTAGACGCAGGAGCTTGAGTTGATTTTGTTTTATCCTTATCGGCCTCTACCACTGTAGACTTTATCTTTCATTCTTTCTTGGTCTTAGTAGGCCGATGAGCGATTGCTGCCTGTTGCTCCTGGATCTTTTCTTTCTGCCTTAGCCTCTGGACCTGTCGCTTCTGGGTTTTGCTAAATAAATCGCCTGGGCACCATTGAGTGTTTTGGACTTGCTCATCATCTTCTATACGACGGTCATGGTGCATCGGCCCCAGCCTCTCGTGTACGGATTTCTTCTGCTTGATCGGCCGATGCGCTTGTCTGCTTGAGCTGCCCTGGTATGATTCCTCCATGTCGTTGCACGTAGGACATTCTTGCATCGTCGGCAACCTCATCCCTTCGTTCCAACAAAACCGGAAGAACTCGCACTCCCAATGAGGATCATAGAATTTATCTTGGTCAGAATGGTCTTGTGCTTGCTCCTCACACCTCCGTTGGTATTTCTTGATGAGGCCTTCTGAAGTTTGATGGGGTCGCTTGTTGGTCCGATAGGCATCGCTATCGGCCCCGTCAGCCCACACCATGTTAACTGGGAATGGGTGCCCTTCAATCTTCATCGGCCTTTTGGCTTCATCAAACTTGATCCTGTCCAGTTCGATGGCTGATTGTATCTGTTGTCGAAAGATTTTGCATTCATTTGTATGGTGAGAGTACGTGTTGTGCCACTTGCAATATCTCTTTTTCTTTATCTCTTCAGCCGATGGCAACACATGACCTACTGGCAACTGTATTTGCTTCTCTTGCAGTAGTAAGTCAAATATCTTGTCGGCTTTGTTGATGTCGAAGTCGAATTTCTCTTCTTTATCGCTCTTCTTAACCCACTGACATGTTGTTGGCTTCTTCATCCGGGCCCATTCAGCCAAATCAACTTCGGCATCAGCATCTTCATCTTCATCGGAGGCGTATTGATAAACGCTGTTGACCTTCTTTGTGAATTTTCTTGCCTCCTGGAACCTTTGCTCGTGGGCCGATACTTTCTGCGGTAGCTGAGCTAGACTTTCAAAATCTTGAGACGAGAACCTTTCTCGTATCGGCCCAAGTAGCCCCTGGAACGCCAAATCGGCTAGCTGGGAATTGGTCAAACTGAGGCTATAGCAACTGTTTCTAACATCCCTAAATCGTTGAATGTAATCCAGGACCGATTCGTCAACCCTCTGCCTGATGGCGGGAAGATCAGACAGCTTCATTTTTTGTACACCATTGAAGAAATATCGATGAAACTGTTTTTCCAGGTCTACCCATCCTCTGATAGAATTGCAGGGTAGAGAGGAAAACCAAGTGAATGCTGACCCTGACAAAGATAAAGGGAAAAATCTCACCCTCAATGCCTCCACAGCCGATGCCTCACCACACTGAGCTAAAAATCGGCTGATATGCTCATATGTGGAGACATTGTCTTGCCCTGAAAATTTGGAGAAGTCGGGAATCTTGTGTCAACTTGGCAACGGCACTCTGTCGAACTCCTCTGGGTATGGGTGCCGATATATTGTTGCATTCTCCTTGGGCTTTAAACTGAATTGATCACGCATCACTTTGGCTATCATATCGGCCCACTGCGCTTGAGTGACCCCTGCGGGCTGGTGTGGAAGCTCTTGGTTATAAAGTTGTTGAAAACTTTCCGGCCGATATTGTCTAGGGGAGTATGGCTGAAAGTGATGATTCAAGTTTGGCGCATCATACTGCCCTGTGGAGTACTGCTGATAGGCTTGCGGAGCGTTGTAGGCAGCTACTTGCGGAGGATTGCTTGGTAAGGGAAATTGGGCTTGCCCGGCCGATGCTGGATTGGCAGAGGCTTGTTGTATCGGCTCAACCATCGGCTGCTGCAAGGCTGCTGGAGCTTGTCTCCCCCTCGTCCATTGCGCCAATTGGTCTTCCGTGATGTGCTGGGGGCTTCCTCCCACCTGTTTCGTCAAGACCAACGGCATGGTCGACACTGGCTGGGCCGATGGAGGTGGGATCGGCGCTGTCGGCTGTGGAGCCGCACTCAGATCAGTCCTCAAGGTCCGATATGGAGGGAATTTGTTATCGGGCAAGAAGATCGGCCCTTGAGGTTTGTGCTGGTGAATGGAGCCATCTAGTATCGACTTGACAGCATTGGTCAACGTGTTTACCAGGACTCCGGATTGGTTGATTAGTGCTGAGTGGACCGTGAAGTCAATGCGGTCCTGTAGCGTCGGCGCAGCGCAGCGAGTATCGTCTTCAGTCTTGACAGCTTGATCTTGGGCTGCCGCCGACGTCCTAGCTCCGTCCCCAGGGCTCGGCATTACCACCTTGGATTTTTGAATGATGGTGCCTTGCTGAGTCCTGGAGTACGTCTGCAGGTACATGTTCTGGAACTGCTCTACCAGCTTTGCCATCTCAACCTTTTGCTCCTCGTTGAGCTGATCAGCGGTCATCGAGACGACATTTTCTTCTGAAATTTCGCTCTGCTTGGACATCTTGAAGTGAACTTGTTGACGGTGTGAAGCTTGTGTTATTCTTGCTCCCACCAGGCGTGCCAAAAGCATGTTGGCGCAGAATTTCGACCCACCCTCGTGTCAAAGCAGGTTCCACGTTACCACGGCGGCCTGGGAGATCTGCTTAACTCTAGTGCAGGTCCAATGGCTTGCCTAGGTGTATGTAGGGCGTGCCAGTTGATTTGATCTGCAATCAACAAGAATAGACAAGTAAACCATGTTAGCAAACGATGGCCGATCGGCCGATAGGCCGATGTCGCATCGTGAAGGCCAAGCCGATAGGGCAAGGCTATATCGGCCTACTTGAGATCATAATGAAATAAGATTAATATACAGATCTAATCTCATCGGCCTTCATCAATGTGTCTGTGTTAATCTAATATCATCGGCCGATGAGGGATGTGGGAAGTGAATGCACTAGCTAATACTCTAGTGTGAACTTATATGAACCGATCGGCCGATATAAATGTACTGATCACAGAGAAATCCTAAGATCAATCTGTGACAAATATGTTTATATCTGTCGATCCACTTATACAAGTGGCAAATACATACAAAAACATAAAGTAATCATATGTATTAGGTAAGACCGGCTGAAACCCCGGCACTATCCTTAATTACGATCGAAAACAGGCTTTGAGTTAGATCTCGAGACACGACTAAGGTCGATAGCAACTCAAGGTTTGAATCGAGAATTAACACAAAGACAATCAAGCTGTCGATCACTTTTGGGGATGGTAGATGCTTTGGATGATCTAGATAAGCAAGCTAATTCTACCATCGTCGACAATAAACCCTAAAGCGAGTTTGCCGCTGGCGAGACGGAATTGAGGTGCCATATCAAGATCATTCAAAACATGATAAATGACGATCACGTTGCCAGGGCTTAACGTGTCTAAAACGACACGCTAGCCCCGACGACATAGATCGTCGGGTACGAGTTCTTACCTATTCTCTGGGGAAGCAAGAACTCGCCGAAAATCAACCTCTTGCGAGGGTGGCGATGCGCCGAAAGTAGATTGAACTGTATGTTTTTGGTTGTTGAATTGAGAGGGATTCTAAGTACAAACTACCGGGATATTTATACCCGTGATTTACAACATTGTCCATATAGGACACGATTTTATCTATAACTAACAAACAAGTCCTTATGGCGGACTCTTACCATAGATTAGATCGAAACTATCTTAACTTCCTAATTTAAGAAATACGATTGCCTAAAATCGAGCTTTATTTCTACTTGGCAATCTCCTTCGAAGCTTGAATCAGGCCCAAACCAAGCCCGCTCTGCCCCCATCGGCTTCCTGCTTCCATCAGCCGATGGCTGCATTGAACTCACATCGGCCCTCTGTTGGCTCTTCTCTTGGTCCGATGCACCGCTGAGTCCGATACAGGACTTGGTCCAATACTCGGCTTGGTCCGATAGCGTAATCGATCCAACTCGAGCTGCTCCTTCTTCTCTGCGTCGGTTTTCTCTTTCTTCTCCGAGTAGATTACGAAAATCTGGTGTTAACAGAATGCTGATAGTGCGTTAGATCCACAGGGATCCCAACTTAACTCTCTCCTTCAACGAAACCAAGGTACGAGAACCTGACCTTTATAGCCTTTTCTCCCGTATTTGTGGAGGAAGCTAACTGAGATCATATGTCCTGCGTAGGCCTCGAGAACGACTTTGAGGAGAAAAAACACCGCGTCGAGTATTGGAAGGCAAAGTTCGAGAAGACGGACCTCGAGAAGATGGCCAATGCCGTCCGGAAAGACCAAGATGTAGAGGCCCTTCGAGGTAGGGAAGTCTGGATAGATGCCTAACTCGAAGGTTGTTGTTAAGCGCTACAACGTCTTTGCGAAGAGCTGCGAATGGTCCATCCTCCTCTCGAGAAATCTATCAATGGTCATCTGTCCTGGATGTGAAGTACGTGCGACCACCTTGCGGGTATCAGAAAGCGGAACGACAATAGCCTAAAGCAGGAGTGTCGTCGCGCTAGTTGGTGTGTTGGTGGTCATATCTTCGCCTGCATCTGTGATGGGCGCCCGCAAATGAGCTTGAGTTTTCTCCAGCAAGGGTTCTCGCGTTCTCGCATGAAGGCAGACGAGATCAACCGCCTCGCGCAATCCTTAGCTCCGTTGGCCGAGGTCGTTTTCTCCATAATGGACTGGCAGTGGCCGTCCTAGTAGTTTCTGTACCTAAGGAACACTTAATATATATGTTAGCATTTTACATATGTATCAGAACTTAAGTAAGAATTGAAATCTATTGTATAAGTATCTGAAAAGGACTGCCCTCAGCCAACAGAGTACGATACTCTCCCTAGCCCTTAGCTGTTTTTATGGGAAAGTCATTTTTCATGAAGATAGCTTAAATCTTATAACAAACCAAGCTGAAGCTGCGAAGTCCTAGCCCCCAGCAGTGAAGTCGGGAAAACTAATTCCCGGTTACACGGCTTGGTTAATATGCTCAAGTGGATACTTTAACATGACCAGATCTAACATGATCGTTTGACCCTGCATGGCCTAACAAATTTCATAGTGCTAGACGTCCCTAGCTAGGGTCCATGGGATCCCAAACCTTGTCAGACTAGCAAAAGAGGACAATAGGATCGACTTCGAGACAAGGCGACATAATAAAAGAGGATCACTGGGTAAAACACTTCGAAAGAAAATAATTCAAAATATTGTATATTATTAAACAAAACTTACAGACTTTGGTACATCGATTTTATTCATAGAATTTACGTAGTTGGTCAATGTTCCAAGAGTTTGCCAACTCACGACCTTCGTCGTCTACGATCTAGAACGCGTTTGGCTTTAAGACTTCGACCACCGTGTACGGTCCCTCCCACTTAGGTGAGAGCTTGTTTCACCTTGCTTGATTATGAACTTGTAGAAGGACGTAATCGCCGATGCTAAGTGTACAGGCATGAATATGCTTTTCGTGATAGCGACGTAGGGCCTGTTGGTACATGGCTGCGCGAACAGCAACATGTTTTCGATGTTCTTCTAGAAGGTTGACATCGTCTGCTCGCTCCTCCTCCTGATCCTTAGCTGAATACTGTTCGACTCGTGTAGATCGATGTCACAGCTCGGAAGGGAGCATGGCTCGAAATGATACACAAGAAAGAAAGGAGTCTCTTTGGTGGAGATTGTCAGGGTAGTGCGAACGGCCCACAGGACAGAAGGGAGTTCATCAACCCAGCATGTGTCATAAGCCAGGAGCCTATCGTACACACGTGTTTTGATCCCCTGGAGCATGATACCGTTTGCCCGCTCGACTAGCCCGTTACTCTGAGGATGAGAGATTGATACGAAGCAGATTTTTACTCGTAATTCAATGCATTCATCGTGAAAGGCACCACTAGTGATCTGGGAGCCGTTGTCTGTCAAGATCCGATGTGGTAGTTCGTATCTGCAAAATATCCCTTTCATAAACTTGATAGCGTGTTCGGCTTTGATTTCTCTTGTTGGCTTTGCCTCAATCCACTTAGTGAATTTGTCGATAGCCACAAACAAGAACTTGTAGCCACCTTGTCCTCGAGGAAACAGTCCGAAGATGTCAAGCCACAAGCACGAGAACGAGCAGATGAGAGGGATAGTTTGGAGCGCTTGGTCTGGCATCTTAGTGTGTTTACTGTGAAATTGGTAAGCTTCACACTGTTTTACCAAGTCGCAAGCGTCTTGAAGGGCTGTTGGCTAGAAAAATCCTTGTCGGAAAGCTTTTTCAACCAGAGTTCGCCCATCGACGTGAGAACCGCATATTCTTTCATGGATGTCTAGTAGTAGATCCTTGCCACCCTTGGGAGAGACAAACTTGAGCAGAACTCCATTCGATGCTTTTTTGTATAAGTCGTTGTCAATCATACAATAAGCTTTTGCTTGGCGAGAGTTTTTTAGCCTCGGTGTCTTCGTCCGGAAGTTTGTCGGCATCCAAGAAATTGTTGAGCAGAGTACGCCAGTCTCCCGTGGTCTCGATGTCGGCAATGATATGAGTGACCTCTGCCGTAGCCCTCGAGCTATTCTCGGCATTGGCTAAGGCGCCTTCGTCATCTGTGGTCTTAACTAAAGGTTTCGTCAAGACGTCCAGAAAGTTTCCCGGTTCAATAGGATCTCTTTTGGACGCACGCCATGCTAAGTTGCCGGCGTCAGTGTTGTCTTTGCGATAGGCATAACGTACTTCCATGTCGTCAAACTTTCGCTCCAGCTTCCTGACTTCAGTGAGGTACTTGGTCAACTCTGGGTTTGAGCATTTGTAGTCTTTATGCACTTGATTGGCAACTAATACTGAGTCCCCTTTTACGATTATTCGCTTTACCCCAAGTGCTGCCGCTGCTCGTAACCCGGCAAGTAGTCCCTCGTACTCTGTGATGTTATTTGTAGCTCTGAAGTTGAGGTGTATTGCGTGTCTGAACTGATCTTCGGTTGGAGATGTCAGAATGAATGCTGTCCCTGCTCCTTGGCTGTTGAAAGCCCCATCAAAGGCAATTGTCCATGTCTTGTCATTTGTCTGACTGGTTGGGGTGTTCTCGGGAACAGTCCAAACGGCAATGAAATCTACAAGAACCTTTGACTTGATGGCTGTGCGCTGGACGAAGTTGATATCGAATTGGCTTAGTTCGATGACCCATTTAGCAATTTGTTCGACGACGTCTTTGTTCCTTACCACTTTGCCAAGAGGGAAAGAAGAGACGACCGTGACTTTATGGGCCTGGAAGTAATGGCGCAACTTCCGTGATGTCATGACTACCGCATAGAGCAATTTCTGGATTTGAGGATATCAAGTTTTGGCATTGTGGAGGGCCTTGCTAACATAGTACACGGGATGTTGTAATTTGTCCCTCTCAACGATAAGCACAGTGCTAACAGAATAAGGTGTGACAACAATATATAGAAATAGTTCTGTAGTACAGAGGGGTTGGACAAGTACCATTTGAGTGCAATAAACGTGTTCTCAGCATCCTGTGTCCACTCAAATCTATCCTACTTTTTGAGTAGGGCAAAGAAAGGTTGTCCTCGTTCTCCCATCCTAGCTACGAACTGGCTTAGAGCTACCATACATCCTGTAAGCTTCTATACTTTCTTGAGTCTTGTCGGTGACTTTATGTTTTTGATGGTCTTGATCTTCTTGGGGTTTGTTTCAATTCCTCATCCGGAGACAAAGAAATCCTAGCAATTTCCCTTACGGTACTCCAAACGTGCACTTCTCCGAGTTCAGTTTGAGCCGATGTTGCCAGAGATTGTTGAATGTTTCCCTCAGGTCATCGATCAGCTTGTCCTTTGTCTTTGTCTTGACCACGATATCGTTGACGTATGCATCTACGTTCTTGCCGATCTAGTCATTGAAAGCCCCTAAGATTTCTTGCTGGTATGTGTTGCCTGCGTTGATTAGTCCAAAGGGCATCTTGGTGTAGCAGAAAACACCAAAGGGCGTGATGAACATAGTTTTCTCCTCATTCTCTTTGGCCATGCTGATCTGGTGGTAGTCGGAGTAAGCGTCGAGGAAACTCAACAACTCACAACTAGTAGTTGAATCCACCAGTTGGTCAATGTGAGGAAGAGGAAAGTGCTCCTTGGGGCATGCCTTGTTGAAATCGGTGAAGTCTACACACATCCTCGACTTGTTATTGGCCTTGCGCATCATTACTGGGTTAGCGAGCCACTCTGGATGGAGAACCTCCCTGAAGAAGCCTGCTTTGAGAAGTTTGTCCGGTTCTTCTCGAATAGCTTCTTTTCTATATTGTGCGAACCGCTGCAGTTTCTGTTTGACTGGCTTGGTATCAGGGCGCACCATCAGCTTGTGCTCGATCACCTCCCTAGGGACTCCGGGCATGTCGGACGGTTTCCAAGCGAACACGTCTGCATTCTCGCGGAGAAAGGTAATGAGCTTGAGTTCCTATTTGTTGTTCAGCGTTGCCCTGATTTTGATCGTTTTATCGGGGTTGCTGCTGGTCAACGGGATGATCTCTATTGCACCGTCAAGCTTGGGTGCCTTATTGGGTTTGCTCACTTTCCGAGGGGGTTCTGTAGTGGCGGATGATGTGGGAGTATGCTCGACCATGTCAAGGCTCCTCTTGTCGCACTGTACCACTACTTTCGTGTTTCCGGGGATTGTGATTGTCCCTTTTGGGTCTGGGATGTTTAGAATCTAGTATGCGTATTGGGACGCCACCATGAATTTCGCCAATGCCGACCTTCCGAGAATAGCAATGTAAGCCGTGTTGAACTTGGCTATGTCAAAAGTGATCTGCTTTATACAGAAGTTATTATCCTGGCCGAACGTCACGACTAGCGTGATCTTTCCCAGCGGTTTGGACAATGATTCTGGAGTGATCCCATGGAAGGACTGGTCGGAGGCTACAAGCTCGCTTCTTGGGATGCCCATTGCGTCGAGTGTGCTGGTAAAGAGAAGATTGATGGAGCTGCCACCGTCGATGAGGACACGTGCTATTTTGATATTCTGGATGGTAGGCTCGACTACTATCGGATACCGGCCTGGCACGATCGTTGTTGTCGGGTGGTTGTGTTTTGAGAACTCAATCTTCTGGTTAGACCACTTCATCTTGGCTGTGACTCCTTGTGTCGTAGAGCAGACTTCGTGTTCTACCTTCTTATACCCTCTTTTAGAGGTGTACGTCGTAGAACCGTCAAAGATGTGGGCTACATGTAGGTCAAAATCTGGGAACACGAGTTCGTTGTCAGACGAGAGATCATCAGTGCGACTCTCAACCACATAAACTCACTTTCTTTTTCAAGGGCCAGCTATTTTGCCAACGCTTTCTGGAAGACCTGGCACTCTACCAGGGTATGTGTACTAATCTTGTGGATTGGACACTATTGTCGTACCGGTTCAATACCTTGAAGGGCCGGGCGCTTTGGGGGTGGGTTCGCTTGTTCTGTGACAAGGACCTCTGTCTCTGCCTTGCGCTTCCCTTCCTTTTTGCGATTTTGTTTCTTCTTCTTGGTAGACACCGGTGCTTCCTTGTTGTCTGGTTGCTTCTCCTTGACCACCTTGATTTTTCTATTTTTCCTCCTGAGAACGTCATCTGCATGAGCACATCCGTCAATGATCTCAAACAGCTTCATGGACGAGGTGATTCGTCTTATCGCCAATTCTTGGATAGTATACCGATCTCGGATGCCTGACTTGAACGCGCGTATGACAGAAGCATCGGTGATCTCGTGGATCGTATTTCGGCATTCGTTAAAATGTCGTATATAGTCCCTTAAGGATTCACCCGAATTCTGCCTAAGGGCATATAGATCGTCCTCGACCGCATGCCACTTGTATACTCCTTGAAAATTCATGATGAACTGCTGACATAAGTCTTCCCAGGAAGAAATCGAGCAAGGTGGGAGGTGTACCAGCCATGACTGAGCAGACCCCTTCAATGCTGCTGGCAAATAGTTTGCCAACGCGTTGTCGTCTGCACTGGCCGCGTATAGAACTGTCGAGTAGACGTGCAAGAACTCCTCCGGATCAGTACTGTCGTTATACTTTTCTACTGCTGCGGGACTGTTGGCGTAGACTTTAGACCCGCCTCGCAACCAAACGGGTTCCACGTTTCCACGGCGGCCTGGGAGATCTGCTTAACTCCAGTGCAGGTCCAAAGGCTTTCCTAGGTGTGTGTAGGGCATGCCAGTTGATTTGATCTGCAATCAACAAGATAAACAAGCAAACCATGTTAATAAACAATGGCCGATCGGCCGATAGGCCGATGTCGCATTGTCATGACCTAGCCGATAGGGCAAAGCTATATTGGCTTACTTGTAACTATGATAAAGTAAGATCAAAATATAGATCTAATCTCATCGGCCTTCATCAACATGTTAATGTTAATTAGCGACATCGGCCGATGAGGGATAAAAGAGATAAGTGCACTAGCTAATACTCTAATGCAAACTTGTATGACCCAATCGACTTATATAAATATATCGATCACAGACAAACCCTAAAGAGTAACCCATGATAAACACATTTATATTTGTCAATCTACTCATACAAGTGACAAATACATATAAAAACATTATGGTAATTACATGTATTAGATAAGACCGGTTGAAACCCCGGCGCTATCCTTAATTACGATCAAAAACAGGCTTTGGGTTAGATCTCAAAACAGGACTAAGGTCGATAGCAACTCGAAGTGTGAATTGAGATTTAACACAAAGAAAATCAAGTCGTCGATCGCTTTTGGGGATAGTAGATGCATTGAAAGATTTAACTAAGCATAATACTTAAACTACCGTTGGCAATAAACCCTAAAACGAGTAGATCGCTGGCGAAGCATAATTAATACACTTATGAAAATCATCCAAAATATGATAAACGACGATCATATCATCGAGGCTTAACGTGCCTAAAGTGACACGTTAGCCCCGACGATGTAGATCGTTGGGCACGAGTTCTTACCTCTGCTCTGGAGAAGCAAGAACTCGTCGAAATTAACCTCTTGCGAGGGTTGGCGATGCGTCGAAAATAAGTTGAACGGGATTGTGTATTGTATTGTGAAAGAGAGCTTCTATGTATAAACTACCGGGATACTTATACCCGAGATTACAACATCGTCCAGATAGGACACGATCTTATCTACAACTTAACAAACAAGTCTTTGCGGCAGACTCTTCCATTGATTAGATCTAAACCTACTTGATTTACAAGATACAATTGCCTAAAACTGAGCCTTATCTCTATTTGGCAACCTCCTTGAAGCTTATCTTGAGCCCAAATCAAGCCCATGATAACTCTATTAACTTTCTATCTCTGTTGGCCAACAACCACGTTGAATCCGTATTGGCCGATATGCCCTTTCTGCTAACACAACTTCCAGTCCGATACGCTTGCCGAGTCCGATACAAGACTTGGTCCGACTCCAACTTAATCCTTTTTCTCTGCATCGGTTTTCTCTTTCCTCTCCAAGTAGATTACGAAAATCTGTCGTTAACACATGCCCCCCCAATTCCGCTTCATTATATAATGTGGCGGAATTAGCTCTGAGGAACCCATCGACTTCTTCACTAGGGTTTACCTAAAAACCGCGCAGATCCAGATTCACAACCTCCCGCCGCCGACTTACTTGCACCGTTCTTCATCGACCACCTGCGCCTCTCAACTCCGGCGACTCCTCGGCGTCCTCAAGGCATCGACCCCTCACCAACGACCTCTCTGACCACATCAATGACTTCCTAGCCGTTTTACACCTCCGAGTTCCCTGTGGTGAGTCAACCCTTTCCAAGCTCACATTTTCATTTTTTCGCCGAGTTTTTCAAACTAGGGCTTCTACTCTTGCCCCCCGGGTCTTATCTTCCATTACTGTTTATACGCCAGAGGTCTTAAAGAACCAGATCCTAATCCCCACCAACGATAAATCACACCGGTTCCTGCTGGGCCCCATGGGCAATTCTGACCCTACTTGGCTAATCAATGCGGAAACGAACAGAATCCCATTCAAGCAGGTCAAACCCAATGTACCTTCATGGAAGCACACCTTCAGGTCTTGGCCGTCAAAGCTCACTGGCTTTAGAACTTGGTACAAGAGAATTGTTGCGGCCAAGCAAGTCCACTGGGATGAGATAGGAATCAGCCAATGCATCACTCTATCCCTGGCCGATACCAAGAAAAACGAGCCCCTTATGTCAGCAGCCACATATTTCTGGTCCAGCACCTTAAATGCTTTTCTATTTAGACAAGGTCCGATGACCCCAACGCTGGTAGATATCAAGATGCTGACAGAATTGGATATACATTCTGAGATCAACCCCTTCAACCTCCTTATCAATAGTACCCACAAGCTAAAAACCAAGAAGATCGGAGGTTGGTCTGGATATGTAACTGAGCACATGGAAACAGGATCTGTCTCAGAAAGAGAACATGTGGCTTTTCTAACCCTGTGGCTAGAAAGATTTATCTTTTGTGAATCAACCTGCGGCCCTACTCTGAACTGCCAACACTTAGCTCAAGCCCTGGTTGAAAAGAGGCAATTTCCTCTCGGCCGATACCTCCTTGGGGCTGTCTATCGGCTGCTCCATTATGCCACTCAAGACCTGATGCTGAGAAGAACAGTGGCACATGGGGGTCCATGGTGGTTCATCCAACTTTGGTTGACAATCTATACTAACACCATGGTCGACCAACCTCCTCTATCAGAGTCTGCCTTCCCATCGGACTACGCCGATAACGAAGATCCAGCATTCAAGAGATGCATGTCCTTTGGAGAAGCAACTTCCATATACCCTGGAGCAGACCAATCGGCCGAAGAATTATCTGCTTGGTTCGTCCGATTTTACACCGTCCTCTATCAGCCAAGATGGACACATTTGTGTATCCTTCGGACTCCGATTTTGAGCTCCCTGCCAATCTAACTCTGGGTGAACTGAATAATGATATGGTAGCAAGAGAACTCGCATCACCCCCTGCTTGCTCCCAGTAGGCGTTTTCCAAGGCCGAAGCACCAGCCTATCCTATGAGTTCTACAACCCCATGGTAGCTGCGAGGCAATGTGGGCTTGGTCAACTTCCTATCGGCCTGCACTTCAATCGGCTCCTAGAGAGCAGGGGTACTATCCCATGGGCCCTGGTCATGAGCAAGGTTCTAGAAACCAAGGTACCATATCTGGGGGATTGTGACCGATTATGGCTGAGTCCCTTCATCCACCTCACCTTCCAGTCATGGTGGCAAGAATGGACTTCCCATCTCTTCCATCAATCAGCCAGGTTCTACTTGACAGAACTCATTGATAACATCAGTCCTCAAGTCCCTGACGCCCCAACACCATCAGTCAGCAACAGCGGGCAAAAGATATCTTATGCTCTGGTATTGGCTCCATCAGGCAAGTCTGTCATGGAATCAACTATCGGCCTCACCGCTCCGAAGGTATCATCATTGCTCCAAGGGCCGATAGCCAAAGAAAATCCCAAGAGGAAAGTGCCAGTAAAAGAAAAAAAATTAAAAAACTGGCAAAAAACCTAGGACTGATGATCAGGCCGATCTAGACCCCTCCATGGAAGAATTTCTCGATGACCAAGTTATGGAGGAAGAGGTCGATGCAGCAGCCGCCGATCTGCCTGAAGAACAAGATCCATCGGCCAAGATTGCTAAAGAGCCATCGGTCAAGTCTACGAAGAACTCATCGGCTGCAACCACAAGGATTCCACTGACCGATGACCAAGCCGATGCCGCTCAACCAAGGAGAACCAGACATGCAGTCCGCAAGGTTAATACAATCCATTTCCCTAATTTGTGCAATCTCCTCTTGCTGGTTTGCTATAACTTGATTTACTCCCTAGGTCGTTGCATCGTCTTTACTTAAAGAGAGGACTCAATTGGCCCCTTTGCCCGATGATCTCGATCGTTGTTGCGATCTCTTCGGTTGTCGTTGTCGTCCCGCCTTCCGTTTCCTCTGTGAGGTGCGTGAGGTTGGTGGTGGTCGACATCGTTTTGATCTTGTCGCTCCCGCCTATGCTCATTCAAGTGATTGCGAAAATCACGGTCATCTTGATGAGGAGGGGGCTAATTGTCTTGCCTTCTTAGCGATGCGTTTAGAGGGTTGCGGCCTAGATCCCGGCTGGGGTGTGGACTAAGGGTGTCCTCGGCAGCATCATCTTTTGGTACTCGGTCCCTACCTCGAGGACGAGGATCTCGAGACAGACCCTATGGGTTAGATCTAGCTGCGGCCAGAAAAGCAGAGTTGAGATTGGCCACCGTTGACTGTAACCGTCTGACCCAGACATCTGCTTCTGGAAAGGTAACTGGATCAAACGGAGTTTGCTTTAGCAACAAGTTGACCACGGTGAATTGTTCGGCAGGGGTTTGAACCAGCTCCTCAAGTGGGTGTGACGCATCGGGAGCAGATGGCTCTACCCCCGAACGAACTTCACCCTCTTCACGCACGTCCTCGACGACCCCATCAATTACGTTTACATCTCGCGGAGAGTTGGATCCCGAAGATTCCAAGCTATGAAGAACGGAGGGCTCACGAGGATCAATGTCGATGAATCCGACCAGACGATCTGGGGTTTCCATCTCGCTATAGTCCACCGACGTATCCTGAGATTGACATTGATGTTGGTGGATCGGACAGGAACACGAACCACAGATCGGGTGATTTTCAAGAAGATCTTACAATCTGTAAGGGGGTGACTTTTCGATTTGTGGATTGGGCACCACACCTTGTATGGAGATGTGCACTGGATATCTCGATCTTTGCAAGCATCGAGTTCAGCCTTTACTGAAGTATCACCCGACATTCAACCAAAGAGTGCTGAGATGTCTTGTGGATCGAACACCAGGTGTCGTAGCTTGGAGAAGACTTCCTTGTTGGCACCTGGCCCCTAACAGATGTCTGGGGTTTGGCCGCTTTAGGAATTCTTTGGGGAGTTGAAGTCGTCGTACTCCTCTTTTCTGACTGGACAAGAGGGATAGCTGATGAAAAATTGTTTTCTGCTGTTCTCGCAGCTCTATTCTCAATCCCAACTGGTATTGGGAAAGGCAAAATTAGAGTTACGATGAAGACAGGAAAGACGATGGATCCGACCTGAGTCCAAACGAACACCGGCTGAGTAGGATCTCCCAGGTCAGTACGAATGTGGATATTGTTGTCGAAAAGCCTTGAACTTGAAGCCATCTTAGCGAAACCTTGAGCACCGAGTTTCCCTACCTGGCACGCCACTGTCGATAGTGTAGATCATGACTACGGTATTTATAGAGTATGGGATCGTTGGTACAAGGATCTACACGAAACGAGTTCAAGCACACAGAAGACAAGGATTATACTGGTTCAGGTCGCTCAAGAGGTAATAGCCCTATTCCAGTTTATATGGGATTATGATGAAAACCACAGAGATTACAATAGAGAACAACAGAAATGTAAAATATCGACGAGACTTATCGAGAACGACTCGACAAGATCCAGATGACAAGTTGTCTTCAAGTCCTCCGGATTGCCTCTGCTACAATGGTGACTTGCGCTATGATTCGATGATCCTGCACCCTCTAGGAGGCTTTATATTTATACCGCAGACTACCTTGCCCTTCAGGTAGGATTCGGAGAGTACTTTTAGCTTACGAGATCACAAAGATTATATCCTTCCCGAATAAGACTCTAACACCTTCTATTCAAGATACAATTTTCCTGTTTGTTAGCTGAATTTTATAATGTTAAGGTAACTTCTCGTTTACAAAGGGTATACCATATCCGTATATTTCATGACCCCAAGAATAGAAGGTATGTCTTATCCGTAACCCTAAGAGAGATATTGTGTGTCTGATGTCATCTTACAAAGAGACAACCTTGCAGAAGAAACACCATCTTAAGGTTGACTGACATTAGATCCATCTAGATAATATAAACTGTAATTAAATGTATATCTCGACATGTCTCTATATTATGTTAGTATAGGAGTAACTTTAGTTGGTGGGATAAATACTATAGATAACAAAAGCAGAGGTACTCTAAAATCTTCCAAAGCTTCTCTTGAGACTTCTAACAATTTTGACAAAAGTCTGGATATCATAATGGGTCACAATAAGAACGTACTGGGTCGTGCGAACTATACGGAATCACTACAGGACATCGACGTGATCTAAACTATAATTAAATGCTTATCTCGACACCATTTTATATTTTGTTAGTTTAGGAGTAGCTTTAGTTGATGTGATAACGAATTGGGTGGTGCGAGCTAGCAAATCACTGCAAGGACATAACCCATGCGTGAACTCTATTTTGTATTAACAAAATAACACAGAAACCAACTCTATTGTTCTATTGTTTCATGTTGCAACAATTGTTTTTGTCATAAATTTAAGATTCCACGGTTTTGAATGGTTTGAATTTATAATTTATGCATTCCTAAGGTCCTTACAACATAAAAATAGTCAATTTCAAAGCAATCTTAAACATAAATTTTAAAAATTACATAATATGAATTCATAAAATATTAAATAATATTCCCGCGCATCTACACGGGCTTTCTTTCTTTTTTTAAAAAATAGATTAGTACTTTATTAATCATGTGCTAATGAGTTGTTCCGTTTTACATATCGAAGGGATTAGTTCATTTTCTGGATTCTTATAACTACAACATCTTAGAATCTGGGTGAAAATCTGTACTGTTTGAAAAGGTTCTGACATTGGAGATTTTAGAAGAAGGTGCAGCTGCTAAAACCTCCTCCAAACAGGCCTCAGACTTCTTTTGTACTCAGTACACAACATTAGAGCATCTGTAGTGTTGAATCTAAAGAGGTCCTGACAGGAGAGAGGAGCAAGCATCGGTACTATACACTGCACATCCTTTTTTCAAACGGTTCTAGCAATGGACCAGTGCTATGCAAAGGGCCGGATTCTTCAAGAGAGAGAACATATGTGGGTCTTTTGTCAGTGTCACAAGAAGAAATTATATATGTTATTTTATATAGATGAGTCCACCAAAATATTATGTCCATCGATTCTATTCCACTGTGAGCAGTTTTCAATGAAGGGCATCATCATGTGGACTCTACCTTTAGAACCCCTCCCAGAATTATACACTACGAATGCTCTTATGTCTTCAGCATTACTATAAAATATGCATCCTAAGTAAATTTGCTTAGGCTTCATCTACATTACTCTGTCAAAAGCTTCTCGAAGAATGAACTTTACTTCCCCTTAACTTCTCATTCCCAAGAAACTGCTTGGTAAATATGAGAATGACGTTTAAACTAAACTATAAGTAATTTTTTTGACGGTGTCAGGAAAGAGTTCTCATTACTGGTTAATCTGAGAATGACGTGAAAACTAAATTATTCAGGTCATTTTTTTTTACCGTGCAGTGACAGAGAAAGACCCGGCAATGGAAACTTGCAAAGGAGGTAGGTGCGGCAGCCACCCACACTGCAGAATTTTTGAGAAGTAATGTAAGTACAATCACAAACGATCGTCTCTTTAGTGTGGTATAAGAAAGGCGAAACCCATTCTGACAGAAAAGGATAGTTCTCTGGAAGAAACATACAGGAAATTCACCTAACTTTCTTTCTGTGTTACAGGTCTAAAAACAATCTGATCCCAGCACTGAGCATATCAGCATATCTAATGACTGAATGAACCATGTTATGAGTCACAAGCTTGCAATACCTAACGATCCGATTCTCCTGCCGAACATTTGGAAGAAACGTTATTACTAAGTGACAGCAAGAACCGCATTTCGTAACAAAAGTTTCTTGCTTTTGATAACGACTGTTTTTCGAACGGTCAGGCCGTTGCCAACATTTTATATAAAGAAGAAGATGCCCCATTTTAAAAAGAAAATGAAACCAAACCTTACAATACACAGTTAATCAGGAGAAACTGAGCGAAAACCACAACTACAACCACACTCTAACAAACCTAAGCTATCAAGATCGAGAAAAAAGAACAAAGGCGGAGTCCAAAGCAACTGTCGATAAAGAGCTTATTGTAAAACGGCACAAAGGCTTCGACTTCGTGAGACAAGTATTATCGTTGCCGAGCTTGTCGCCTAGCGATACAGCAGCTCCAACTCCACAGGTATCACACCAACATTGCCAAAGACATAGCCAAAACGAACAAAACAACACCGACTGCCCGCTTTGGACATCAACCGAAGCCACCAAAGCACCACTTCATGCATACAGCTAATACCAGCACCCCTAGAAGACTACAACGTGTTATCGTTGCCAAACTTCATCGCACCACAACGAAGCAGCTCTAACTTCACCTAGCAGATGAAGAAAGTTGGACACTCGCCACATCCAATAACGGAACCCAGAAGGCAAAGACCTCGCCAAACAGCTAGGCCTACAGAGCTTCGATGCAGAAGTCCACCAACGACCATTGTTGCACGGGCAAGGTTCTTTGTAGTGAGGGAGAAAGGACGCCACAACGACGCCTCCAAGGAGGGTAACAACGTCTAAGGGCACCGCCGTCGTCAAGCCAACCCAAGGCCAGCTAAGGCATTCGCCAGCGATTTTCATCCAAAACCACACACCTACCCGCAGGACGTACGTCGCCGGACCACTGCATCGTCCCTCTAGCCGCCAAGCCAAGCCCACCAATCCACCGCCACCATCTGCTGCACAAACCGTCGCCTCCACCATCCCCCGGAGCTTCCCACGGCTAGAACGTGTCAAGCCATAGGAGGGGAGGAGCTCCATAAAGAGAATATTGATCGGTCGGCAATTGAGAAGACAAGGCATCCAGATCTAGTGGCGCCGGCAACGGATCCGGCCGGATCTGGACACATGGTTGTGGATCCGGTCCTCCTCACCACAAAGCACACCACCGACTGAACATCATCACAGGGAGGCCACCGTGGCCGTGAAGCATACCGCCGTCGCCGCCGCCGTTGCCGGTAGGCCGTCGCTGCCACGCGCGGGTGTGCAGCCGCCACCATCCCCACCACCGATGGGCCACTGCGCCGCCGCTGCCGTCCCCGCTACTCCACCGCCTGTCCCTTCACCACGTCACCGTGCCCTCTACCTCACCGCCATCGCCTCCTCAGCTGCAGTCGTCGTCGTTGGGAGCCGACGTAGGGGATCTGGCCTCCCTCGCCGAAGAGGCCAGATCTAGACTGGGGGGCGTCAGATTCGGCGAGGGGGGAGCCAGATCCGGCGGCGCCACGCACAGGCGAGCCTCGCTGCCGCGAGCTCTACCCCGCCACCAACGCTACCTCGTCCGCCCCGCCGCCTGCCGATTTCCCGCCAATCGGCCGGGGAGGTCCCGGCGCTGGCGCCGCCGCCTCTGCGTCCCAAGCCACCTCAGTGCCCCCATCTGTTGTGGCGTCTTTGGGGAAGGGAAGCGCCCCACCGCCGTCGTCCTTGCTGTCGTCTGGCTTTGCCAACGGCCGCTCGGGTGGCGACAAGGTGGAGGGGAGAAGGGAGGGGAGTGGTGGTTGTATCGCCGTCCGTGTCGCCCCTGGGGTGGAAGCAACGTGAATGGGAGCGACTCCACTTTGTGAATCTATACAACCATTTTTTTATAACGACGGTTAATTGTTAAACACATGCACGATGCATGCCAGCCCGTACTGAAATTCAGGTTGAGATTCAGGTTTCCATCTGACTCAGATATTCAGATGACCGGCCTAAAACTTGTACCAAATCATTCATACTTGAGAAAATGGATTAAAACCCGGCCTTCTACATCCGAACATGATTTACACAGCCATAATCATCATACATGTACTTGGAGAACTAAGTTGCATCGACATAAATTCTGTATTTTTCAGATAGTGGAATAGAAGGACCAACTTCCAACCTCTTAATCGTGGGATACACATTGCCACACAAATCATCCTATATAAGATTTTATCACAAATCCGATTACTGTCCCGCACGATGCCAAGAATATCAAAAGACATCACAAAGAGAAGATATGAACAATGCTGATCGAGCCAAAGAGAAAAGAACAATTCAAGTATATATCTCCGTCAAATGTATAGCAAAGAATCAATCAACTATTTCTCAAATAAAAAAAAAGAATCAATCAACTAAGGTAATGCGAAATGTGAACAGTGGGATTCTCATGTCGATCTTCTCCTCCTCGCCGTGATGATCTCGTGGAGCGGCCGCTCCGGCACCGGTATGCACTTGACGGCCCATCCGATCGGCCACGACACGGCGGCGATGCCGACACAGGCGCCCCACTGCGCCCACCCGAGCCTCTCCGTTCCGGCGAACCTCGTCAGCACCTCCACCATCACCACCTGCAGCGCCACCGTGACGGCGACGATGCCCAGGAACATCCTGTTCCGGAGCACGCCGGCGAACACGTTCTTCTTCTCGATCTCCCTCGCGTTGAACTCGTTGAACACCTGGCACAGCACGAACGCGTTGAAGATCATCGTGCCGTTGGCCCTCTCGCCGGCGCCGGCGAACACGTCGCGGCCACGGTACTGGAGAGCCAGCAGCACGGCCACCTGGTACGCCGCCTGCGCCGCGAGGTTGCGCCACATGGCGTTGCTGATCAGCGGCGCCGTGCGGCCGATGGGAGGGCAGCGCATCAGCGCCTTCGTCGGCGTGTCCGTGGCGAGCGCCAGCGCGCCCATGGTGTCCATGATCAGGTTCACCCACAGGAGCTGCACCGTGGTGAGCGGCATCTTGCCCGTGGTCACCGCCGACACGAAGTTGATGACGAGCGCGGCGACGTTGACGGTGAGCTGGAACTGGATGAACTTCTGGATGTTGTTGTAGACGCAGCGTCCCCAGCGTGTCGCCGTCACCACCGTGTCGAAGTTGTCGTTGAGGATGACAATGTCGGAGCTCTCCTTGGCGACCTCGGTGCCCTGCACTCCCATGGAGAGGCCGACGTCGGCTTCTTTTAGAGCAGGCGCGTCGTTCGTGCCGTCGCCGGTGACGGCCACCACGTGGCCCTTCTGCTTCAGGCGCTGGACGAGCACCAGCTTGTCGAGCGGCAGCGACCGCGCCATCACGCGGATGTTGTCGACGATGGCGAGCTGCTCCTGCTCCGACATGGCGCGGAACTCGTGCCCCTCGATCACGACGCCGGTGGCGTCGTCGTCGTTGGAGATGATGCCGCATTCCTTGGCGATGGCGCGCGCCGTGAGGACGTTGTCGCCGGTGACCATCTTCACGGCGATGCCCGCTCTGGTGCACGCTTCAATGGCGGATTTCACCTCTGGTCTGCACGGGTCTTTCAGGCCGACGAAGCCCAGCAATGTCAGCCCCTCGTCGTCGATCTTGGACTGGTCGCTGTCGCCGCCGTCGACGACTTGCTTGTAGGCGAACGCGATGCACCGGAGGCTCGCCGCCGCCATGTCGTTGATCACCTGCTCGACCTCCCTCCTCTGCTCCACGCCGAGCTCGCGCGCGGCGCCGTCTGCGCCGACGTACATGGTGCACCTCGCGAGCACCATCTCGGCGGCGCCTTTCCAGTGTGCGGTCACCGCGCCGGTGGCGGCGTCACGGACCGTCACGCCGCTGCGCTTCTTGTCGGAGTTGAACGCCTCGACGTGCACCACCTTGCATTTCCTCTTGAGCGCGTCGGCGTCCATGCCGAGCTCCGCCACCGCCCACGACAGCAGCGCCTTCTCCGTCGGGCTGCCAGTGATCTCCGGCGGCGACACGTTGTCCGGCTTGTACACGCTCCCGGTGGTGTTGATCCCGGCGCCCTGACAGAGCAAGCTGACGACGGCGCCGTTCACCGCCGCGGCGGAACAAGGCCGGTCGGTGCCGACCCAGAATTCCGTCACCTTCATCTGGTTGAGCGTCAGCGTCCCTGTCTTGTCGGTGCAGATGGCGGTGACCGAGCCCATCGTCTCGCAAGCCGACAGCCGCCGCACCAGCGCGTTCTCCCTCACCATCCTCTTCATGGAGAACGCCAGCGTCAATGTCACGGCGAGCGGGAGGCCCTCCGGGATGGCGACGACGATGATGGTGACGGCTTGCTGGAAGATGCCGACGAGGCCGCTGAACACGGAGTTGAACGTGACGTTGCGTTTGTCGAACAGTGCGTTGCCCTGCTCGTCCCTGGTGCTGCCGGTGAAGTGCCTCGCCATGAGCACGGCGAAGACGAGCACCGCGACGGCGATGCCGACCTTTCCGATGCTGGAGGTGAGCCTCTCGAGGCGCTCCTGAAGCGGCGTCGGGTCAGTGTTCTCCCTGGTGATGCTGCTCATCATCTCGCCCCACGCCGTGTCCATGCCGACGGCGGTGACGAGCATCTTGCCGTAACCGTCGACGACCTTGACGCCGGAAGCGAGGAAGGGGCTCTTGACGGCGTCGACCTCGACCGGGTGCGGCTCGCCGGTCATGCTCGACTCGTCGACCTGCAGGGCGTGGCCCTCCAGGAACACGCCGTCGGCGGGGACGACGTCGCCGATCTTGAGCACCACCACGTCGCCGACGACGACGTCGAATATGGACACCTCCTGCCTCCGGCCGGAACGGACGACGGTGACCATGATGTTCTCAGATTCCCGTGCCAGCTTATCGAATCGCTTGCCCTGGCTGTGGTTGCTGACGGCGGACACCGCGGCGACGAGGAACACGGCGAGGAAGATACTCACGCCGTCGTACCAGCCATCCTTGAGTCCGTGCTCCTTGATCCCGAAGGCGAGGGAGACGACGGCGCAGACGAGGAGCACGATGATGAAGACGTCGGCGAGCGCGTCCCACACGTGGCGGAAGAAGCCCTTGGGCTTGGGCTTCGGGCAGGTGTTCGATCCGAACGCCTTCTTGCGGCGCGCCACGTCGGTGTCGTCGCCGCAGATGCCGCGCTCCGCGCCGGACGCCAGCGCGGCGGCGACGCCGGGGCCACCGCCCAGGCGGCGGAAGCAGCCCTCCCGCTTGTCCTTCACGAGTCCCTTGAACGACTCATCATCCGCGGAGACCTTGAACGCGGCGGCGGCGTCGTGGTCCACGCCGTCGCCGCCGCAGGAGACGCCCAGCTCGTCCTCGTCGTAGACTTTGATCTCCACATAGGAGGGGCTCCGGCGGATGATGGCGCCGGCGGAGAGGAGGCCAAGGCGCAACAGCCTGTGGCACCCTCTGATGACGTTCGTTGCTTTCCGCCATTGCTTCTCCGGCCGCCACGGCTCTCTCGTCGACGACGAGCACCGCCGCCGCGAAACCATCAAGTAGTCCGCGCACTCCATCTGATCGATCAGGCAGCACTACTTCCGAGAAAAAAAAATAAAACCCCAAAGATATATAGATATATAAGCAAAGAGGATTATATTAGTTCAACCAAGATCGAGGTGAAGACGATGGTTCGCCGATGAACAATGGGATTTTTTCAAGAGGTCGATCGATCGATGAATCGAAGATTCAATGGAGGGTGTAATTAATATGGGTCCAAGAGTGTATCGGTGTATCCATATATAGCTGCAGGCCTGAGGGAAGCTTCCTGGAACTGGAAGATTGAACGAAGACGGTTTTGGGCGTTAAGCATGCAGCTCACGAAAATGGCGACGAAGATTCACGGCATTGCATTTGCAGCATTGATTATAGGCTTATTATAGCTGTTTCGGTTGTGCAGTAGCTGAGATTGTTGCACAGTTTCCTCGTAATGTTTAGGCGTTTGGTCGCGTGTGCGATGGACATGCTTTCCACTGAGCTGGGCTGAGTTTGAAAGTTGGTGTTGGGAGTTAATCTCTTCGATACGTAAAACGGAGCGACTCATTAGCATATGATTAATTAAGTATTTGCTAAATTTTTTTAAAAAAATGGATCAATATGATTTTTTAAAACAATTTTCGTATAAAATTTTTTAAAAAAAAACATACCGTTTAGTAGTTTGAAAAGCGTGTGCGTGAAAAATAAGAAAGATCAATTGGAAAGAGCAAGAACTGAACTCAGACTTAGGGTCGACGACGCGCTCGATCAGCGTCATCGATGGGATAAAGCTTTGTCCAATTGCCTAATACTCCAATACTTTAATGAGGGCGCCTCATTCTACTGTATTATGTTAATCGATCAAGCTCGCATCTCTTGTGCTAGTATTTTACCGTTCAGATTGCACCTTGGTGACCAAGGCTTTGTTTAGTTTCAGTGAGTTTTCGCGTGCACGTTTTTCAAACTGCTAAACGATATGTTTTTTGCGAAAAGTTTCTATATGAAAGTTGTTTTAAAAAATTATATTAATCTATTTTTTTAAAAAAATTTGTAAATACTTAATTAATCATGTGCTAATGAGCCATTCTATTTTACGTACTGGGAGGGTGAGTTTTCAACTCATAACAACAAACTCAGCCTAAGGCTGCGTTCGACCAAGCGAGAAAAAAAGAAAATTTCTCTTTTTTTGACGCACACCTTTTTCAAAGCCACTAAATAGTAGTACACGTTTTTTTAAAAAATTCATAAAATAATTGCTTTCAAAATAATATTAATTAACTTTTTGAGTTTAAAATAATAAACAATTAATTAATATGTGCTAATGTCTCATACCGGTCTACGTATTTTCATAATCTTCTTTTTTTTTTCCTTCTTTCAAATACACCGTAAGCTATTGATGGTCAGCTTGTCTCATTAGTGCAAGCTTAAAAGAGACGAGGACCATTTATGTACAAATATCTGTCCTACTAGAGAACTGCTGCAAGATTTTTAATAGAAACTTTCAATCAACTCTAATATAATTGTACTATGATTACACGGTAACTTACGTATAACTACTTTTACGTTGGTCGTTTATAAGTGTGTATATATATATATATATATATATATATATATAAAAGTTATATACTAACTTTCATAAAGATGAAAAGAGAAAAATAATATTTTAGTTCTCTTTTTATCTTTATAAAAGTTATAATATGTTTATTTGTACCAACAAATAGTAGTAATAAGGAACGACAGCGAGGACGCCATTGATAGCTGGACATATATATATATATATATATATATATATATATATATATATATATATATATATATATATATATATAAAATAGAGCGCGCGTCCCCTTCAAATATATATATTTGCAATGGAGTGCACGCGGTAGCAGACGAGCCAGATGTGTTCTGCTTCTGCTGCCTCTGGACGAGATGATGTGACGTGAGCTTAGTGCACTCCAGTCACAAGGTCCTCACGGAGTTGTGCCTTTTTATTTTTATTTTTTGACAAGAGTAAATATAGTACCAATGAACATATTACAACTTTTATAAATAAAGGCAAAAAGAGAATTAAAACATTATTTTTCTTTTTTCATCTTCATGAAAGTTATATAACTTATGTATTAAGATACATACAATTTTTTAATACTTATATACAGTTTTCTTTGGTTACGAAGTACTAGCAACATTAAAAAGAACATGAATTTCCCAACCAAGTAGAGGGAAATGTTGACAGAGTTGCAGTATAAACTATGCTTTGTTTCATGTGAAAATCCTGGGAGAGAACCATGTTTTTGTGTGTGTCCCTAGATGTTTCTCACTTGCGAAATTCCTAGAATATATGTTCCGATTGTACCGTAACTTTTAATCTCATTGCAATTCACTTCAACTACTATCACGATCTGTTCAACCTTAGCTGTCACGCAAGATAAAGAGGAATAAAAAGAATTTTTTAAAAAAGAAACGAACTTGTACACCACAACTAGCAAAGTTTTCTTTTTCTTGATGATAAAAGAAGCCATTTGGAAGTTTGATTTTATCGTGTAGGTACTCCTCCATTTCATATTATAAGTTGTTTAATTTTTTTTAATTAATTTTTTTAAGTTTAACCAAGTTTATAATAAAATATAGCATTAATTTCAGTACAAAATAAATATATTATTAAAATATATTTAATATTAAATTTAATAAAATTAATTTAATATTTTAAATGTAGTTAAATTTTTCATAAATTTAATTAAATTTAATAAAATTTGATTCAAAAAAGCCAAACGAACCCGTAATATGAAACGTAATATGAAACGGAGAGGGCAGCTTATTAGCCGCAGCTTTCAGGGCAATTCAGGTCGACATCGCGATCTAGCGCGGTCGCGTGGCCGCGTCTGATGCGCTGTACGGGCTGCGTACGGCCGGGACCTGTCACGACTGACGTATGCGTACTCTCGGAAAGCCGTTGGGTTGTCGTCTCCAATGCTTAGGGAGATGGGTTTTTGTTGCGCCAGCGACGCGTCTCACCTGCCTCATCCCATCCGGCCAATTAGTACTTGTACGGTTTTATTAATAGATGGAGAAAAAATAATTCAGTGGAGTATAGCATAATCGTGGATCCCACGTAATAGCATGAGAAAAGAACTATACAAATTTCCATTTTCAGAACACTGCTAATTGTACTTATTTTGCTTTGTTTTCTTTTCAAAGGATATTAAACTTATTTTGTTTGAGAACTGTATAAATTTCATAACCCGCTAGCTACCTTTTAGTGCACTAGTAATGCAAATATATACATGGATTTTAGGATTTGTTTGAGGGAACCGGCCCTAATATTGAGGCAGAATACTTCATAAAATTTGTATTTGTACAGAATACTTATATACACCAATCACTACGCCAAAATTGTCCACCTGTGATGGCCCACCAGTGACGGACCGAAGTGCATAGTCACGGATGGCCTCACCTTTGACGGGTCCATCGGAAGACCGTAACAGTGAGACCATCGGCCAAGGCCTGTCACAGGCATTTGGTCACCAGTGATGGACCGGAATTTGTATCCAACAGGAGTTACCTTTGTAGGGTGCAAATTCCTTCCCATCACAGGTGACTAAATACTTGTGACGGGTCTAACTGTTTCAGCTCATCACAGAGGAGGTATCCACCTTGTGATGTGTCTAAAATTTGTGTGTCCGTGAAAGATGGCAAAAAAATTCGATCTCATCACACTCCCCTCTCCTCCTGGCTCTAGAGCCCATCCTTATCCTCTTCTTCCTTCTCCCTCCCCTCCTCCTCCTCTCTCTCTCTCTTCTTCTTCCGAGCGCCTCCCCCACCAAGCCGCCTCGATCAACACTGCGGCTAGATGCGGCAATGGCTCCCACGAGCCCTCCTTCCTGTCTAGCCCAGCCAGATGTGCCTTCAACTGCCGGTCCCCGTTCTTCTTGCGCCTCTGCCTCTCCCAATGCGAGCTCCGGCCAGGGACGCGGCCTCCCATGATCCCTCCTTCCCCTCTGGCTCGATCCGGTGCTGGTCGTCGTCTGTCCCATCCCGAGCGCTGGCGTGGCTATGGGCATGGCGAGGAAGGGCGAGATCCGGCCATCGCTGCCGCTGTCCCCATGGTTAGGGGACACCAAATCCAGCCTCTCCGAGGTCGAGGGACACTAGATCTGGCTCTGGCTAGTCCTCTCCTCCTCCATCCCCGAGCAGCCACCTCCAAGAGCTACCCGCCTCCTCCATCCCTAAGTGGCGGCTGCCACAGCGTCTACCTCCTTCTCTGAGCACTGGTTCTTGCCACCTCCTCCATCTTTGAGCGGCTGACGCCGCGACCTCTGCCTTGACCACCAAGCAATACGTGTCGATGCCTCCACCGTCATGCATCAGATGGGTACTGATCACTAACCACTAATCTGTGATCAGGGCCAAACCAGTTAAAGGTGAGTGTTTGGATCCGTTACTGATGATCTGATCCGATGTAATGACTATATTAGACGGTATTTTTAAGTATATACTCACATTAATAGGTTTCAAATACATATTTCTAATTTATGATATTTTCTGATTCTTCCTCTGCAAGATCAAGATGGTAATGCATGTAAACTGTACTTCGTGAGTCCTGCAGTTTTATAACCTCACGTACTTCAATATTTATATATATGCAATGCATGGCCAAAGGATGCTTTAATTTCAAGATTTTCTGTGTGGTGTCAGCTAGTTGATCTCCTGCGCATTTAATCTCAACATTTTACACGTACTTCCTCCATTCAAAAGTCTAAAAAATATTTTTTTTATCATCAAGACAAAAAAAAGCTCATTCATCATTATGACAAAACTAAACAACTATATGCATAAATGTAACTAATAAATATTAAGATAATTTCTTGATTCCGGTCAACAATTTAATTTAGTAAAAAAAATATAAATATGTCTAATTTTATTTGAAAAAATAAAAAAACCTTAAACATTTGGATGGCGGGGTACGCAGGACATGCTTACATATATATATGGTACGTGTGAGCAAAATCATCAAATACAGTGTCTTCGTAAGAAAGAAAAATAAATAAATATGGGGTACTCCTAGTCTGAACTCTGAACCACGAAAACACTCGTTACAAAATGAGCTTCCTCCGCATTACTGTGCAATGTTTAGGCCCTCTTTTGTTGAAAATTCAGTGTACATAGTAAATTTGAAAGATTTCAATCCTAATTTTTTAAAAAAAGTCTTTTGAAACAAGGGATTGAATCATACTTTTTTAAAAAATTCTTGTGGAATGGACAATCTAATAGAGATTTTGGTGAAAAGTAAAACTTTAACTTCTTGAAAAAAAATCCTTTGACTCTATCTCTGTCATTTGATTCCTGCAATTTTTCATGTGGTCTACTCAAACGATCGTTGCTGTATTTTTTTTTTGTGTTTTGCATTTTATATTTTATACTTGTATTACTGTTAAATTACTGTGTTTTTACTATTTTTCTATTTTTTTTCAATCGGTGTTTGAAAGGAACATTAGTATTTTAGTTTCTATTATATGATTCTAGGTAACAAACAAGAAAGTCCATGTGTGTTTCGCTGGTGTAAAAACACATACGGTCTGAATCCGCCGCCGGTGAAGAGCACACTTAACGTACCGCATCAAATTAAAATTAGTACTACTAATAAACAATGTGAAGCTTGGCTGCCAGCGTCGTCGACGGAACAGCGAACAGGAGACGATGTTGCGCGCACGACGGAATTACCAATCCAACGCGGGGGAGAAAATCAATTCGCCCCCGCAGCGAGAACGCCGGCATGCAATGCATCCAGCTGGTTTGGGCTGGTAGAAATTTAATTATATATATATAGAAATTTCATTTCACTACAACTACAATTTACTGCTAGAACCATATGCAAGCAAACATTAAAACCCAATTATATAATTACGAGTAGCTGTAATGAAAACTGTCCAGAGCATTGACGGCTTGACGCTATCTAAGGGCAGGCAGCTGTACACGCTTGTTCCGGCCGGTGGCTCACTTCAGACCTGTGCACAATGCTGCTGCAGACTGTCGACATGTGCTAGCTAGCTAGGTGCACGTTGTTTTATAAGAAAAAGAAGAAAAGCCACCTAGACGAATCGAATCGAGCTGATGCTTCGAGCCCTCATTGACATCTAAGAACAAAAAGAATATCACAAATCAATAATCTGACCGGAGGTCTCAAGGGGGGTAGGCTGCCGTGGCCATGAGAGAGCAGCCACCATGCTGGGGAGGTGAAGGAAGCCGCCGCCATACTAAGAGAGGTGGGAGGAGCTGTGATACGGATTGCCAAACGCCATTAGCACATAATCTAGTTGTTGCACATTTGTGCAAAGTTAACGCTATGCTTAACTCCAAATTTTGTTATTTTAGAAGTCAAAGCTAGCTACTACCTGACATATGATTATCGATTCAAGCACTTAGCCTTGTTGGAAGAAAAATATAAGATGTCAAGTAACCATGCACCATCACGGCATAAACCATCAATTGGAGAGGTTACACGACATCATCCAACAAACGTGCAACAAAAGGTGAACTCATTCATTGCTAAATTTAACTTTAATATTGGTGATATCTTTATACTATCTAAATGGTGTATATTTGTTTTGCTAAGGTTCACTACTACAGAAAGGGGCTTTCTGGACGAGACCCCCAACCGTTTCCAGGCGGGCCATAAGTGGCCGCGCCTGGAAAAACCGGTCCCGAGGGGGCCGGCTGTTGAACCGCACGCGATAATAAGTTATCCCGTGCGGTCGGCTTAAGCCGACCGCACGGGATAACTCATTATCGCGTGCGGCTTCCTTAAGCCGACCGCACGAGATCGCACGGGATAATGCTTATCCCGTGCGGTCCTCTTAAGAACCTGCACGGGATAATGATTATCCCGTGCGGTTCGTTAGGTGAACCGCACGCGATGATGCACTATAAAACAGCTCTCACCCCCCGACAGTGCCATTTGAACTTGGTGTTTCTCTCTCCAAAAAAATGCAATTATAGGGGGGAATGTTTTCAACTTGTATTCTTCAATTGGAATCAATACAAAAGGTACCATGTTTGATCTTCTCTTCCATTTGCTTCCACTTTTAAAAGTTTTTATTGGCTTAATGTGAAGATATTTGAATTTATTTTAACTCGGTTTCTCTCTCCAAAAATAGGCATTTTCTTTTGGTGGGAGATTGTAGAGTTAAAATCTTCGATTGAAATCAATATAAAAGGTAATGTGTTCGATCATCTCCTTCATTTGCTTCCGTTTTTGTAAAATTTCATTGGTTGAATGCGAAGATATGTAAACTTGTGCGAATTGGTACTTTGTGCTATATATGTATGTAATTTGTAGGTCAAATATTTTATTTTTTTGATTGAACCATTTTTTGGTAGCTAATATTGTCTCCGTATTATTATTTGTTGTGAATGAGGTTTTAGTTAAAAAGTATGAATTAAGTTTAATTTGTTTATTTAGAAAACACCGGCAATATAATATTAATTAATGCTGTGAATTTTTTAGATGGATCGGACATGGATGTATGAGACACGGAGAACTCATCCGGTGTTCATGAGAGAAGCATCAACATTTATTGACAAGGCTAAGACACACGCTTTAAGAGAGAGTAGGAAGGATATTTTTTGTCCATGCGTGGATTGCAAGAATCAGAAGATGTGGAAAGATCCGGATGTAATCCTGGGACACATAATTCAGCGTGGATTTGTGGAGAAATATACAGTTTGGATTTATCACGGGGAAGTCGCCCCTCCTGTAGAGATTGGTGATATTTGGTTCGATCAGGCAGAGGATTTTATAATTGATGACATGTCTCGTCAAATGACTGGTGATTTTGGCGGCACTGGTTTTGACGCCGCAGAGGTTGATATTGATCTTGATCTTGAGGATATGTTGCGGCA
>BDMV01000010.1:22928412-22943279 GCA_008326285.1 Oryza officinalis | reverse complement strand
TTCAACGCCACACCTTTTCCACTTTCTCCCGTCCGCACCTTTTTTTACTCCTGATTTTTCTTCCCACGTATTTCTCTCAGAAAATGATTTACTCTCAGTTGATTCCTTCTCTTAGTAAATGAATTACTCCCAGGTTCATTCTTCTTTTTTCTTTCGTACCTCTCCCATTGGATCGTAGTTTTGCCTCTGCACTTCCATCGTACACCCACTAGTACAGATCCTCTTATCTCTGACGGACCCTCACATGCCTGGACTATTGGGCCGTCAGAACCAAGTCATCTCAATCGGGCCTAAATTTGCGCCGTTGTAGATATACTCGTGCAGTCATACTCCAGACCGAAGTACACATAGCCCGTCACCGATGACACTCATCTGTGACGGGCTCAGCTTTAGGCCCGATTGAGATGACCTAGCATATCTCAATCGGGCTCGTCTATAGAGCCCGTCAGAGATGAGGATCATTGGTGACGGGCTCCAAATATGGCCCGATTGAGATGGCTTTAAAGCCCGTCACCGATGACTCGTATCTCAATCGGGCCCTTCTAGAGAGCCCGTCAGAGATATTAGTCATCGGTGACGGGCTACAAATATGGCCCGATTGAGATGTGCTTTAAAGCCCGTCACTGATGACTCATATCTGTGTCGGGCTTTTCGTTGATGCCCGTTAGAGATAACTGTGCACCAGTTAGAGATGTCGGTTCATTGGCCCGATTGAGATATATTTCGCGCACTATAAATAGACCACCCGACTGTTGTCTGAAATTATCCCACTATTCACTATTTTGGTGGGAGGTTGAAGGGGGCGAATTTTTGTTATTTTTTTCCAAAGCAAAACAGAAAAATCTTAGAAGTAAGTAAAAAGGTAGTAATAAATTTTTAATTTAAAACGTCATTGCAAGGAGTATAGAGATGGCGTTTTAAGTTTTATGAACGTTGCGGAGGAGGATAGGAGAAGAAGAAATAGCAAATACATGTATTGTCCATGTAGAGATTGCAAGAATGATATAATGTTTAACGGAGAGGAGGTACACTCTCACTTGATACAATGGGGATTCATGAAGGGCTACACATGTTGCGTGAAGCATGAAGAGCAAGAATCCGGTAGTGGTGCAGCTGCAGACAAAAGTGGTGCAGACAATCATGAAGATGAAGATGAGCATGACATGTTTATACCATCTCCATTGGGCGGTGAAATGGTTGATGTGGATCCTGATATGCTGCAAGAGATGTTACGTGACGTTGAGGAGCAAGCTCACAACGAGAGAGATTCCATGAAGTTCAACAGGTTGGTCAGTGACTCCGAGACACCTCTATACGCCGGATGCAAAGCAAAGCATACCAAATTGTCAGCTACCTTGGACCTAATGAAGCTGAAGGCAAGTAGTGGATGGACAGACAAGAGTTTTACGAAACTTTTGAGAATATTGAAGGTCATGCTTCCTTAAGAGAACACATTGCCCGAGACGACATATGAAGCAAAGCAGGTTCTGCGTCCCCTGGGGTTAGAGGTCCGTAGAATTCACGCTTGTCCAAACGACTGCATATTGTACCACAAGCAATATGCGGACCTGGATGCTTGTCCTGTGTGCAAGGATTTTCGATACAAGCGAAAGAAAAGTGCGGGGGAGGGAAAGAAGTCAAAGCGGGGTGGTCCAGCGAAGGTTGTGTGGTATCTACCTATCATTGATCGCTTCAAGAGAATATTTGCCAACCCCAAGGAAGCAAAGTTAGTGCGTTGGCATGCCGAAGATAGAAGGAACGACGGTTTGCTAAGGCACCCTGCGGATTCGATTCAATGGAGGAATATCGATCGAATGCAGAAAGACTTTGCTGCTGATCCCCGAAACATGAGGATATGTCTGTGTACGGATGGCATGAATCCTTTCGGAGATATGAGCAGTTCTCACAGCACTTGGCCAGTTCTTATTGCGAACTATAACCTCCCACCATGGTTGTGCTTCAAAAGAAAATATATTATGTTGTGCTTGTTAATCCAAGGTCCAAAACAACCGGGCAATGATATCGATGTGTTCTTGGAGCCTGTTATCGATGATCTTGAGATTCTTTGGAAAGAAGGTGTCGAAACCTGGGATGCATACGGTCAGGATAACTTCAAGCTACAAGTTCTATTGTTCTGCACCATTAACGACTATCCTGCACTAGGTAATCTTTCCGGACAAACCGTGAAAGGAAAGAAGGCTTGCTCTAACTGTATGGAACATACACGCAGTAGGTGGCTGAAGAAATCAAGAAAGATGGTTTACATGGGTCATAGGAGATGGCTCCCGCTACGCCACGCCTTTAGAAGAAAGAAGAAAATTTTCAACGGTCGGAGAGAACTTGGAACTGCTCCCAAGGATTTGTCTGGAGACGAAGTCCACGACATGGTCAAAGACATAACTAACGAGTTTGGGAAGAAAAGAAAACGTGGCAAGGGAAATGATAAGGGTATGTGGAAGAAAAAATCCATATTTTGGCGGCTACCATACTGGAAAGACCTTGAGGTCCGGCATTGCATTGATCTAATGCATGTAGAGAAGAACTGCTGCGATAGTTTGCTCGGGCTACTACTTAATATGCCTGGAAAGACAAAGGACGGGTTGAATGCTCGCCTAGATCTGCAGGAATTGAACATTCACAGTGAGCTTCAGCCTGTTACGGACGAAGAGACAGGCAGAGTGTACCTCCCACCAGCTTGCCACACATTGTCGAAGGATGAGAAGATCGCAATGCTATCATGCCTGGCTGATATTAAGGTTCCTTCGGGCTATTCAGCAAGGATCAGTAAGTACGTTAAATTGGAGGATCTAAAACTGGTTGGAATAAAGTCTCACGATTGCCACGTGCTAATCACACAGATCTTGCCAGTTGCTATCAGAGGCATTCTACCACCCAAAGTCCGTCACACGATCCAACGGCTCTGTGCTTTCTTCAATGCAATCGGTCAGAAGATTATAGATCCCGAAGATCTAGATAAGATGCAGGCTGATATTGTCAATACCTTGTGTCACTTGGAGATGTATTTTCCACTGTCTTTCTTCGATATCATGGTTCATCTCCCTGTTCATCTAGTGAAACAAACAAAACTATGTGGTCCAGCTTTTCTAAGGGAGATGTACCCGTTTGAGAGGTATATGGGAGTTCTTAAGTCGTACGTTCGAAATAGAGCAAAACCGGAGGGAAGCATCATTGAAGGGTACACGACGGAGGAGGTTATTGAGTTATGCATCGATTACATGGCCGAGACTGATCCTATCAGAGTTCCTACGTCTCACCACAAAGGAAGGTTGGCAGGCCTTGGCACAACAGGCAGAAAAAGAATTGTACCCGATCAGGCATCCTATGCACAGGCTCATTTCACTGTGCTACAACATATGGCCGAAGTAACTCCATACTTTGAGGAGCATCTAGCGAAGGTCCGACAGGAGAACATGGGTCGATCAGATACGTGGATCAACAGAAAACATAGTACTCGCTTCAACGAATGGTTCAAGAATCGTATCGCACGGAGTACCGATGGCCCAAGTGAGATAATACGAAGGTTGGCAAGGGGCCCAAGCTGGGATGTCGACACATGGCAAGGGTACGATATCAATGGATACACATTCTACACCGTCAAACAAGATGACAAAAGTACAGTGCAGAATAGTGGAGTCCGTATAGATGCATATCAGGATCAAGCTGGATCGAACACATACTATGGCCGCATAGAGCATATCTGGGAGATGAACTACAGGAGCTTCAAAGTCTCTTTGTTTCGTTGCAGCTGGGTGAATATCCGCACTGGAGTAAAAGTCGACAGGGAAGGATTCACTTTAGTGGACCTGGCCAAGGTTGGATACGCGAACGAACCGTTCGTCCTAGCGAAGCAGGTCGAGCAGATTTTCTATATACAAGACCCCGCTAACAAGAAGTTGCACGTCGTTAGGGATGGCAAACGAAGAATTGTTGGGGTTGACAACGTCGTCGATGAGGAAGAATATAACCAGAATCTTCATGTGAAACCTCAGATCGACCTTGATGATGATCCCGAAGACGAAGTGGCATACGCTCGTTCTGACCATTCAGAAGACATATCCTTGTAAACAGAGTTTTCGTAGTATTGTAAATTGCAAATAGATATAACTAATGAAGTATTTTGTACCGGTGCCTTATGATCTGCATATTTTAAATTCATGTGTGTTTTAAAATTTAATAGCAAATTTACACTGTTTAAATAAGGCATAGGTTAATTATAATAATTTTTAAAAATTTAATGGCAATTTTAAACTAATTTAATAAGGCATATTTTAATTTAACAGAAATTTTACACCATCTAAAAATGTAATAGCAACTTTAAATCGGGTACAAGTCAATTATAAATGATTTTATAACTTAAATATCATTATTAAATACAACTGATTACGAATATTTTAATTCCATAGTGGGATGAGCTTATCTCTATCGGGCATATAAATAATGCCCGTCAGAGATGAGCTTATCTCTATCAGGCGTATTAGCTCTGCCCGTCACGGATGATTGTCATCCGTATCAGGCTTATTGGTTGTGCCCGTCACGGATGATTGTCATTCGTATCGGGCTTAGTGCTTGTGCCCGATGGTGATGACCTACGACTAGGTTTTCTACCGATCCAGATCTGACTCTGGATCGGTAGAAAACCTAAGTTTTTCACTCTCCCTCTCACCCTCACTCGCACTCTATGTCACAACCGCCGCTGCCGCCTCCTTCCTCTCACTCTCGATCTCTCTCCCGACTGCCGCCTCCTCTTCCTCGACGCCGCCACCTCCTGGACGCCGCCTCCTCCTCCTCGACGCCGCCGCCTCCTCGTCGCCGTCGCCTGCTCGCCGCCGCCGCCTCTTGGACGCCGCCGCCTCTTGGACGTCGCCGCCGTTGCTTACCTACAACGACGCTGTCTTCACCAACGAGGACTTCGCCAGCATCTCCCGCATCGGGGACAGCAGGAGGGTTTGGTTAGTGAATATATCAATGTCATTGTGATGTCCCGCTTATTTGTTCCTGATTGATGCTATTGTGTTCTTATGCCATCTCCGTTATAATGTTTTAGGTATTGATGGGTTTGCGTAGTGAATATATCAATGTCTAGGCTCCTAAGTTTATATTGATGGGTTATGTTTCATTGTTTAATGTTCATCCTGTAATAGCCCATGATATCTAGCCTAAGCGAAGCAAGAAAAGAAAAGATTGGACTAGAAATAAAACCTTCATTGTGAATCCATAGGCATCTTTGCACTGTACTGTAGAATTTAATATTTAGAATTTACGAAATGAATTTAGTATGAATTAGTTTGAATTTAGTGTCAGATTTGTTTGAATTAGTATGAATAAGTATTAAATTGCAATGAATTTAGTATGAATTAGTTTGAATTTAGTGTCAAATTTGTTTGAATTAGTATGAATAAGTATTAAATTGCAATGAATTTAGTATGAATTAGTTTGAATTTAGTGTCAAATTTGTTTGAATTTACTATGAATGGGGGCCATTCTGAATTAGACTGCCTATGCATATAAGTTCTGAAATCTGAGACTTTACTAGTTCAGAAATTTAAAACTTTAGTAATTGTTCTAAATTTCAAACTATACTTCTCTGTCCTCTTCCTGCCACTATTACCTTGTTCTGCTCTGTCCTCTTCCTGCCACTATTACCCTGTGATTTCTTGATAAATGGCCAGTGATGAATGCTCAAAAACAGACCATAAGAACAGACCATCTACACCTATTCTTTTTTTTGGAACTACACTTGTTCTTTTTTCATACAAACAGCCCATCGACACTTGTTCTTTTTTTTAGGAAGCTACACTTGTTCTTTTTTGCATAATAACAGACAATCTACACTTGTTCTTTTTTGCATAAGAACAGACTATCTACACTTGTTCTATTTTTTGGGGGGGGACTTCACTTGTTCTTTTTGCATAAGAACAGACCATCTACACTTGTTCTTTTTGGGGGGGGGACTTCACTTGTTTCTTTTGCATAAGAACAGACCATCTACACTTGTTCTTTTTTTGGGGGCACTACACTTGCTCTTTTTTGCATAAGAACAGACCATCTACACTTGTTCTTTTTTTTGGGGAACTACACTTGCAAATGATTGTAATTGATGCACAATTTCTAAGCAAAACTCATATCTTAACCTTAGCATAAGTTATATACACAACCAAAATAAGTTTTTCTATAAATTTTTTTAACTTTCTTGCCCTACAACAGTTGTATAGAAAATGTCGCAGCAAGGCGAACCCATGTCAGCGACTGCTAGTGGGACAACATCGAGCCGGGCTACTAGGACCCAGAATAAGATCCCTAAGGAAGTGTACACCATAACAGAGGTGGACGATCTGGGATTTCCGACGGCTCCTGCGAAAGCTGTCAAAAAGTTCGCCACAATATGCGGAATCCTTGGGAGGCGGAACTTCACCATATTGAACGACCACATCGATCTGGTCCCACAAGAAGAAAAAGATGAGGCCTGGAAGCAGTTCAAGGAAAGCTTCGAATACCCCCCAGAGGCCGAGGCAAGTCTCAAGCGGCAGGCTATTCGCAAGATGGGCAACTTGTGGAAAAATTTCAAAACCACGTTGGTCACCGACTACGTCCTCAACGCCGCCCAGCCAGAACCATTCGGGAAGTACCCGTTCATCTCACGGGTCGTGTGGGAAGAGTTCCATGCCGCAAAGTCAACCCCTGAGTCTCGGGAAAAAAGCGAGGCCTATAGGAGGTTGCAGGCAAAAAACGTTCACCCACACCGGCTTGGCACCGGAGGCTACGCCAGGAAGCAGCACGAATGGGTCAAGGAGGACGAAGCTGCTGCTGAATCTAACACGCCGCCAGTACTTGGTGATATCCCGACCACCCGAGCAAGGAACTGGGCAAGGGCGAGGGTGAAGAAGAATAGTGATGGAACACTAACGTTCCCAAATCCCGAAGATCAAGCGGTGTACCAAAAAATCGTAAGTACCACACGTAGATTATGTTTCGGTAGGGTGTATCGTACTCTTGAATAAATTCGTCCTAACTGCATCGCAGGTCGACCTGACTGCTGAGAGACAGTCCTCCCAAGAGGTCTGCTCACAAAGACGCGAGGATGACGTCCTCACGAAAGCGTTGGGAAGCGAAGAACACCGTGGACGGACAAGGGGCATTGGCTCCAATGTTCCATGGAAGCTTGGGTTTTCCCAATACGCGTGGCAGTACAGGAAGCACAGGCTTTCAAAGGCGCAGAAAGATGCACGCCTGAAGGCACAACTTCGGGACGAGATTAGAAACGAGCTCCGAGAAGAGTTCGATAACAAGTTGTTACAAGTGGAGGCTCGGGTGGAGGCACGCCTCAGGGAAAGCGAGCCTGCTGCCGCTCCCATAGTAGAAACGAGCCCCACGCAGAGGCGTAGCAGTTGCGCATCTACTGGGGCGGCGGCACAAGAAACACCAGCCCCCAATGCGGTGGACCACATAACGGTAAAACCAACACAAAACGTATATGTTCTCCCCTAACCACAGTACATTATAACATATTATAAAAATACGTATGAATCTAATGCAGGGACCCACATCGTGCACCCTAGTCGTTAGGGTGACAAAGGACTTTGCAATTCCTGCCGCAAAGGGTCTAGCGTTCAAGCCCACGCCAGAGACCCGAGTGCATGGGGGGCAGCCTCTAGCCGACCATGCAAAAGTTCAAGTGGACATGGTGAAGCCCGATTGGGTTGGCTTCACTCTCCCGCTCCCACCAAATGACGAGGTTCTGACCCTTGGAGCTGCACGCGGGACCTTTATCCAATGGCCCAAGCAGAACATTCAGATAAATTTAACTCCTAGGCCAGCACCAAGTGCTCGTCCGGCGACGCCGCCGCCACGTCCCCCTCCAGCTCTTGTATCTGCCCCTCTTGCCGTTGAAAAAGGAGATCAAGATCTCCAATTACAGTATGATACAGATTTTGGGGATGACGGACAAGAGGTCTGCAGCAGAGCGTTCCTCCCCCCAGTCTCCACAAAAAGAAAGAGGGCGGCATCTTCTCCACCCAAGCTTGGATCACGCAAAAGAGCTGCTGGAAGGGGGAGAGGAAGAGGAAATGTGGAAGGGCCGCTTCTGGCTCCAAAGAAGCTAGATCTTGGCAAGGCGCCATCAGCTCCTAAAGAATTCACATTAGGCATGCCATTGGTCGGAGACGACGAGTTATCAAAGATGGGCCCTGCATGCAAGGAGTTGCATAGGTACTATATGGAGAGGTCCAACGCAAGGAGGAAGCATAGAGAGACCTCCATGACGGGTCAGCACGATAGACAGCTGTTCCTCGGCCCTGAAGCCTTTATCGCCGTAGACTTTCAAGATCTATGGGACCTCTACAGGGTGCGAGCGGTCGACACCAACCTCCTTAAGTGCTACTCCTTGTGAGTATTCTTGCATACGAGATATGGTAATAACTATCCTTATACTACGCTTACCCTAATTCCTGTCTTGCTTCTAGGTTAACTTGGAAGCATGTCCATCGTAATGCTCCCCATGTTGCTTTGCTCGATCCAAGTGTCGTCAACGAGACAACTATGAATTACGATCGAGCCAGCATGGTAGAATATATCAAGGACTGCTTATGGTTCCGCCAAGACAAGGACTTCATTATGTGTGCCTACTCTGAACAGTAAGCGTGTTCCCTACTTACAGTCAAACCTGCGACACGTATAGCTTTAGTATTTAACTTGCAATTTATTAATGTTGCAGTCGTCATTGGATTCTCCTAGTCATAGTGCCAAAGTGGAGTTTGGTATATTACCTTAACTCCAATATCAAAGAAGAAATATACGATTGGTCGGCGATCGAGGCTGCCTTGAACGATGCCTGGGACCAATACGTGGCAAAAGGCGGGAGGCATAAGGAAGGGCATCCCACACTCGGTCACAAAAAGGACTTTCCAGTACGTCAACAAGTTGGCGACCAGTGTGGATTCCACGTCTGCCATAACATGAGGAGCCTCGCAGACAAGGTGACATTGCTCGACCTTGAGGTGTGTGCCTCAGTTGTTTATATACATTAGAGAGGAGATAGCACGATTCATACTAACTTTCCAATTATGTAGACTAACTTGACACCTCGCATGCAGGAAAAACTTTCGGCGATTGCGGAAATCAACTTCAATATCATTAGAGAGGAGATAGCACAATTCATACTAGATGACCTCTTGTCACCGAAAGGAATGTTTAGAGTCAAGTCCTAGCGGAAACAAATGATTTTGCGACAAACATTTGATTTTTGTAAATATTCTTTGTAATACAATTATGCACGTTCTTCTGTATATATTTGCATTTCTTAATTACATATATACTTGTTCCAATTTATAACTCAGTTTTACAGGTTTTGATGCATGTTGGCGGTTTTGTGAATTGGCTGTGAATTGGCTGAGAATTCTGTGAATTGGCTGTGAATTGGCTGTGAATTTTGTGAATTGGCTGTGAATTGGCTGAGAATTTTGTGAATTGGCTGTGAATCAGGAATGCTGGGAATTGGGTTGCTGGGATTGTCATTTTTTGCAGCGGGCATGGCTAGCAAAGGCCTGAGGCTAGCCAAAAAAACTAATTTTATTTTTTTTGCTGACATAGTCATCCCTGACGGGCATTTTAGTAATGCCCGAAAGAGATAATCATCCATGACGGGCTCCTAAGAAAGCCCGATAGGGATATAGTCATCCCTGACGGGCTCCTAATATAAGCCCGATAGAGATTAGTCATCCGAACCAGGAATATTTTGACTCAACAGGTGGGGTCAAACCTATCGGTGACGGGCTCTTTGGTAAAGCCCGTTAGCGATGCTAGTCATCGGTGACAGGCTGAGTATTTTGCCCGATTGAGATTAGTCATCCGTGACGGGCTCTACCCAACCTGGTTTGACTTGTATTTCTTGGTCAATCTTATCTGTGACGGGCTGTATTGTTAGGCCCGATTGAGATAACGTTCATCCGTGACGGCCTTGTGCCCGATTGAGATAGTTTCTCACATCACTGACCTTTGGTCAGTGACGGGGGCCCTATCCGATAGTGATGACGGTTAATGCCCGTTAGAGATAGCCGATCCCACGCTAGTGACCTCTCCCATTGGATCGTAGTTTTGCCTCTGCACTTCCATCGTAGGCCTATTAGTAAAAAAATTACTCACCACGTCGGCCCATTAGTAAAAGAAATACTATGGCTCTTAACCAATTAGTAAAAGAATTACTAAAGCCTCTTAAGTCTTAACCAAGCTAGCCTGTTGTTGATGAGAAAACGCGGCGGCCTGGGAGTTCTGTTTAGCTTCAGTGCAGGTCCAAATCTTGCTTTCGGGTTCAGGGCATGCCAGTTGGTTTGATCCTGCAACCAACAAGATATACAAGAAAACAATGTTAGTAAACGATAGCCAATCGGTTGGTGGACCGATGACATATTGTAGAAACCTAGCCGATGCACAAGTTGAATCGGCTATAAGGTGAAGGATGCTACTCATGAACTAGATTTAGGTTAGATATAATCATAAACAACTTTTTCTTAACAGAACAAATCTCATAGGTCGAACCCAATCAATGCAGCACGAGATTGACAACTTTTAAAGTCAATTGTCATACGATTATATAGCCTAAATGACTAGCTGATGGGTAGATGTTGAAGTTTAGACCCAAAACAATCATGATTAGCTGTAGAGAGAAGTAGCAGGTAATTACTCATTTCATCTTTCTTTTAGATGCAAGCAATTACGATAGATCAGACCCAACCGAGACAGTATTAATTGCTTATTACTAAGATCAGATATATCAATGATTACATAAACTTATTTCATAGCCAATGAGATATTTTAGGGTATTTCAGATAATGTATCGGCTAGAACTCCGATACAGCCTTATAGAATAATATCAATCTCGATCAAATACACTAAACAAGTTTCAATCTCGATGGATCAGACCTAACCGATAGCAGCGTGAGGTTTGAAACAGGCTCAATATATTTAAAGGACTAATATACTTATATAAGATGATAGATATAACATATCAAGCAAATTAAAGCATGTAAATTTAAATGCAAAATGGTTATATTAGGTAAGATCGGCTGAAACCCCGATTCTACCCTTATTGACAATCAATAAGCAGATTAGCTTTTATGATTATGAACATGACTTAGTAGGTCAAACCCAATTGATGCAACAATAAGTATAAATAGAAACATAAAGTACTAAACAATCAAGCCCTTGACTGATTTTTGGGGTGGTGGATACCTTAGCTAATCTAAACCAATGAAACGATTTAGCTGATACTAGCAACACCCCAGCAAGAGTTTGGTCGATATAAGTAAATTGAGCCATCGAGTTAGATTAGCTAAGATATATAATAGCTAGCAATTGTATAAGATTAGATTAGAACATCTAAAATGATGCCCTAATCTGCCGATACAAATCGTTGTGACAAGCCATACCTCTTATTGGAGATCGAAGCCGATGCAGCTCAACTCGAAATAAGAATTCATCGAAAAGTAAAAGTAAAAGGGTGGGGATGCGCCGAGAGTGTGTATTGAACTGTTGTTGTTTTCTTATAAAACCCTGGACATATATTTATACCCGAACATATAAACCTTGTCCATATCGGACACAACTCAAACTTACCTAATTACAAAATAAACAAACAAGTCCCTAAGCGGACTCTGCCATGAATTCTTTAAAAGAAACACATAATTCTTACTTCTAATTAATAGATACAATTGCCTCTTCTGGACTCAATCCTTGTTTGACAATACCTTCAGCTCCTCTCCCAAGCCCGATATGAACTCGTATTGCCTGTATCGGTTGACCGAGTCCGATTCTATATGGCCGATACGGCTTCCAGCCGATGCGCTGCTCTGTTTTTTGGAAACACTCTTATCTCTTTGAATCCACTTCGATCCCACCTTTATTCTTGTGTATCCTTACTAAATTTTGCTATTAACACCCGTGCACTAATTATAATATTTTTACTTCTAGTAATAAGTTTTTACTCCCCTAGTTAGAAATTACTGAACACACAACATTACTCTCCTAGTACTCATCCTGATTTGTTATGTTAGAATTTTTTTTATGAACACATATATGTGATAGTAATCTTTTTATGAACCGATATGTAGTGATAAAAGGTGTACTCCCCAATTGATAGATTAGGAGAAGATAATACTCATTTACGGTAGTAACATTTTTACTCCTACGTATTTTCATAATTCATAATTTTAATCTCTTTAGTAATATTTTTCTCTCATGTGTATTTACCAAGACATGTTTATTTTTAGTAATGTATTTACTCCGTTAAACATGTTTACATTTATTAAATAATTTACTCCGCTTTTGCCATGATTCAGTAAATAAATTAAAATTAGTTATATGCAAGTAATAATTCTTTTACTAATCGTCATAATATCATCAAGAACAAGGTGATATCATGATAAATTTTATTTTGGTTCTTCACACAACCAATTAAAAAATTACACATGTGAGACATATACATTCATCTTGATCCATGAAAAAAGAAAAATACAGTCGATACAACATCCCAAGTCTCCAAACACCATCACCAGAAACATAAAAAAGAACACCACCACTAGCGCTGGTGTGAGCGGTCCTCCCATTTTGGATGTCTCCTGGAATCATCATGCCCATAGCATCATCATTGGACAAATCTGCATAAGCCAAGTCTTTATATTGGCTGAAGATGAACACACATGTATCAGCACAAAAACAATCTTCAGCACCACCTGTCCATAGTCACCGATGAACTTGTCGAAACTCACTTCTTTGCACTTTGAAATCAATACTAAAAAAAGTTGCAAGTGAGAGAATATATTTTGATTTTTATGATCTGGATGGAAGCTAAAGAGCAACAATATTATTTAACATTTCCAGGGAATTGCCTAACTAGTGCAATTATAGACTATAGTGGAGGCATTCTCTTACTTGCAATTCCACAAGGAGAACAGAGTATGTTGGCTATGATTACTGTGCACAACAACATTACTTAAAATTACGAAAATCATAACGATGGACACAGACCACAAGGTCACTAGAAGTCTTCAATATGTATCATCCACAAATCTTTAACAATCCATGACAAGGAGCAGAAATTCCTGTCAGGAATCAAGTATGTTTCCTCCAAAAATAGTAAAAATTGACCAGTCATGCTACATCTCTGGCTATATACTAATTCCTGAACCAAGACAACACTAAAACAAATGTACATGTCAGAATTTGCACGTGTAAATAAACTACAACATTGTTTCAACACTAAGATCCAACCTAATTTTTATCCAGCTGGTGCAATTTGTACACATGCTTTCTTGGTTCTTCAAAAATCAACAAATTTTTGATGCAATCAAGTTTGAAATTGCATAAATGACACATTAGATACACATGAATAGCAAGAAGTTAGAAAGTAGGGGCTCACATTGGTTGCTAGCGGCCAGGAGGCAGAGTTGTCCATAGCAGCGGAGTGGACCGTGTGCTTCTTAGGCTCGTCCTAGTCCTCACTGCAAAAACAGCTATAGCAGCAGTCCTGCTCATGCATGAAAAAAAATTCAAATGAGAGGTTTTTTTGCGAAAATTGCACAAGATTTAATGATTGAACAAACGAAAATTTAGATGAGAGAAGGAAAATGATGTACAGCTTGATTTCTGAACAATGCACACACACGAATTCATGACTGAACTAAAAAAATATTCAGATGAGAGTAGTTTTATGAACATAATACAAGATTTCATGACTGAACAAATGAAAATATTTGGCGCAGCGGGATTGGCTCACCACCAATAGTAGTTTCCTGAATTCATCATGCTTCTTGGGCTCGCCCTAGTCCCAGCCTGCAATGGAGATGGGAGCAGCAGTGCCATGGAAAGCATCGACATGGGAGCCGGCAGATCCTGGAGCCTCCCACCCTGACCTCAGCGCTGCATGCAGGTGCAGCTCGTGAGGAGCAGGTTGACAGGTGGGAAAGCGGCTGCAAAAATAACTGTAAACTTACAATGCTCACAGCAATGAAGCATGATCACAAAATCTAAATCAAAAATTACATTGAAACGGGTACCTTTAGTGTAATGAGAAACCAACCTTTTAACCTTCTTGCTCTTAGTAAACACTTTGTCAAACATGTTGTGAGCATCATGGCAAGGAGAGGGCGCCCGGAGTCTACGCCGGCAGTGCTACGCCGACCCTAGACGAATACTAACAATTTTAATCTCTTAAAAAATGATAAGCAGCACAATAACTTTGGAAGACTGAGTTAGCATCAGAATCTCCTGTTGTTCTGTTTGTATTGTGATTATTCGTAACCAACGATGAAATAGATGGCAGACAACTACTGGTATACCAGCATCAGGAGTATGTCCAAAAAAACAAAAGCAGAGGACATAATACCGGATCCATACATAGCATGACGCCGGTGCGCCTCAACCTTGCCCTCGGTGATCATTTGGGAAGAGTGTGGCCTCCTGATCCGACGAAAAGGGAAGAGTGTGGCCTCCTAATCTGGGAAGGCGGACGGCCATGACCCGACGACAATCCCGGACAGCGCCCCCGAACAACGACGACCAGGCAGCGGGAGAGAGAGGGCAGGGAGGAGATCGGTGGGGGTGGTGGAGTTCCATGGGGCGGCGCGAAGGACGGCGGTGAGCAGTGAGCACCGCGCATGGAGGACGGCCTAAGCTCCTCACGATCGCCGCCTGGCTCGAGCACGAACCGCCGACTCGTCGTCTGCCATGCTAGATCTGAAATTCGGGGGATGGGAGGGGAGAGTGAGGGAATTTTTTGTGTGGCTGAGGATTGAGATGGGTTTAAATAGTTAAGAGTGTTCCATAGTAAATGAATTATTCGTGGTTGAAAAGTGGGG
>BDMV01000010.1:22724971-22928400 GCA_008326285.1 Oryza officinalis | reverse complement strand
TGGGGGAGGTGGGTGCGGGCATGGGGTTGCGATCGGGGTGGTGGGGTTGTGTTATAGCTTTAACGTATGTCTATGTGTGTGTATTTTTCTCACCTCCTCTGATTGTTACCTACTGGATGCAGCGATGCTCGCCCTAGTTGCCACCTCCCCGCCCTAGCATGCCTACCCGCTTCGCTGATGCCAAAAGCCAACCAACAACGCTAGAGCTCCACCCGAGTGGCCTCCTCCCTTACCCCCTTCCTCCCCTTTTCCTTGCCCCTCCTCCCTACGCTTGAGCAGAGGCGATGTGCCCCTGTCCCACCTGTTTTTCCTATCTAAGGTGGCTCACACCGGCAATCCCTCACCCCCTTGGCATCCTACCTAATTAACCAATACCAATCTGACCACCACCAATCTATTGCTGCTCATTGCCATCCCTCCAGCTCTCACCTCTCCCAGCACCTCTTAACTCTGAAACCCTAAACCGTAGGTCCTCTTATCACCATCGTGATTTGGCCACAGCTATGAGTTACCCCTCCTCCCTTTCCTCTCCCCCTCATCCCGAATGAGCTTTGAAGGTGATCACTTCTGGCCATTTTAGATTTCAATCCAATTGTCAAGGAGAAGGTGACTGAGATTTGGCGAGATGTATCTCAGTTACCTGAAACATAGAAGTTCCTTTAAAATTAATATTCTTTAAGATTCTAGAGATATATGCACATGTTTTTCCTAAGATTCTCTCAAGATATTCTCTTTTACATATTCTAGAAAAGAAACAATCATGATCCATGATAAGTAGCAGTAGTATGTTCTTTCAACATTCCAACATGGTTGGACACTACTGTACAGTACATGATGAAATTTAGGGATAACGAAATAGTACGCCAGTGTGTCCGCAAGTGGTTGTGTCCTCGTTACATCATTTTCTGCGCATTATACACACACACACATGGGACAAGACTATTCTACACCCTACCCCTAGAATAGCTATTCTACACCCTCCTCCCCTCAAGAGCCCAACCCACCTTCCCTTTTTTTCTATGGGTTCAAAACTCACTTCCCACCCCTGTCAAAATGTTGTCAAAACACTCCCACGTCGATCAAACCCGTCTGCTAACTTTTTCCTACATCCACCTATTTGATGTCCTAGTTTCATACGGGCGGTGTAGTAACAAGACGACCACCATACAGTAACGCTGCAGCTTACGTGTAGTAACAATGATGAAATATAGTTAAAATATAATCATGACGGATCTAGTTTCGTAGAGTTCTTTGTTTAAAACATTATAGTGCAAACAGTTCGAAAATATAATATATCATGTGAGAAATATCATTGTTTAAAGATGAGAATTCTAAAGATATCATTTGCACTTAGCTTTGCTAGTGTAAGGTGGGTGGTAGTTCTTATACCTGTGTTCGATTGTTACCACATGTTATTGCAGTATCACTATCAATAAATTGTAGTAACACTCTATGTTACTGTAAAACCTATAGTCATTACTACACTCTTGCAGTAACGTCACAATGAAATTGTAGTAATGCACAACAGAAAATAGTAATAATAATGCTATAGTATTACTACTTATGGAGAGATAAATTTTAAAAACCAATCTTTGAAGAGCAATATCTCTCATGTGGTGTATTATTTTTTTAAACTGTTTGCACCATGTTGCTACTACACAAAAGTGGAAGTGTTACTATATGGCAAGTACATGTTCCACATGTTTATGTAGTAAGACTATCCGAAAATTGCAGTAAGACGCTTTGTTACTGTAAAACTTATAGTCTTTACTACACTCTTACAGTAACGTCGCAATGGGATTGTAGTAATAAATAGTAGTAACAAGTAATGCTATAGTATTACTATTTATGGAGAGTTAAATTTTAAAAGACTAATCTTTGAAAAGCAATATCTCCCATGTGATGTACTATTTTTTAAAACCATTTGCATCATGTTGCTAGAAATAAAGTGCTTATTAAAAATAGATCCGTCAGGACTATATTTCAACTATATTTGAGCGTTATTACTGCAAGTAAGACATGACATTACTACACGATGGTCGTCGCGTTACTGCATAATTCTTACGAGACAAGAGCTGAGAGAAGGTAGGTGGTGGGTGGAGTTAGTAGGCAGGTTGACCGAGATTTGACCGACGTGGGGATGTTTTGACTGACCTTTGATCGAGGTGGGAGGTGGATTTTGGGAGCTTAGAAGAAATGGGAGGTGGGTTTGACCCTTGGAAGGGGAGAGGGTATAGAATAACTATTCTATACTTCAGGTGTAAAATAGTTTATATATATATATATATATATATATATATATATATATATAACCTTACAATAATTTCCGACAATAGGAAAGTATATGTGGCCATTTATTATTTAATTTGTTTCTACGACCCACATATATATTCATATTATCGTATAGTATGATGCATGGGCTCATCTGAAGAACTTACACTACTACAAAAACCTCCATAGGTACCGGTCACATAGGCGCCGGATTTGCTAGAACCGGCACCTAAAAGACAATTCTCGCTAATTTTTCCACGAACCGGCACCTATAAGGTCTTATAGGTGCCGGTTGGCTGGAAAAGGCTCATTGATGCTGGTTTGTAAGAAAAACCAGCACCTATGAGCCCAAAAAAGATGTCGGCCTTCTTTACAAACCGGCACCTATCACATAGGTGCCGGTTCGTAATAAGAACCGGCACCTATGTTACGGCCACATAGGTGCCGCTTTAACCTAATAAACCGGCACCTATCACATAGGTGCCGGTTTTTAATAAGAACCGGCACCTACGTGGTGGCTTCCTTCGGAAGGAATCTAAATAGGTGCCGATTCATAACATGAATCGACACCTATATCCCCCAAGTCTATATATACCCCTCGTTCACTGCATTCTCACGATTTTGAGGCTTCTTTTCAGCTCATCCAAACAGGGGAGGAGATTTTGCCCAAAAATTTAAAAAATATCGAGAGATCTATGTGTTTGTATGCGTAAAGGTTAGTATGTGTTGATTCGATATGTAATTCGCACTAATATTTGTCAAGTTATTTTTTGCAATTTGTTTTGTTGAATGAAAAGCATGAGAAAGTATGATGACTTATTATATTGGAGTAATTTAGAGATTAATCATCAATGAGTAATGTAACTGTTATTAACATATATCAGAATTTCAATAGATATAGAGAATGATATATGTATGTTAGTGGTTAATTTAAGAATTTTCGTAGGAGCGATGGATGAAGGAGGGATGAACGTTCCGGAGCGCCGTACCTTGGAATATGCCAGGAGAGTAACCAACTTCGTGATTGCAGCCACGAGATCCAGATCATTGAACACGACGGAACACTTGCGTTGTCCATGCGCTGATTGCAGGAATGAGAGACAGTTTCCTGCAAAACAAGTTCATGAGCATCTCCTAACAAAGGGTTTTATGCCTAATTACACATGTCAGGACAATCATGGTGAAGATGATAATCCAGATGTAATGGACGGAGACAATGTGGAGTTGCCTGCTGACGGAGGTGGATATGATAGTGACGAATGAGATGGTTTAAATTAGATGTTACGCGACGGGGAGACAGCCTACGACAATGACAGGCAATACGAGAAGTTCAAGGGCATAGGGGAGGACTCAAAAACCCCGCTTTATCCAGGATGCAATGAGCAGCACACCAAGTTACACGTCGTCCTCTCGTTGCTGCAGATGAAATCAACCAACGGTTGGAGTGACAAGAGCTTCACAGAGCTTCTACAACTGATTGGAGACCTCCTTCCAGCGGGTCATGTGCTGCCAAAAACAACATACCGAGCGAAGAAGGTTGTCTGCCCACTCGGACTGGAAGTGCAGAAAATTCACGCATGTCGAAATGACTGTATCCTATATCGAGGTGACTATGCAGACTTGGATACATGTCCAGTTTGCGGAGCACCGCGGTATAAGGGTAGAGTTAACGATGATGATGATGCTGATGATGAAAGTGGTGGCCCAGTCCTGAAGAATAGAAAAGTGCCCGTTAAAGTTGAGTGGTATTTTCCTATAATCCCTCAGATTGAACGCATGTATGCAAACAAAAAACATGCAAAGATGATGCGTTGGCACCACGAAGAGCGTAAGAAGGATGGAATGATAAGACACCCTGCCGATGGATCTCAATGGAGAAAGATAGATAGAAAGTACAAAAAGCATTTTGCGCAGGAAATTAGGAATATAAGGTTTGGGCTGAGCACGGACGGGACGAATCCATTCGGTGACATGAGCAGTCGGCATAGCACGTGGCCAGTGGCACTTGTTATCTACAACCTTCCTTCATGGTTGTGCATGAAGCGTAAGTATGTTATGATGCCACTTCTAATCCAAGGGCCCAAGCAACCTGGCAATGATATCGATGTCTACTTCAGACCATTAGTGGATGATCTTAAGTTTCTGTGGGACCGGGGTGTGCAGATGTAAGATGCGTACAAAAAATAGTACTTCACCTTAAGGGCAATGTTGTTCGTAACCATCCAAGATTACCCTACAGCTGGTAACACATCCGGGCAAACAGTGAAAGGTGGTTGTGCATGTGTGCAGTGCATGCGGGATACAGCGAGCAGGTGGCTGAAGTACTCTGGAAAGACTGTGTACATGCGTCATCGGAGGTTTCTTCCAGCCGGCCACCAGTACTGTAGCAAGAGATTTCGATGGCACGGTGGAGGAGGGTACAGCTCCAACACACCGTACCGGCAGAGAGATTTTTGAAGAGCTACAAGATATTGAATGTATATTTGGTAAGGGGCAAGGCAATCGAGGCACAACGAGCAAGGGTGGTGAGAAACCTCTTTGGAAGAAGAAATCTATCTTTTGGGAACTACCATATTAGAAAGATTTGGATGTCCGTTACGCGATTGACGTGATGCATGTTGAGAAGAATGTGTGCGAGAGTTTGATGGGACTCCTGCTAAACATACCCGGCAAGACAAAGGACACGTTGAAAGCCCGAAGAGACCTCGCAGACATGAACATCAGGCCCGAGCTACATCCTCAAGAACGGCCCAATGGTCGCCAGTACCTTCCTCCTGCGTGCTACACCCTTAGTGCCGCAGAGAAAATAAGCCTGTTGGAGTGCCTGCAGGGTGTCCGAGTCCCTTCTGGTTACTCTGCGAACATTAAAAGACTTGTCAACATGAAAGAGAAGAAATTAACAATAGTATATGCACAGCTAGTTGGGTTAGGTACACAAGCAAGATACAGTACTAATTGTAGTATAATTAAGCCAGAAACTTTGCATGTTGTACATGCTTGGTTTTTTTAGTTTTCATTCATTCCTTTTCCTGTGAATGCAAATCCTTTTACTGTGTGCCTCACCACCCTTGCTCGTTGTGTAGTAGTGAGTATTTGTGTAGTAGTGAATGCAAATCAGATGGCTGTAAGCATCCCAAATTCACAATTACTATGTATGTGCTCCTGGATTGTTGACATCTTAGCCTTTTTAGAAAACATATTTTTGTAAATAGATCCTAAAAACTTTATTGCATATAGGGACCTATCATTGGTGTCGAGATTAATTGAATGTCTTGACACAAGCTGGTGCATATGCCGAAAAGTCCAACCCTCGATCGGTCACCTACGAAACAACTTCCTTTTCTCCTCCCACCCCTCTCCGAATCCTATAGATTTTCTATAAAATTTTGAAAAACCCGAAAAATCAAAATGTAACATGTATAATTTATTTTTGCTAACTTATTTTTATTTACGATAAACTTGAGTCTAGAGGATGTGGTCCCTCCCTCCTCCACCATCCCCTAAACCCTATTAATCTACAGTAATTTGTGAAAAAAAAGTTTGACAAATCAATGTACTGCCATTCATTTTCCCTAATTTGTTTTTATTTAATTAGGAATAAGACTTGATGGAATCTAGGATAGATGATGAGTGGGAAGTCAGGTGACTAGGTGAGGGATCGCACTAACAAGATTAGTGTTTGAGATGTCATCTAATTTTCCTCGAGGCCAAGGACTCTGGCATAGAGTTTTCGGTTCATTTTAGTAATAAGTTTTTCAGGGTATGTGAAATATGTTTTTTAAAAGTGCTACATAGGAAAAATATATCCAGATATATGTTCCTCTAACTTTACATGAAAAGTCAGATGATAAAATCCTTTGCAAAATGCAAATGCTTGTACATAAGGTTGATGTCGCCTGCAAAACGCTATATGCTTGTACATATGTATGTGCATGTGTGTAGTGTGGCTAGCTTATATTAATCAAGATGCCAAATCACATAAGCAAATAGTTTTTTTAGTTTTCATTCATTCCTTTTACTGCAGATATTTCTATTCTGAAACCTAAGTCTATGAAATGCAAATATTGTAGTAACTACACTCTGTCCATTTTCCTAGTCGAATATAGTGTCTTGTTTGGAGCAAGCAACATGGTTATCATTTTGTAAGAGAGTAAATTTATTAGATGCGATGTTAGCCAAATCAAACTATTTGTTCTTTATAGCCAGCTCATTTTGCATGGAGCAGTAGGATTGGTTACCTCAATTACTGTTTTTTCTTTACTTTCTCTTTCAGCAAAATTTGTATTAATATTTTTCCATTAGATATTTCTCTTTCGAAAGAAAGTACTATGAAGTACTATGGAACCCATTTTTGCGGTCTATACAGCGTGTTTGGAGCAGCAGCGATGTGATATTCTGTGATTTCTGCGATGTGAATGTAATATTATAATATTCTGTGATTTCTGTGTTTCAGAAAATATTATATGTGATTTCTATGTTTCTAGTTATCATTGAGCAGCGACCCTGAAATTATTTTTTTTATGCTCCAGGACTATAAGTACCGGTTCTCGTAAAGAATCGACACCTATGAGGCATCAAAGGTGCCGTCCTATCACTTATAGGTGTCGGTTATTTATAGGAACCGACACCTATAATACCATATAGGTGCCGGTTCGACATTTACAACCGGCACCTATAGTTTTATAGGTGCCGGTTGAGGAATCAGTACCAATAGCTTCTATCATTGGTGCCGATCAATTGATGCCGGTTTCGAAATCGGCACCTACGAGACCTTTGAAACCGGTACCAATGAGTATTTGTGTAGCAGTGTTAGCTAATGGTTGATGAATACAGGCCGGCCGGTACACATCAAACATGTACAGTTATTCGTAGGTACGCTCTACATGGATCCATATTATTTGCATGGAGATGGCATATCCATTTACTTCTCCTTGTCAACTTGTGGCCAGATCGATCAGAACAGTGACACACACCTGCTATAGCGTGCAGCGATTTGGCCCTGCATGTGTTCAGGCCTCGGAGCGGATCTGTGCACCACTGTTTCCATCAGTTGTTGAAGACTTGAAGTTACTGCCTACCCCTGCGTGATGAGAAAAGAAATTGCATGTGCAACCAACACGCCTTCTGTACGGTACGTAGTATAGGGTTACAGACACGTACGTACAATTTATAGAGTATACAAGTCTGTCATGTCGTCCATCTTTTCCTTTTTATTTCAACAATTATAGATTGTGTGCATTAATTCTAACTATACAAAAGCCGGGGAAGTTGCTATCAAGAAAATTCACCGTAGCCAAAACCGTGTGTCTCATCTGAGCCAATTGGGCTGGGTCTGAATCTCTTTCAGATTTCTGGTTGGAAGGAAGTTGTAATTTTATCTCATAGTTAGCTTGTGAGGACTCTTTGGTTGAGTAATATATTTTTTTCTTCCCCAAAAAAACTATATAAAAGCCGGAAGTGGTTTTTATTAATTATATCATCTTATTAATAACAATTGTCTCACTAGCTAAAAAAATGTTAACATGTATAAAGAAGAGTTTACATGTGCATCCTATGAAAGATTACGAAGTAATTAACTCCGTTCAGTCATAAATACCATAAATATTTAACATTTAGGATAAGATTTGGTCATACTTTTAACTTTGAACAACTCAATTTATATTAAAATAAGTTTATAAAATTTTAGTAATAATAATTTTCAAGTAATATATGCTCATGCCATTTTTCAAATGAAGTATTTGATTTGATAGAAAAAAATTCAATTTTTTTTACCAAAACTTGTCTTACAATATTTATGAGTAAAGAGAGCACTTTGAGTTATAGGGATAATCTCAGTGATCTAATCTTTCTTTAGTTCTTATTCGTTTAATCCTCGTGAGAAAGAAATTGGAGGAAATCAAAGAGGAATAATTCCTTCAAATTCCTCTCGATTCCCTAGCCTTATTCGGTTTGGAGGGAATTGAAGATCGTTGAAGGGATTGAGGAAAAATAATTTTACACCATAATAAGTATGGATCAAAATAAATTCCCTTGAATTTCTCCCTCCTAGGAATTAGCCGAACATGGACTAGATAGGGGATGAAACGAAACAAGACCTTATTGGATCCGGTGAACATGATGAACTGTACCTCTTGAATGCGTTTGCCGGCCATGAGGCTAAATGCTCAACACATTTTTGTTGCATTGCCGTCTGAGTTTGTGAAAATGTTCTCCTAGTGTTTTGGTAGTGAGCTAGGCTGTTTTCTCATAGATTAATCAGCATTGACAATTGGTTTGTCATGCTTTTTGTTATCCAGATCTGTCCTAGTGTTTTCTTTGTGATAAGCACTTGGTACTAATGCTTGTGCTCACTCTTTTAGTTGGTTGGTTGGTAATAAGTTCATCGCTTTCCTGATTTGAAAGTACGTACTGAAGTACCTAGCCAGCTAGGTCATTTAACTCATCAGAAACTGATTGATCGATCGATTCATTTCGATCGATCTCCCAAGTCTTCAATCAGAGCGACCAGTGTTCAGTATTCAGTCTTCAGTCTTCCGCCAGCTAATATAACTAGGAAAACTCCGAGGCCTTATTCGACTTGGAGGGTACATACAGAAAATCATAGGAAACTCGATTCCTCCGAAATAAATAGTTCATTAGATTCAAATAAAAAATTTCATAGAAATCTTATACCAATCTTTTAAAATGTACTGATTCTATAGAAATGAAAACATCCACCCCATCGTTTTTTTCAGCTCATTGACAGAAAAAATTTTATACTTCAATATTTTATTTTGTACATGTATTTTTATGTTATTTTTGTGTTTTTCTTATTCTTGTATTTAGAAATCCCGTGAACCGAAGAGGCCCTCAATGTGAAAGGCCGTAGTAAATACTACTCCCTAACTATAAATTAGATCATTCAATTATCTCGGTGGCAGTGATGAGTAATAACAGAAGTGCAGCGATAGGAAGTCCAGATAGAGAGAGAAAGCTGGGAGAAGAGCTAGCTAGGTCAGTCACTTAACAAAGTCTGCAAAGAACATTGAAGGCCTGGCAAGCAATGCATGTGCCACTGTACTACTCCATGAACAGCGGAACACACACCAGCCTCAGAATGCAGCATAGCTAGCTACCTCTTCCCTCTGAATAATGGCTTTCGATATGTTAGTCCGTAAGTGTGTACTTACTCCATGTGAAGGCCTTGTGCTATCCACTGTGTACAATTAATCGATCTCTAGCTGTGTATAGTTACAGAGAGATTCGACATAGTGGTATATATATCTCAGCGTGATCTTTATATGTGTGTTAGAGAGATATTATGTATGTGTACTTTAGGGGTAGTTAATGTAGATGTAGCTTAGTCCCTCCGTTCCGAACTATAGTAATCTAGGATTGGATGAGGCATATTCTAATCCTACGAATCCGGACATAGGCATCTCCAGATTCGTAGAACTAGAATGTGTCCCATCCAGTTCTAAGTTGTAAGACGAGGATAGTAGATTTTATGAATCTGATTTAACTATTTCGAACCAATTGAAGCTGGTGTAATTTCGTTTTACATATCTGATCAAGTGGGATTTGAGGCGGCAGTGGCAGGATTTGGAAGGTGCCTACTATTCATTGGTAACTTGATTGTATCTCCAAAGTCAGTCACATTTTTATGGTCAGAATTACTCCAAAATTCATATTACCATTTATGACTTAACCCACCCTACTCCTCCTCTCTCTCATCACGCTCCCTCAAATTGCAACCAACCACCGTCCTTCTGCCCAAACCCATCGCATCGTCACCCTCTGCCTTAACTAGTGGTGGAGCCAGCTCCCCGGCTGGTTGGATGGCTGCCCGAGTTCCTCCACGTCTGTCCGCTGAGCTCAACAAGGAAGCCATCATGCCACTCATCACTGTTGCCGCTGATGCCTTGCCATCTTCGTTGTCGTGCTACATCGCCCGTTCTCCGTGCTAGAGCTGAGAGGCAAAACTGAGCCCCACCAGTGCTGTCCTTGCTCATCGGCGGCAAGGCAGAGGTGGAGGGAAGGATAGTGGCGGCGGCTAGTGTTTGAAGTGTTGCTCCTATCGTTTGCGCGGGGCGACATGAGAGGCCGACAATGTCAATTCCTTTAGCAATATGGGTCTAAGTTTGCTTTTGCTACATCGCCCGTTCTCCGTGCTAGAGCTGAGAGGCAAAACTGAGCCCCACCAGTGCTGTCCTTGCTCATCGGCGGCAAGGCAGAGGTGGAGGGAAGGATAGTGGTGGCGGCTAGTGTTTGAAGTGTTGCTCCTATCGTTTGCGCGGGGCAACATGAGAGGCCGACAATGTCAATTCCTTTAGCAATATGGGTCTAAGTTTGCTCAGATTTGGAAAAATCTCACTCCATGTGTTTATATAACTAAGGTGAATTTAAAATGTAACACATGTTTATTCGAGAATGCTTCCTATCGGTAGCTTGACAGGAGAAAAAAATTAGGTGCAGCTCAGCTGCTACCTATCATGCTAGCACTACTTTGCTCACCACTATATCCATGTATACTTACATGTGGCTATATTTAAAATATTTTTTCTTCTAAACTACTTATCTGCTTTTCGATCCGATAACACCGTTGTATTCATTATAATTAAATTTACAACAAGATATCGCATGATTATATTTTGGTGAAAGAAAATATATGTTTCAAACTATTTTATACGTGATAGTGACATGTTTCAATGTGTTTTTTTTACTGTGTTTTAAAAAATGTTTCAATGGCTATTTTATTCGTTTCGTCATGTATAATTTAATGTTTCACTGGTGGCTACGAAAATATGGGACATTACTATCCTTGCTCTCTCTACTACCATATAATTGATCTCTCTCCTTTCTATCCATGCATGTATGCACGTGGCGATCTTCAAAATAATTTTTCTCCTAAATTAGTTATCCAATCTACGATCTGATCAGAACGTTATATTCGTTGTAATTAAATCTTTATAACAAGATATTGTATGATTATATTTTAATGAATGAAAAATATATGTTTCAAACCATTAAAACGTATTGTTTCATGCATGATAACAACATGTTTGAACGTGTGTTTTCACCATGTTTTATTTGTTTTATAAATATTTCATTATGTACTACTTAATGTATCATTCGGTGGTCAACTGAAATATTTGATCGTCTAATTTTTTTTGAAAATTGGACGTCCAAATTATAGGGGGCCGATGTTTATTCCTAAGAGTGGTCTAATATATACAAATATCTCAGCTAAAAATGATTTGACCGTCCTCTAAAAAGTACTGAAAGTTATCATAATTTTAAACGTTATATTTCCTCATGAAATCATATGAACGAGTAATTAATTAATTGTCCGGCCGGCCCACACAAACATCCGGCCCGTTCATGCTGAAGTTTTGCATTCTGCAGTCGTTGTCATGCACGTCTAGATATAATGGCTTGTTTAATTTCTTCGAAAATCGTTGGAGATGCCATTGTGTCTGCTTGAACACATGGTCCATGCTGCTATTTTTGACTAAATCGCTCAAGCTGAAAACAGAGAATAATATACTGCACTCTGAACAGAATGAAAAAATATTCATGCATCTTCATGTAATAAAAAGAAAAACTGTTCATCAGTTCCGTGTGAAAATACTAGTATAAAACTATATGATACTAGCCATTGAGTCACGCTTCGCATGAGCATTAGCATAACCTGTTTACATGAGTGAACGATTTATCTTGATAATTGCAAGGGCGGTTTCTTGAGAATACTCCCTTCATCCTTAAATATAAGGATTTTAAGTTATTTAGCGAAGATTAAAGTTAAGCAAAAAAACTTATATTACTTATTTAGTGAGGGATGGTTGGAGTTGAGACCGTAGTTAGAAGTAAGATAAAAATAAATTTGAATGAGAGGAGAGATTGATGGGGGCAAACAATACTTTATGAATCCTTGGATAAATTTCAAACATTTGGTATTTTACATAGTGTAATTTGAAAACATATGAAATTGCACGTAAACGTAGATATATTTTTAAACTTAAATGTCCACCCAATACATATGTAGGACCTCTCATCCGTTTGTGCACATCTAAGAAAAGAAATGACCTCATGTTAATCTTGCCACAAATTCCTTAATTAAGGATAATTATAGAGATTAACAATTTCGTATGAATTCAAGGTTGAGGTTTTATTTATTTATTTTCCTTTATTTCATCAGCTCATTAATTAACCGAACATCGTGTTGAAGGTATTAGACAAGGGTGTTCTGGACGCTTCTTGATTGCTCCAAATGAATTTCACTCTCATAGATCATGAACTTCCTGATTGGTCCAATAGTATATGATCCTACGGTGTATTTCTTTTACCAGTTGTATCCAACGGTCCTTGCTATTTTATATTTTATATGATGTGACCTATTTTCATTTGAGATAGCTAGCTTGCTGCTTTCACCCATTAAGATTTCCATTACTTCCTGATTGATCGCACTGTCAAATTAGCGCAATATTCTGGTTTTCCGGGGTTCCAGAACGCACCGGACCTTCCCAAAGCCTGTAAAGGGAAGTGACTACTGACAAGTAGCGAGTGTGTGTAATTGCGTTGAATCCACGAGAAAGGACAAAAATAAATTCCAATATCTACTTTTTCACTGCACGATGGAATTAACTCACGGCTACCTACTGCCCTTTCCTGGCTGTACGTTTACTCGCATAACATATACTCCATACTACTACTTCTGTTCAAAAAATCCCACACCCATATTTAAGAGTAGGGTTTTTCTGACAGAGGAGTATGTCACTACTACAGAAAGGGGCTTTCTGGACGAGGCCCCCAACCGTTTCCAGGCGGGCCATAAATGGCCGCGCCTGGAAAAACCGGTCCCGAGAGGGCCGGCTGTTGAACCGCACGCGATAATAAGTTATCCCGTGCGGTCGGCTTAAGCCGACCGCACGGGATAACTCACTATCGCGTGCGGCTTCCTTAAGCCGACCGCACGAGATAAGATTATCCCGTGCGGTCCGCTTAAGAACCCGCACGGGATAATGCTTATCCCGTGCGGTCCTCTTAAGAACCCGCACGGGATAATGATTATCCCGTGCGGTTCGTTAGGTGAACCGCACGCAATTATGCACTATAAAACAGCTCCCACCCCCGACAGTGCCATTTGAACTTGGTGTTTCTCTCTCCAAAAAAATGCAATTATAGGGGGGAAGGTTTTCAACTTGTATTCTTCAATTGGAATCAATACAAAAGGTACCATGTTTGATCTTCTCTTCCATTTGCTTCCACTTTTAAAGGTTTTTATTGGTTTAATGTGAAGATATTTGAATTTATTTTAACTCGGTTTCTCTCTCCAAAAATAGGCATTTTCTTTTGGTAGAGTTAAAATCTTCGATTGAAATCAATATAAAAGGTAATGTGTTCGATCATCTCCTTCATTTGCTTCCGTTTTTGTAAAATTTCATTGGTTGAATGCGAAGATATGTAAATTTGTGCGAATTGGTATTTTGTGCTATATATGTATGTAATTTGTAGGTCAAATATTTTATTTTTTTGATTGAACCATTTTTTGGTAGCTAATATTGTCTCCGTATTATTATTTGTTGTGAATGAGGTTTTAGTTAAAAAGTATGAATTAAGTTTAATTTGTTTATTTAGAAAACACCGGCAATATAATATTAATTAATGCTGTGAATTTTTTAGATGGATCGGACATGGATGTATGAGACACGGAGAACTCATCCGGTGTTCATGAGAGAAGCATCAACATTTATTGACAAGGCTAAGACACACGCTTTGAGAGAGAGTAGGAAGGATATTTTTTGTCCATGCGTGGATTGCAAGAATCAGAAGATGTGGAAAGATCCGGATGTAATCCTGGGACACATAATTCAGCGTGGATTTGTGGAGAAATATACAGTTTGGAGTTATCACGGGGAAGTCGCCCCTCCTGTAGAGATTGGTGATATTTGGTTCGATCAGGCAGAGGATTTTATAATTGATGACATGTCTCGTCAAATGACTGGTGATTTTGGCGGCACTGGTTTTGACGCCGCAGAGGTTGATATTGATCTTGATCTTGAGGATATGTTGCGGCACGCTGAACCAGAGGTCCTAACAGAGAAAGCAAAAGATTTAAATAATTGGGAGGCGTTGCAGAAATCAACGAAAGATCTTTTGTACGATCAATCAAAGGGATGTGACATGCAGTATACAGTGTTGCGTTCGGTGCTAGAACTTCTTAGATTGAAGGCCAGGCACGGCTGGTCTGATACTAGTTTTAATGAATTGATGGGTCTCCTTAGAGCTATACTTCCTAAGCCTAACTTGTTGCCAGCTAACACCTACCAAGCCAAGAAACTGATATGTCCATTATCACTTGGTGTGGAAAAGATCCATGCATGTATTAATCACTGTGTACTTTATCGCAATGAATACGCTGACTTGGAGAAGTGTCCAACTTGTGGGGCGAGTAGGTACAAAAAGGATAACAGTGCCACCGATAGTGCTGTTGCCGAACCAAATACATTGGTTGAGCCAGGAAAAAAGATTCCGGCCATGGTGATGTGGTACTTGCCAGTGAAAGATCGCATGAAGCGATTGTTCTCGAACCCCGCCGACGCCGAGTTGATGAGATGGCATCAAGAGGGTCGGAAAACAGATGGTATGATTCGACACCCCGCCGATGCTCGACAATGGAGAAACTTTGATTCGAAGCATCCAGAATTTGCAAATGATCCGAGAAATGTAAGGTTTGCGTTGAGCACGGATGGAATGAATCCGTTTGGTGATCTAAGCAGCTCGCACAGCACTTGGCCTGTTCTGCTCACCATGTATAACCTTCCGACATGGTTATGTCAGAAGCGAAAGTATATTTTGTTGACTATCCTTATACAAGGGCCAAAACAGCCTGGCATCGATCTAGACGTGTTTCTTGAACCTTTGATGGAGGATATGCAAGAAATGTGGGAAGAGGGTGTACGATTGTTTGATGCGTACCGACAGGAGCATTTTACTCTGCGTGCTATCATATTCGTTACTATAAACGATCTACCAGCAAATTTTTCTCTCTCAGGACAGATTAAAGGAAAGACCGGATGTCTTATATGCCTGGACAACACATCGTACATATACCTGACCTCGTCAAAAAAGTTAGTTTACATGCGTCATCGTCGTTTCTTACCACAAAAGCATAGGTATCGTGCGATGGCTACCTTTTTTGACAAAACTGTTGAGGAAGGTACTGCCCCCGAAGCAAAGGATGGTTCCACGGTGTTTAAGCTGACAAAAAACATAAAGGTCGTGTTCGGCAAGGGAAAGACAGCTTTAGGCAAGAGGAAGAAAGAAGTGGTAGAAAACACGCTGCCCTTCAAGAAACATTCAATCTTTTTCAAGTACCTGACGTACTGGAAAGACCTGGAGATTCGCCATGCCATCGATGTCATGCACCTCGAGAAGAACGTGTTCGACAGCACCATCGGGACTTTACTTGACATCCCAAGTAAAACAAAGGATGGGTTGAAGTCACGTAACGACCTGGTCAATTTGGGCATAAGGAAAGATCTCCACCCGATAGAGCTAACGAATGGTAAGATTGAGATTCCACCGGCATGCTACTCAATGTCACCAGAAGAGAAAAAAGCTTTCTGTCAATGTCTTCGTGGATTGAAAGTGCCGACTGGATTCTCATCGAATATCCGGAAACTAGTATCAATGAAAGATTTGTCGATTTCTGGATACAACGCTCACGACTGTCATAAGATGCTTACGGTATTCCTCCCTATCGCTATAAGGGCGGTGAAACCAGTGCACACCAAGGTAGTGATAACAAAGCTGTGCTATTTTTTTAATCGAGTTTCACAGAAAGTTTTTGATCCAGAAGAATTAGGACCCCTTCAGAAATTCGCAGTCGAGACCGCTTGCCAGCTAGAGATGTTTTTTCCTCCATCGTACTGGGACATGATGGAACATCTCATTGTTCACATTGTCCCTCAAATTATTGAACTTGGTCCTCTATACCTACATCAAATGTGGGCGTACGAGCGATACATGGCCGTTCTGAAAGGGTATGTCCGTAATCGTGCTCATCCGGAGGGCTCGATGATAGAGGGTTACACAACTGAGGAGGTTGTCGAGTGTTGCCTAGATTATATGAGCGATGCCAACCCCATTGGGATACCGGTGCCTCGACATGATGGAAGGTTATCTGGGAAGGGTACTGTGGGAAGAAAATGCTTCTACGACAACGATTACAAAGCGGTATCAGATGCACACAGCAGTGTTCTTCAACAACTCGCCATCGTTGCGCCCTACATTGAGCAACACACTTCCGATATCAGAGCATGCAATCCTGGGCGATCCGACGGTTGGGTTTCGAAAGAACAGAAGAACACGTTTCCCCAGTGGCTGAAGGATCAAAAGCTACCGTGTGGAGATTCAATCGAGGAAAAAACGATAGAAAGACTTGCAGCTGGCCCAACAAGCCTTGTGACCTCATGGCAAGGGTATGATATCGGAGGATATTCTTTTTACACAAACAGCAAAGATAGGAAAAGCTCAGCGCAGAACAGTGGGGTTCGTGTCGTAGCGTTGGACGCAACAGGGCAGAACAAGTCTTACTACGGGATCATACAAGAAATATGGGAACTTGACTACGGTTTAAATATTCAGATCCCTGTTCTCAGATGCCAATGGGTGAAAGACAGCATGGTAGATAAATTTGGATTTACGTGTGCTGAACGGAGTAAAATTGGACACAAGGATGATCCATGGGTCCTTGCCGAGCGTGTTGCACAGGTTTTTTACGTGAAGGATCCTTCCGATGAAAAGATGGACATTATTGTACCGGGCAACCAACACATCATTGGTATTGACAACATTCAAGACGCACGCGATTATAATCAATACGATGCCATTGAGTTATTCACAGATCTTCCTACGCGGATGAAACACATTGAGAGTGTCCTCGACGAATCAAAGTTTGCATCCGTGCGGAAGGATGTTAATCCAAAAATTATGAAACGTTAGTTTGTTTTTCGTGTACAATATGTTTTTGCTAGCGAATGTATCAAACTTAATTATGGTATTACGACTGAATGTATATAAGTATATCGAACTTATGGTATTTCTGTGGATGATCAATATGTTAATTAATTAATATGTGATCAATTGATATATTAATATGTGATCAATTTACATTGATTTGTTTTTTTTACATTGATATATTAATATTTGAACTGATATTTTTTTAGGTTTATAATTTCACGTGGAATAATTAATAAATGGAATAGTATTTACATTAATTAATAAAATTAATATGTGCATTGATATTTTTTTAGTTTTATAATTTTACATGGAGTAATTAATAAATGGAACAATTAATATGTTAGTTAATAAAATAGTATGTACATGTACATATTACTAAAATTAATATGTGCATTGATATTTTTTATAAATACAAGGGTGGCGATTATCCCGTGCGGGCGGCTACCAGTGAACGTGTGGTTTTATATGTTAATATATTAATATGTGACGAATTTATATTGATTGAATTTTTTTACATTGATATGTTAGCATGTGCATTCATATTTGTTAAATTTTACATGGGACAATTAATAAATGGAATAATTAATATGTTAATAAATATTTTAGCATTCATATCTTTTTTAGTTTTACAGTTTTAAAATAAGGGCGTCAATTATCCCGTGCGGGCGGTTTAAGAGGCCCGCACGGAAAGACATATTTCCGTGCGGGCGGTTTAAGCGGCCCGCACGGAAAGACTTATTTCCGTGCGGGCGGTTTAATCGGCCCGCACGGAAAGGTATCTTTGCGTGCGGGCTCTTAAGCCGCCCGCACGGGATATATGGAACCTATATATAGTAGCGCGGGATCCCTAAAATTTTCTAAGTCCCCGACGAGTCCAGATCTCTCTGCCGCCAGGCTGCCGAAAATTTCTATAAGCCGCCGTGCGCCGCCGCCCATCTCTGTCTCTCTCGGCGTCCTCCCGCCCGCCGGCCTCAAGCCCCCCCACCCAGATCTGTGCCCCCCCATCGCCGCCGGCCCCCGCCGCGCCGCCCATCCCCGCGCGCCGCCCTCCTCGACCGACCCCGACCGCCGAGCGCCGACCGCCGCCGGTCCCCGACGCCGCCGGCCTCACCGACGCCGCCTCCCACAGCCCCGCGCTCCGCCCTCGACCCCGACGCCTCCTCCCACCGCCCCGCGCGCCGCCCTCGACCCGGTCGCCGCCGTCCTCACCGACCGCCGAGCGCCGACCGCCGCCGCTCCCCGACCGCCGAGCGCCGACCGCCGCCGCTCCCCGACCGCCGAGCCTCGACCCACTAGCCGCCGCTCTCTCTCTCTCTCGCCGACACCGGCCTCGATCAACGCCGCCACTGATCAACCGACCGCCGCCGTCTGTGGTTAGTTTATGTGATGTGAATTCAGTGATGAAATGTGAATGTGTGAATGTGTGAATGTGTTATGTGAAAAATTTGTGATATGTGAATGCGTTCTGTGAAAAATTTGTGATATATGAAAAATTTGTGATATGTGAAGTGATGAAAAATTAATACATATATATATTGAATATACATATGTATACATATTGAATATACATATGTATACATATACATATATATATTGAATATACATATACATATAAAATAATATATGTATTAATTAAGCCATTTCATATATTATACATAATTAGATGTTTATTTATGTATATATGTATAATATTTGTGATGTTTGTAAATTAGATGTTTATTTATGTATATATGTATAATATACTTTAATATATATTTAGCATTTTTTAATATATGTATGATTTTAGCATTTTTTAATGGACATAATATTTGTATTATACATAATATTAGCATTGTTTGTAAATATATGTATAATATATGTGATGTTTGTAAATTAGATGTTTATTTATGTATATATGTATAATATACTTTAATATATATTTAGCATTTTTTAATATATGTATGATTTTAGCATTTTTTAATATACATAATATTTGTATTATACATAATATTAGCATTGTTTGTAAATATATGTATAATATATGTGATGTTTGTAAATTAGATGTTTATTTATGTATATATGTATAATATACTTTAATATATATTTAGCATTTTTTAATATATGTATGATTTTAGCATTTTTTAATATACATAATATTTGTATTATACATAATATTAGCATTGTTTGTAAATATATGTATAATATATGTGATGTTTGTAAATTAGATGTTTATTTATGTATATATGTATAATATACTTTAATATATATTTAGCATTTTTTAATATATGTATGATTTTAGCATTTTTTAATATACATAATATTTGTATTATACATAATATTAGCATTGTTTGTAAATATATGTATAATATATGTGATGTTTAAATTTTGCTCCAAATTTTAATACTCTAAAAATGTTAATATTATGTATAATATTTCTTCCGCCTGGTATTTTAGTTAAAATAAGTTGATAATAAAATTAATTGTGTTACGACCAACCGTAGATCAAATGTCGACCGAGAAAGCTCCCTCCGATGCACCCAACGTCGAACCAACGCAAGAGGTTTCGAGCGAAGGCACATGGCAGACACCAAGTGATCCGATGTGCCATGTCGAAGTTACGCCAGCACCACCGGTTGAAGAAGACCCTGACTACATCCCTATGGAGGAAGCAGTAAGTCGAGTTGTAGTGTTATAAACTAAGCCGTCTCACTCTCGGTCGCGTTTAACTTTTTCTGATGTACGAGCAGATGAAAACAAGACGCCACACAAAAAGAAAGGCTGCCAAGTCTGCCGTAATAGCCGAAGCCGAGACGGACACGGCAACGTCCGGTCCGGTAGAAACCGACACCGGAGAAACGTCCGGTCAAAAGAGAAGACGTGCTAAGAGAAGTAAGACACAAACCCCCAAGGAGACATACTACATCACCTCTTTGAACCAGGATGGGAAACCAGTAGAGCCCAAGGTAGCAATGACTAAATTCAGCACCACCTGCGGTGTGGTGGCCAGAACGCACGGCCCTTTGAATGTAGATTCCTGGGAGCAGGTGGATGACAACATGAAGAACTTCATGTGGAACGAGTTACAGAAGTGGCTTGTCTATCCGCCTGGTTCAGAGGCTATGGGAAAAGAATTTGCCCTAAAAACGATGGCGCATCGGTGGAGGCAGTGGAAATCGGACTTGAACACTCACTACGTGCAACAGAACAAGACTCCATTCGCCGACTACGGTGGTATTACGCCCGCCGAATGGGACACCTTTGTGGCAAAGATGACTAGCCCGGAAGCCTTAGCGCGGAGGAAAAAGATGTCCGATCTAGCTAAAAGGAACAAATACCCGCACCGGTTGGGCTCGAGCGGCTACGATGGCCACGTAGAGAAGTGGCGAGCAACTGAAGAGAAGTTTGCCGCCCAAGGCAAGCCCCTGCTTGTAGATGCCCTAAAGGAAAGAAGCAAAAACTGGGTTTGGGCACGGAGCACAGGGCAAGTCACCGATGCGGGAGAGATCCAGTTCGAGGATCCGGATATCGAGCGTGTGACCAGTAGTCTTAAGGACATTGCGGAAAAAGAGAAAACAGGGGAATTCATTGCCAAGAGAGAACATGATCAACTAACAGCTGCATTAGGCAACCCTGAACATTCCGGACGAGTAAGGGGCCTATCGTCAAGGACGAGCTGGAAGGAAGGGTTTCCGGAGGAAGCTAAGGGTTATAAGAAACGGGACAGGTACAAACAGAAATTGGAAGAGAGGATAGCAAAACAAGTTGAACAACATTTCTACTCTCTTGTTGCTCAAAATCGTCAAGCCTTCCCGCACTTGTTCCAGCAATCCGAAGAACCCACAGTACAGGTGCCAAGCAGTGTCGGGTCAGTGGACACCGCACCTTATCCAGTAGACAACATAACTGGCCCGACGCCGTGCAGCCTGCTCGTGCCGATAGGAAGGGCCGGGAAGACAAAGGAGGTGGGTACAGGGCTTGCGATACCAGGGCGCCAAATTCAGAACACGCTAATCCCTGAAGAATATGCAAGGGTCCAAGTGGCCAAGGTGCATGCAGAGCATACCAGTTTAGAGATAGATATTCCAACACCGGACGGGATACAATTGCTTGGGGATGCGGTGAATCAGTTGATACTATGGCATCGACGAGATATACTGCTGGTCGGTCCATCGCCTTCAACCCCACGCCCGCCGGCTCCAAAGATAGCTGCTGCGCCTGCACCACCTTCTCCACCAGGGCAAGATTCGCCAACTAATAGGCCTGCCTCCCCACATCCGTCCTCCCCTAATCCTTTAGGTCCAGGTTCACCACATCTATCAGCCCCTGAAGTCCAAGCAGAACAACCTCCTCTGACACCACAGTCTGCATTGGCGCTACCTGAAAGGCCTCTTATGAGAAGCGCAAGTCTTCCAAGTCCGACCAAGCTTGAACCTCGTCGGCTTATCCCGACAATGATTAGGTCAACTTATGATAAGGAAAAAATGGCCGTATACGAGGAAAGGTTAGTATTCCAGGCTTTCAGGGGGAGAGCGTCGACTGACAAGAAGCAGGATGAAACTCCACATTTGTCGGATTCACAAAAATCGGTGAAAAATCAAATGGAGGACCTGCAAAACTGGACTTCCGACGAGGTGCCAACAAAGTACGTGCACGGGAAGCCGTTCCTGCCCCCGAAGCTCATGGAAGGCCTGCCTTGGGAAATGAGGCTGATGCATGACTGGTATCTGAAGGCATCTAAAAAAGGCCTGGGCATGATTACTGTGAAGGTCCCGGATAACGCTTTCACCAGTGGCCCAAATGGGATGCTGGTAATCGATTTCAACGACCTTCACGCATTATTCAAGCTGGACAAAATGGATATAAATCTCGTTGCTGCATTTTGCCTGTAAGTCATTCGTAATTAATGTCATATATTAATTCATTTGCTAACTAACTTCTGATAAATTACCCGCTTTATTACTTAGGATGCAATTCCACGCCGCTGAAAAGGCCAACCATCCAGTAGGATACATAAACCCAACAAGGGTTTGCTGGACGGAACACACGGTGAATATTCGTGCAGATTCCGCTGAGCTCAAAGGTAAAACGACGTCCGAGAAAAAAGAGGTCGTCGAAAAAATGCACAAGAAAAAGATGGTCGGCGTAGCACTGTACTTGGGCAGAGCGATGGTTGCGCACAAAGACAAAACTGTCCTCTTCGTCCCTTACGCGCTGCGGTACGTTATGATTCTTCTGTAGTACTTATGTTTTAGTACGATATCACATACAACTAACATATCTTCTTTGCAGCGATCATTACATACTTTTTCTGATATATCCACGGGACCACCTGGCCGTAGTGCTGGATCCGGCGCACTATGGCGAGGAAACATTTACAGAGTTTCTCGTTATATTAAATTTGTAAGTCCTGTTATGCACCATTTACTAAATGTTGGCTATTGTACTCTCGAATACACATAATTGACTCAAATAATTGTTTTGTCTTTATAGAGCACACAGATATTACGTAGACCACGGTGGACCAATCAATAATCCACAAAAGAAGAAGCTTCTCGTGAAGACAAGATGGCCGGTAATTACATGTCTCTTGTTCCGACATTTCTTACATATACTTGTTTCACTCAAAATATTGAAGTATACAATTTTTTTCAACATAGTGTTTTAAGCAACCACCACAGACTAATTTATGCGGATACTACGTATGCGAGATGCTTAGACTCAACGGGAGATACACTACAAAGTTTGAAGAAGTAAGTCGAGAGAAAATATCTTTTCACACATTATAAGATCTTTTATAACTTTCCTAACTATAACAATGTGTATTCCTTCTGAAACAGATCCCGTCCGTTCCAGTTGTAGCGAACCGGTTCGACGATCGAACCATACTAAACTTGTGTGCAGATATTTGCCGCTTCATCCGCCGCGATGTCTGCAACCATTTGGGCGATTTCTACGATCCGGAGAGCCAGCTTGCGACGGAGGATACCTTCAAACGACTTAGAGAGTGGGAAAAAGAACATATGTATAGTAGCTAGCTAGTACAAATATTTCTAATTAAGGATATATTTTATGTGGTTTTTTAAACTTCTGTAAATTGCGAGACGCGATGATACGTATATTATATACATATGTGATGCATGCGTACAAATTTAATATCTTAATTCCATGAAAAAATAATTAATTACGTTCAATATTCTTAATACGAGCCATGTGTATGTATACTATTACTGAGAGTGAGAGAGACGGAGAGAGAGAGGGGAGAGATAAGGTAATATATTCACATAAAATAATAAACCAACATATAAAATACTATTTTATATGCACATAAAAAAATGGGCAGATCGCTTATCCCGTGCGGTCGCGTTAAGTGGACCGCACGGAATAATCGAATGCCGTGCGGTCCACTTAACGCGACCGCACGGGAAGATCGCTTATCCCGTGCGGTCTGCTTAAGCGGCCCGCACGGGATAATGGATCTTCCCGTGCGGTTGGGCCGACCGCACGCGAAAATGGTCTTTTCCCAGACCTTTTCGCGCGTGCGGGCAGGCCTTCCGCACGGAAAGGTGCCTTTCGGCCCGCACGGAAAGGCTGTTTCTGTAGTAGTGTGTGGTAGTAACATCAAGGTTACGTAGCTAATAAGCTTTTTCTTCTGACAATATCGAATTTTATAAAAAGGACTTATATATAAAATTTGTAATACATTACTATAAAAAAATAAAACGTGTTTCCTCTACCCACAAATATAGGGGAAGTTGACCATTTTAATTTGCCCATATAAATAATTTTAGAGTACTATTTACTAGTTGTATATTTGTATTGTTAGTGTGATTTTTTATTTATTGTTTTATTGGTAGTTGCATTATTAGGTTTGATCGTTTTCAAATAAGTATTTCTTACGATAATCAAAGTAGTGTAGGAATTATATTTGTAAACGGAGGGTACATAATATTGATTATGATAAACTTAATGAACTTTTTAAAACTTAAGTAGATTTATTTATATTATTTTTAAAGAGTAAATTGCACTTGTGGTCTGTAAATTTGTAAGGGCGTGTCATCTAGATACCAAATTCTCAAAATGCAGATCCAGGTTCTATAACTTGTCAACTTGAGTCATTTCGATTTCAAATTGTCATTTCGATTTCAAATGGGATTGTCTTGATAGCTTGGTCTTGGGCTGCCGCCGACGTGCTGGCTCCGTCCCCAGGGCTCGGCATTATCACCTTGGATTTTTGAATAATGGTGTCTTGCCGAGTCCTGGAGTACGTCTGTAAGTACATGTTCTGGAACTGCTCGACCAACTTTGCCATCTCGGCCTTTTGCTCCTTGTTGAGCTGATCGGCGGTCACCGAGACGATGTTCTCTTCCGAGATCTCGCTTTGCTTGGACATCTTGGAGTGAGCTTGTTGTCGGTGAGAAGCTCGTGTTCTTCTTTGTCCCACTGGGCGTGCCAAAAGCATGTTGGCGTAGAATTTCGACCTGCCCCACCGACAAAGCAGGTTCCACGTTTCCACGGCGGCCTGGGAGATCTGCTTTACTCCAGTGCAGGTCCAATGGCTTGCCTAGGTACGTGTAGGGAGTGCCAGTTGATTTGATCTACAATCAACAAGAATAGATAAGTAAACCATGTTAGTAAACGATGGTCGATAGGCCGATGTCACATCGTGAGGACCTAGCCGATAGGGCAAAGCTATATCGGCCTACTTGAAGTTATAACGAAATAGGATTAAAATATATATCTAATCTCATCGGCCTTTAATAACATGTTGATGTCAATCTGATGGCATTGGCCGATAAGGGATAGAAAAGATAACTATACTAGCTAATACTCTAGTAAAACTTGTATAAACTGATCGACCGATGTAATTATGCTGATCATAAAGAAGTCCTGAGAACAACTTATGATAAACACATTTATATCTGTCCATCTATTCATACAAGTGGCAAATACATAAGAAAACATAAAGCAATCACATGTATTAGGTAAGACCGGCTGAAACCCCGGCACTATCCTTAATTACGATCGAAAAACAAGCTTTGGGTTAGCTCTAAAAACACGACTAGGGTCGATAGCAACACAAAGTGTGAATCGAGAATTAACACAAAGAAAATCAAGCCGCCGATCGCTTTTGGGGATGGTATATGCTTTGAAGGATCTAGATAAGCATAATAATTAGACCATCGTCAGCAACAAACCCTAAAACGAGTTTATCGCTGGCGAAGCATAATTAAGATGCCATACCAAAATCATTCAAGACATGATAGACGACGATCACATCGCCAGGACTTAACGTGCCTAAAGCGACGCGCCAGCCCCGACGACGTAGATCATCGGGAACGAGTTCTTACCTCTGCTCTGGGGAAGCAAGAACTCGTCGAAAGTTAACCTCTTGCGAGGGTGACGATGCGCCGAAAGTAGATTGAAATATGTTGTTTGTTGTTGAATTGAGAGAGAGTTTCTATGTACAAACTACCGGGATATTTATACCCGTGATTACAATATTGTCCAGATAGGACACGATTTTATCTACAACTAACAAACAAGTCCTTATGGCGGACTCTTGCCATAGATTAGATCGAATCTATCTTAACTTCCTAATTAAGAGATACAATTGCCTAAAATCGGGCATCATCCCTATTTGGCAACCTCCTTGAAGCTTAATTCAAGCCCAAACCGAGCCCACGCTGCCTCTATCAGCTTCTTGCTCCCATCGGCCGATGGCCACATCGAACCCGCATCGGCCAATACAGTCCCTTTGCTGGTGCTCCTCCTGGTCCGATGCACCGCTGAGTCCGATACGCAACCTAGTCCGATTACGGCTTGGTCCAATAGCACAACCGATACGACTCGAATCGCTCCTTCTTCTTTGCATCGGTTTTCTCTTTCCTCTCCGAGTAGATTATGAAAATCTGCTGTTAACAGTATGCCACCCAGACGTTAACGGGGCATCATTGCTGACTAATAAATGGGACTCGCTTAACTTTTCCTTTTTTTCTTCTTTTTTTTTCTTCTTCTCTATTTTCCCTCTTCTTCTTCTCACTGCAATTGCCGCTCGGTAGGGGAAGGGGAAGGGCCTCAACAACGGCGGTCCGAGCATAGCTAGCCGACACCGCGAGGGAGATGGGGAAAGGGATAGGGCCTCAACAACGGTGGCCCAGGCAGAGCTAGCCGATGCGACGGAGGAGATAGGGGAAGGGAGAGGGCCTCGATGATGGTCGCCTGGGCGGAGCTAGCTGGTACGGCGGAGGAGATGGGGAAAGGGGTAGGGCCTTGACGACGATGCCCCGATGCGATGGAGGAGATGGGAAAAGAAGGAGGGCCTCGTCGATGGCGACTTGGTCCTCACCCCTCTCCTTTGCCTGACTTGTTCCTCGCCACTACTATGTTCCACAAGGGCCGTCCCTCGCTACCTCCCTCATTGAACTCATCGAGCTCAAGGTCCCAATGGCCTTCACCTCCTTCATCACTGCTGCAGCCTTCTTTAGGCCAGGGCTCTTCGGCACTAGACTCATCAAGCTCGAGCTTGACAGGGAAGGACCCGAGATGAGCTCGGTAGGGATGGACCTGGGACGAGACCATGGATTCGGTCTTCATCTTCCACCACTTGCCTTAACCCAATCATTCTGACCCCGATGCTGGCTCGACACCTTCCACCCGGATCCAATAGTACACTATGATGAGCTCCATTCAGCCTATCCATGCGAGCCGGCAAGCTCGAGCTCTGCTTTGCAGTATCTCTGCACCGTCGATGTTGCCCCCAGTTGCCGCTAGTCAAGCTTGTCCTCAGCAACCACCCTTGACTCTCCCCCAGCCTCTTTGCGTCCGAAGGAAGAATAAAATAAAAGAAGGGAAAAGGAAAAGACAAAATTTCTTAGTGGATCTTACTTGTTAGTCGATCTAGAATTGGTAAATATGCCACGTCAATGTTCGTGTGGCATGTCACATTAGCGCCACATAGGATTCTGGATGGGCCGTGACAATTTGGGACCAGAATGATATACTTTGACAAGTTCTGGGACCTGGATTTGTATTTTAAGAGTTCGAGAACCTAGATGACACACCCTATAAGTTTAAAAACTACTTGTGTACTTTACTCATTTTTAAATAATATTTATGTAGGAATATAGGGTCGGAATGATATGGTTCTACTGATTTCGTTGGATCCTAAATGAAACTCTTAATATCAAAATGCTATAAGGTTTTATACTATATGGTAGATCAATATCGTTTTGGCTTAGTAGGATCGAAACATCGAATCTGTATACTTTATTGCCACTTTACCAAATTTTGGTAGGGTAATAAACTAAACATGATCTTATTAATGTTGTCCGATCAAAATTCGGTAGTTTTGGAACTTTTCTCTCATAAAAACACTATCAAATTTTGGAATGACATCGAACTAAATACATCCGACGCTATCAAAATTTGACAACACTAGAACTTATCAAAATTTAACATTGTGAAAATTTGGTAGGGTTAAAATTGGCAATAAAATGAACAAATTAACCCGATTTGATCAGCTTGTAAGTTGTAACGAACACGTATGCACATTTCCAAAAAAACATGCACGCACATGTGTACTTGTGTAGTAGTAATGTAGTTAATGCATTCGTTGATCCGCCCATATACCATATACTGCCACGTTGGACGTACAGGCATGCATGCAGTTAATGCATTCGCTGGTTGATAGCTGCTTCTCACTAAGCTCGCCTCTCCCTCATGGCGCCTGTAAACCCTATAAAATCCACCCTCTCGCCATTGCTCCCATACCTTCCTCCTCCTCTCTTCTTCTTCCTTGCCTCCATTGAAGAGTAGAGAAGAGAGAGAGAGAGAGAGGAGGAGTGGTGACAATAATGGACAGGGAGCTGGTGAGGACGGTGAAGCTGGCGACCAGGAACCACGCCGGCGTGCTGTTCCGCCGCGCCGTGCGCCACCTCCCCCACATCGTGGCGGTGACGGCGCTGGTGGCGGCGGCGCCGCGGCTGTCGACGCTGCTGACGGCGGCGGCGGGCGGCGGCGGCGGCATGCGCTGGGCGCGCGTCCTGTGGTCAGACCTGGCCGGTGAGCTGCGCCACCTGAGCGCGCTGGCGGTGGCGTGCTGGGCGGCGGCGCTGGCGGCGTACACCTACGCCGCCTCCCGCCCGCGCCCCGTCTACCTCGTCGACCTCGCCGGCTACAAGGCCCCAGCCGAGCACGAGGCGTCCCGTGCCAAGACGATCGCCCACTTCGGGCGGTGCGGGCGGTTCAGCGGCGAGAGCATGGCGTTCCAGAAGCGGATGCTGGAGCGGTCGGGCCTCGGCGAGGCGACACACTTCCCGACGTCGCTGATCAGCCTCCCCGTGGACATGTGCCTCCGCACGGCGAGGGAGGAGTCGCACGCGGTGATCTTCGGCGTCGTCGACGAGGTGCTCCGCAAGTCCGGCGTGGCGGCGGCGGACGTCGGCGTGCTCATCTTCAACTCCAGCCTCCTCTCCCCGACGCCGTCCTTCACCTCGCTCATCGTCAACCGCTACGGGATGCGCCCCGGCGTAGTCTCCCACAACCTCAGCGGCATGGGATGCAGCGCCGGCATCATCGCCATTGATCTCGCCAAGCGCCTCCTCCAGGTACGGTATACGATGAAACTGCAACCCCCCCCCCCCCCAATTAATGCATGGCTCATGCAATGCAATGCACGAATATCGAGGCAGTTAATGCCGAGATACGGATGGAATATTAAATGATGGGAGCGGAGCATCTTGGCATGCGAGACTGACCCCACAAGACCTGTAGAAACACTTCACAATAGTGATCAATGAAATGACAATAGTCATAACTCATACTACTCCAGTAAGTAGGAGTAACATGCTTTGCATATCAGTTTCTCCTCCCCTAATATATATAAGTCCCTACTTTTAAATATAAGCATTTCTGTCTATGCACCTCAACGACGATCATTTGAAAAAGAGAGAGTAGATCCACTTTAAATTGTTTCACGATCTTTTTTAGTACAAGATTTTGGCTATGTAGCCCTTTTAGTACCATAGAAAGAACCAAAGTACTTGTCATAAGGAAAAAAAGCAATAAAAATATGATGGTTATATTTTGATATGCAAGATACATACATAACTGGTTTGTATTAATGGTAAAATTATCAAATAAACTGTAGTATGAGCTTATGGAGTAGAGTAGCTAGATAGATTTATCCCTGAGAATAAAATGTGTATGCTACGTTGTGAGCGATCATTATTCAGGTATTTAACACCTAAATGCTTGTGTAGACATGTTTAGTAATATAGTGTTGTAGTAGTAGCTGACAAGTGAATGCTACTCCATCGATCTGACCATGAGATTCCAGACAAGAACTGCATTGAGTAGGACCTCTGTGTTTCAGGCTTTCAGCCTGCAGGGAGCAGACTATCTTAATGTCTTAAATAACATGCTCAGTCATGCATGTTGCAAAATTTACTCCTAGAGCAGACTACTTACTGGCACAGCTTAGTGATCTCTTTTTTTCCCCTTGTGATGCAGACATGCAGTAGTATGATGTTCTTTTAATGCTTTTATCTGTTGAAGTCATACTGAATTTACTTGTTTGTGAATCTGGATATACTTTCACAGATTGAGAGTAGTAGTAATACCCTTATCTTTGAAAGCTGGAACAATATTATTTGACCATATCTGAGATAAACTTTATATGAACATATTGAATGCCTATGTTTTTAGAAGCAAGGAAAATGAAGTGTAATTAATAATATTTACTACTACATTTTGTGCAGGCTAGATTGTAGGAATTTACTAAATTAAAGCTCTTCAAAATGCTGAGAATTAGCTAGGAATTAATTGAAACTTGTCAACATGACTGAGCCTTCTACAAGAACTAGCTATACTAAACAACAATGATTAAAGGCCTCCCTATCAGAGTACCAGGCATTAATTTTAAAACCTTTTGTGAAAGTCAATTTGCAACTTAAGTGCACATGCACTCATCTATTGCATATACCATCAAAAATATCATGAAAATGTCGATCAATTAATTAGTTCTGCAAACCATTTCTTTGAAAGATAGTACTAGCTAGTATATACCAAATGCAGATAAAAAAAGGATAAAGCTCTCCTTGACACTGACAAAGCATCGCATGTAGGAGTAGTAGTGTCTTATCATGGACTCATCGATTTATCATGACAAGTACTAGACATGAGTGCCCCATGATATATACATACACTCACTATCTGACCGGTGAAGAACTACTCTGTCTCTGACCCAGCAGAGATATAAATGTGGTTTAGTGGAGGTTCAGATATACCAATAGTAGAGTAGTTATTTTACCTCCCGTCTTCCAATCTGTATTTTTGGCAGCAGGAACTACTCCACAAATGCAACATGTACTGTATACAAGACTTGCCAGCTTGCTTTTGAAAATAGCATCTGCTAGGTAAAAAGGAAAGGAAAAAAAATGTCACCATAGAATGTGTCGAATTGTGTAATTTGTCTCACTACATGCACTGTCAAAAATGGAACATACATAGTTCTTCTATGTATTTGACAATAAAATTTATTTAGTGACCAAATACCATATTCTTGCTGACTGTCAAATACCAAAAAGTTTCTCTTTTGTGATTAGGAGCTAGTACAGAGCTACATTTATGCAGGCAGCTAGGCTAACTAGGAAAGTTCAATGTCCCAATATGCATTCAACCAATGTGCAAGAACACACACACTTAATATATGGTTATGGAGCGCCGTAAATGGCACATGGAGTGCACAACAAAATGCAATAAATTTCAGCATTTGTTCTGCTCTGTACAGTACTACACTGTTCATGTCCAACTGTGCGTGTCAGTATGTCTATGCTAAATTGCTAAGTCAAAAAAATACATTTGAGAGAGAAATGATGAGTACCTGTACCTTAATCTGCCGATCGCCATATGCGTATGTACCTCCGGACGAGTGAGCATATTCATGGAGGTCCAGCTCATTCTCCATGTGTGGTCCTAGAGAAGAACAAGAAAAAAAAATCTTAGGAGTAATTCACAATTCATGCAGTTGCTAATCAAATGTGCTGAACTATACAGAGATATAGCTAGCCCCTGCTAATCGTAAATTGTTTTTTGAAATATTAATATCAATTTTGCGAAGTATAAACTAATTTATGAAATTAATATCATTACTTGTTTAGTTAGTTTGTTGATGCATCGGAGTGTGCATGGATTAGACAAAATATTCTCACAAATATTTCATGGAGTTGCTGAGCAAATGAGCTTAATTAGACAGAGAGACATATAACTGCTGCTAAGCATCTTCTACCTATTAGTGGAAATATACGTAGTACATTCTCTTAATTAGACAGAGATATAATAACTGTTAAATCAACCTGTGCTAAACTGCTAATATTATTGTGAAAACATTTTGGAAAAGACTATACGTACTAAAATTTTCTTACTAAATTCTTATTAACACTGATGTGTTATGCTATAAATGCATATAGATTTTTCATAACTTACATATACCTAAATCAAACGTTGAGATGATTGTTAGCAAAAATTTAGTAAGTGCTCAAAGTTTTTTGATGTTATTTTAGTTAGTTTTTGTTGAACCATGGATGGATGATGAATGTGATTGCAGGTGCACGAGAACACGTACGCGCTGGTGGTGAGCACGGAGAACATCACCCTCAACGCCTACATGGGCAACAACCGGCCGATGCTGGTGACGAACACCCTGTTCCGCGTCGGCGGCGCGGCGATCCTCCTCTCCAACCGCCGCGCCGACCGCCGCCGCGCCAAGTACCAGCTTATCCACACGGTGCGCACCCACCGCGGCGCCCACGACCAGAGCTTCGGCTGCGTCACCCAGGAGGAGGACGACGCCGGCGAGGTCGGCGTCTCCCTCTCCAAAGAGCTCATGGTGGTCGCCGGCGAGGCCCTCAAGACCAACATCACCACGCTCGGCCCCCTCGTCCTCCCAATCTCCGAGCAGCTCCGCTTCCTCGCCACCGTCGTCCTCAAGAAGGTGTTCCGCGCCGACGTCAAGGCCTACCTCCCGGACTTCAAGCTCGCCCTCGACCACTTCTGCATCCACGCCGGCGGCCGCGGCGTGCTCGACGAGCTGGAGAAGAGCCTCAAGCTGTCGCCGTGGGACATGGAGCCGTCGCGGATGACGCTCTACAGGTTCGGGAACACGTCGAGCAGCTCACTGTGGTACGAGCTCGCCTACTGCGAGGCCAAGGGGAGGATCAAGCGCGGCGACCGGGTGTGGCAGATCGCGTTCGGCTCCGGGTTCAAGTGCAACAGCGCCGTCTGGAAGGCGCTGCGCACCGTCGACGCCGCCGCGCTCGCCGTCGGCGACAACCCGTGGATGAAGGAGGTCGACATGCTCCCCGTCGACGTGCCCAAGGTGGCGCCCATCGATGAGAGCTCCTACCAGATCCCAAACTAGGCATGCGGGATATATAGCTATAGCTATAAGTAGTAGACTTCTTGTTCTATCGATCGATCTCAAGAATGGAGCCATGGATATGATGATGATCACCATTGCCATTGCTAGGCTTATGTATTATGATGATGATCATGATGATGATAGGCCTTATTAGGCCTTAATTTGGCTATTAATCAATCATTGTGTTTGTGTGTGTCCTGATAAATTCGGAATGTAATTAAATCTCTATGAACTTGCCAGAAAATCTGGTGGATCTTCTCCATGCTGTTGCTGGATGGAGGTTAATCACCTTGATCAGTGGGAGAACATCAATCTGATCCTCTATATTGTACTGTGATGAGGCCATGGAAAAAGGTAATACAACTTGGGTTTGGCTTAGACTTTTATTAGAGGTGCTGGGTTATTAGCTTAATGTGCATTGACCATAGGAAATGGACAACCTAACAAACTGACAAGGACAGAACAGACTGTCGACAATGGTGTGAAGAAGAAGCTACTCCTACATATCATCACATTCACAGAAGAAATGTTACTAGGGTAGGTTATCTAACCAAACTAATCAAGGTCAGCATGCTCCACCAGGCAGCAATTAACATTAACACACAGAAGATGATCACAACAAAACAGGAACAATTAAAGAATGACATACACAACACCAAGTAAATATCACGAGCATCAAGCATGTCTGTACGTATTACGGTTGGTGTTTTATTCTTAATTCCAGCTGCAATGATGCACGGCTTGATAAATGCTGATTCAAGTTTGTATCTCAAATAATTTGAGTTGCTTTTCTTATACAACTCTTATGAACTTTGTTTAAAAATGTATAACAATGCAGCAACAAAACTAGCTAGCTTAGTAACTGACGGTGGCATTAGCCAGCAATGCTTGCGCTTCTGTGTCATACTTGAACCCTTGGCTCCTGGAATGATCAGCAGCCCAGATGAAGATGCCGTACAGCTTCCCCTCCTTCTGCAGAGTCCGGCAAGCGCTCAACGCCGTCTCGACGGGCACCGAGGTCGTCGTCGCCGCCGTCGTGAAGCTGGCAAGAATGTTCCCTCCCGGGTAGTTGACGATCTGCTGGTTGAAGAACTCGACGTACTGCGCCTCCGTCGTGCTCGCGCCGTAGGCGTAGAACTGGAAGTTGACGTAGTCGATCACGGCGGCGTACTTTGCCCACAGCGCCATGTAGTAGCGCTGAACCTCGGCGTTGCCGAACGGCGCGATGGAGGCGAACTTGATCACCCCTTTGCCCTTGAGCGACGTGATCAGGCGGCCGACGCACTCGGCGAAGGTGTCCGGATCAACCTGGAACTGCTCGTAGTCGATGTCAATGCCGTCCAGGTTGTTGTCCCGGACGATGGCGGTGAGGGACTCGACGGCGTTGCTGACCCACGAGTCGACGGAGGTGATGTTGAAGAAGACCGGGCGGTCGTTCACGGTGGCGCCGCCCATGCTGACGGCCACCCTCACGTTGGGGTTGCTCTGCTTGATCGACGCGACGGCCGATGGGGAGAGCACCGTGTCCTGCCAGAAGATGTTGAACTTGCCGTTGGTCGGGGTAGGCGGGTTCGTCACGGTGGTGTAGTCGATGATGAAGGCGAGGGTGAAGTCGAACCGGACTTTCGGGTTGATGGGCACGTCGGTGAACTTGACACCATTGAAGATGGCACCGATGTAGTCCCGGAAGAGGTTGGAGTTTGCTGCAGTGGCCATTGGAGCTTGGAAGGCCAGAAGGGCCGGAAGGAGGACTACAACAATGAGCTTGGAGGAGGCCATTGATGACTGTGGTAGAGAAGTTGTTTACAATTGATTATTTGAGGATGCTGCAGCAATCTGCAGAAGAAGGTTGAATTTATAACTTGTTTTGTGGCTCACAAATCAACAATGAAGATCTTGTCAAATGGGAAATTAAATGGCGTTGAAGAAACAGAGCCTTCTGAAATGGACTATTCAACCAAGGTCTGAATGTAGGAGATAAGGTCAAAGTTATCAACTGATTCGATTGGATGAGGTTGGAAGTGTTCCTCAATGGCTGACTCTTATTTGATTCACCATGCAGGATAGATAATCTTAAAGATGTGAAGAGAGAATATGTGACTAAAAAAAATCACAATATTCTGATTATTAGGTACACTTCTGTCTTACTCTTCCAATTATCTATCAAAGAAAAGTCCAACTTTTGGAACCTACAAACTGAAGTAAAACTTACAGAGGCAGCTTCCAGAAGATCCAAAGCAGGACTAGTATAGTACAGAGGCCAAACTGGTTGACTGCAAGGTCAAATACACTGTCTCATTTGGATTTTGGTATGACTGACAGGGAAAAAAACATTATTCTTTTTCAAACGTTTTTTTTTGAAACATTTTTCTTCTTGGATCTAGTTCAGTAGTTTGCGAGTAGGGGGGCTAATCTTTCGCTTTCTTTCTCTCTTGCTACAGTGACAGGAGAAAAGGAAAGAACAGCTGCTAAATTGGGCTGTTTCTTCTGTGAACAACCCCTGAACTAAGATATCAGAGTAGGTCTGAAAGTTAGGCCTGCTATCTGATAGATATTCTGTTCTCAGACTAACAATTTTGACTTAAAAAGATGAGATACCGATATGTTGGAAAGGATATGAGGACACTATTTTAGATAAATAATACATGTTCTGTAAAGGTTTGAAAAGATACACATTAATTGGAATTGGATGTTGCAGCTACTACTTGAAAGGAGCAATAGCACTTGCCTGTGAAGGATCGTCCTCATGGTTGCTCTCACTAAACCAAGAGCAGATTCATTGTGAAAATTGATTAGTATTATCGTAGTTGTCATCGTAAGCCAATGATACTTCCACCAACCCTCCCACTAGCACCACATTTTTTGGCGGGGATTAAGGCCCATGATCGTTGCATGTGGCAAGTCAGTGAGACCGAATAACAAAGTAGCAGATCTCTCATCATTCTTCACTACATCTGCACATGCCGGAAGAACAAGTCAGTGAAAGATCATTGTACTGTTTGTAGAAAATAGCATTTCAATAAGCAATGAAGAATGAACATAACATCTACCGGCATTAAGGTAATGCCTCTATAAGGCAGATATTACGTTTGCATTGACCTATTACATGCAAAGATAAGACATGAGCGACACTAGACAGAGCGATATCAGCACTTAACAACTCCCTTGGTTGTAACCAGTGATATCCTTTTACTTATCACTGTAGTGTTTGCCTTAGCATCTTGTAACAATTAGTTCAAAATGCTAAATATGTTGCAGTAGGCATGGGATTATGTCTGATATTCATATATAAAGTGGTCATTTTGTCAACATTGAAATCACTTAAATTTGATACTAGTATTTTCTACATACATGGTCTTTTAAAGGAAAACAATCAGCCATCATGCAGCATATTCATACTGGTTAGTCCCTTTAAATTCGTTTCTACAATAATGATTACCCAATTTAAAAGAAATAAGCTCCCATACACCAAATGAGAAACTTGTCTGCAAAGGTTCCAAAATAGAAAGCCACATATCTCACTGCATTGGAACCTCAACTATAACAGAAAATAACAACCGGTGGATTATTTTATCAGGCATCTCTTGAGTTTGGTGAACATTCCACTGTTAACAGCTCACACGGTGCTATCTTTCAACTGAACACTTGTCTTCATTTGTGAATTCGTTCTTGTCTTTACTTGTGGATTTATTCATATAGTTGTACATTGCCTAATAATTCAGCTCCTTGTCCACAAGTATACCAGAAAACAACACATAATACACATGGAGACAATGGATAACAACAGCAATATCGACCTATCGTTGAGACTTGAGACTAAATGAAACTTCCTCACTAAAGCACAAAATTTTGATGTTTTTTTATGCGTCAGGTCAGCAAGCATGCGGATTGGAACTGCTCAACCGATCTTAAGAGATAAAAAGAAAAGCCCACAGAGACTGCTCTTCCAAGTTCCTGTATGGCTTCTGCATTTCTGTTGTTGCAGCCCATGAAAATCCCTAGATTTCATCTACGCAACAGATGACCGTCTGAATTTCAGACCAAAAAAGCATATGCTTTGGCAACAAATAGTACTAAATTTCGTGATAAACTGAGTATCCGAGTACTGAAATTAAACACGAACGAAGGAATGGAACGCACTAATTTTCGGGTGAACTCAAAGAATCCCCCATAAAGACTGAATCAACTCTCCTTCCCGCAAAAAAGAACTTCTCCCATCTTTGGAATCATGCGCGGTGATCAAATTCGAAGGGAAGACGGATCTTTCCTCCGAATCTTTGCACATCTTGACAAGAACAGATGCATTGGCGGGGTATAATTTGAGCAGAATGGATTAGAGAGAAGAAATCGTTACCAAATTCCTCCTCCTCCTCGTCCTCCTGCCGCCGCCGCCGCCGCCCCTCCAAGCGGAGGCTTCAACCGCAAGTGCATATACGCATTCTGCTTCCCGCTTTCTTTCTCCGTTGGCGCTTGTCTTTGCCTCGACTCGACGAAAACACCCACTGACAAAATGGCCCACATTACCCGAACCTATCACACAACCTGCAAACGGCCCAACAAGAAAGTGCCACCAATGTTATTGGCCCACTAACTAAAGCGGCCTACTAAAGGCCCATAAGATGGCGCACAGGAGCACTGGCCCACTAAGGTTGCTCCACGAAGACGAAAATTACAGCCCACTGGATCTCTGCAAAAGCCCAAGGTTAAGTTCATTTATGGGCTGAATTAGTCCACGGAGAAAGGTGGGACAATTTAATTTATAGGCCGAATTCGATCCATGAAAAGAGGTGGGGTAAATTTAATTTATGGACGGAGCTCATTCATGGGCCAGCTTCTATTATAGGCCGAATTCGTTCATGGAAAGAGCTGGGCCAAATTGATTTATGGTCTGAATTCACTGATGAAAAATTGATGGGCTGCTTTATTTTATGGGCTGAATTCGTTCACGGATTAAGGTGGGCCAATTTTATTTACGGACTGAATTCATTCACGTAATGAGGTGGGCCATTTGATTAACGGGCTGAATTCGTTCGAGAGATTTGATAATTTGACACTACTCAAAATTGACTTCGATTATTTCACATCCTGACCCAATGTCATCCTCCATGTAAATTATCGAATTTCTCGAATTCGTTCACCAAACGATCTAGGCCTAAAAGAAGTGGGCTAAATTTATTCATGGGCCGAATTCATCTATAAAAATAAGTGGGCCGAATTTGATTATGGGCTAAATTCATCCATGGTAAAAAATTACGGCCCATAAAAAATATCCTACTCGCCCTCATCTTTTTCCTCGCCCCCGGTTCGAACCCCCGTGCCGCGTCGGAAGCTTCGGGATCCCAGATCTCAGCGAAAAACCCTAACCCTCTCGAAGCTTCTAGAATCGCGCCCCCTTCCCATGGACGGGCTCGCGGCGCCCTCGCCGTCCCACTCCGGCGCGACGTCCGGCGGCGGCGCCTCCCACCGCAAGCGGAAGCTCCCGCCGTCGTCCCTCTCCGACGCCACCGCCGACGAGGACGACGACACCACCGCGCCGTCGTCGCCGTCCACCTCCCCGTCCTCGCCCTCCCGCCCGTCCTCCCCGTCCTCCTCCCACTCCGACGACGACGATGACGACTCCCTCCACACCTTCACCGCCGCTCGCCTCGACGGCGCGCCCCCGTCCTCCGGCCGCCCGCCGAAGCCCGAGTCCTCGACCGTGTCTGCCGCCGCGTCGGCGGCGGCGGCAGCGGCCGCTCCCAAGCCCGATTCCGCTTCCGCGGCTGCCGGCGACGGGAAGGAGGACCCCAAGGGGCTATTCACTGACAACATCCAGACCAGCGGCGCGTACAGCGCTCGGGAGGAGGGCCTCAAGCGTGAGGTGAAGTATTTGTTTTGCGCTGTTCTATTTTGGTAGCCCGTTTGTAGGGTTTAGAGTTTAGAGCAATCAAATGGGAGTAACATTTCTTACTGTTTCTTGAATTTTAGAATGTGTCTTCTGCTAAAATTGGTGGATTTGTTCTGCAGGAAGAAGCAGGGAGGCTGAAATTTCTATGCTATTCTAATGATGGAGTTGATGAACATATGATTTGGTGTGTATGCTAAAATTATTGTTCTAAACAACCTCAGAGTTGTTACTGACTGATGTTTTTTCCCCAGGTTGGTAGGCTTGAAGAATATCTTTGCTCGGCAGCTTCCTAACATGCCCAAAGAGTACATTGTCCGTCTTGTTATGGATAGGTAATTCTCAGCGTAATGTGCCTACTATGTTGATTATATTTTTGGAAGCAGAGGACAAGAATATCTCCCTTTGGTGCTTATAAAAAGCAATTGTTTGTGATGTGTTTTGCAGAACTCACAAGTCAATGATGGTTATCAGGAATAATATTGTTGTAGGAGGCATTACTTACCGGCCTTATACAAGGTAATATTTCCACCTTGGTGCTAGAACTTATGTGATGATATTGACATCTGTTATTTGTATTTGCACTTGCATGATCAAGTGGTGGTACTTTTTTTTGTTTAAATATCTGATAGTTATTGATAAATGAAAGCAAATGGAAGCTATGAGCTGTTCTTTAAGTTTATGTAAGTTAACGTTGATTTCTGATAATTAGGTTGTGTTATATGATTCTACTATTTATTGTTCAGTGCTATGTTGTAGGACAGCATGTACACTTCTGTTTGTCTGGCTATTTATTATTTCTATTGTGTCATACCGTGCACCATGCCAGAGATGTTCCTTTTCTGCTACATAAGCTCTTTTCCTAATTCAGGTTTTGAAATTGTAGCCAGAAGTTTGGAGAAATAGCATTTTGCGCAATTACAGCTGATGAGCAAGTTAAAGGCTATGGGACACGGTTAATGAATCACCTGAAGCAACATGCTCGAGACGCTGATGGGCTCACACATTTCTTAACTTATGCAGATAACAATGCTGTTGGTTATTTTGTAAAGCAGGTTTGACTATTTGACTTGACTCTTTTATGTTGCTTTCTTTCTTAAAATTCCATTGTTTTGTGATTGTTCTCAATTGGCACCTGTGAAATACACTTGAACCTCACGAAATAGTGACTTTATAGAATTAGCGACAAAAGGAATGCTTCAATGCATGGTTTATAAAGTTATTTCTAAGCATGTTGTGTCCTTAATAGTTCAATTTATCTGGCAACCTTTGTAAGATTCTATCAGGTGACAAAGTCTTTAATAATTCAACTTTATCTCCTAAGTCCTACAGTTTTGTTTCAGCTATATATTAGTTCCCTTAGGCATATGTTCAGTAACAGTTTCCGTACTTAATAGTTTCTTGATCATAAGAACTCTTGATGTATTAAACAAAAGAGATCAATTAGCATGTCTTGCAAACAATAATTTGGTTTACTTTATTGTCCTTTGCTGCTGGCAATTTGTAGGGTTTCACAAAGGAGATCACATTGGACAAAGAAAGATGGCAAGGGTAAGCACTTTATTGTCAATTATATTGATTTATCATTTGAAGTATAAAGTGAGTCAGTAACACCTAAAAAAGTGTTACAATGTAATCATGATAACACTACTTGCTGTTTGAGTATTATTGTATTAGGCTACAGCAGGTAAAAATCTGTTGAAATCAATAGTTGCTGATTCTAGGTACATTAAAGACTATGATGGAGGAATATTGATGGAGTGCAGAATTGATCAAAAGTTGCCATATGTTGATCTGGCAACGATGATTCGGCGTCAAAGACAGGTGACATAAAAGGCTAATAGCTGCTTAAACATAAACTGGAAGCAATATTACTCCTTTTCAGCTGTCCTGACTCCTGAGCACTTACTTTCCATGCAAATCATTAGTCGACTGGGATATTCATATCATTTTAAGCCCATTGAAGTTTTCTTTTTGTTTTGTCAACTGACTGTATTTTGACTTAACAGGCAATTGATGAGAAGATCAGAGAACTTTCTAATTGCCATATTGTTTATTCTGGAATTGACTTCCAAAAGGTTAGTTATTCCTTATTTTGGAATCTATTTCTGTGAAATATTATCACTTTGATATGTGCAATAGATGAACCTACTGGTGGGGAAAAAACTACTAGTCTTAGGTACAAATGACTGTTTTAGTTGATATCCTTGTCAAACATGCATTGGGTCTATTATATGTTATAGACTTTATAATTCAATTTTGTGCCAATCAATCCATTACAGAAAAAAGTTTGGTGTATCACTTGCACATTTTATTTCTCAAAAATGGAATAAGTACTTATCATAACAACATACCTTGTTATGATTAATGAGGAATCCGTCCAGTGTGCATCTTGCTAGGTAACGGCATCATCTAGGGATTTTTTTTAAAAAATTTTACTGGCAGCCAGTACTCTTGTCACATTTTATCTTGTTCATTTTGGGTTTGTACTAGATAGGACAGAAACAAATGGATATAAGTGATGTGAGTCATAGATAATGTACTTTGCATTGTTGTTTCTTACCCTGCTGTATACAATCTTGATTAGCCTTATGGATGAAAACATGGCATTTAACAGGCTCATTCCTTTTCTTTTTTTTTTAATTTGTAGAAAGAAGCTGGTATTCCAAGAAGAACAATGAAACCAGAAGACATCCAAGGCTTGAGTAAGTAAAACCCTCCTATATTAACATTAGTTTCTTCAATGTCGTTCGCACAGTTCTCTCTTTCTAAATTCTTAAGCCATCTGCTCCAGCTGATCTCATCAAAAGATGTTAGAATTGCATTAGTGGTAGTTTGTTTTGAAAACGCACAGATAACAACCTAACATGCTAGTAGACGATTGGTTACACTGAATGTTCTTTACGGACATGGACAGATGCGTGACATTATGACACGTAGGGCCATGCATGCCATCCAAATATTCTATCAAATTTGTCACCTCCCCCATTCAGAGCCTGTTTGGCAGGGCTCCAGTAGCGGAGTGTGGAGTGGACAGCGGAGTGGCCCTGAACCCTGCTCCACCCCTTCAGTTCATTTTCTCCGATCACTCCAGCCTGCTCCACTCCTTTTTTTGGTGGAGCTGAAACCGTTTGGTTGGGCTCTAGCTCCTGGAGAGGTGGAGCTGGAGCCCGGCCAAACAGGCCCTCAGTCAGCTCTATTGAACCTCATCGTGAGCTGCAGGAGTCAGGATGCAAGGAGTTGTCAAGAGTGCGATACCATGCATGCTGACAATCATGAGTTCAGTGCACTGCTGTCCCACTGGAGTGATGTGGACTGTGGTGCTGCCTCTCTGCTATCAATGATGATTTGCTTCCACCACATTCTTGCCCTCTCCCAAGGATGTTTCCCTTTAGAGCCAAGTGTAGAAATGATCATATGGCAACTGGAGATTGTGTTAAATATACAGAACAGAATTGTAAAATAAGATGTTCATCCATCTGTCTTATTTGACCATATTTGTTTTGCCACCTTGTTAGGTTTGGTTTAGCTATGATGCAAGCCTGATCAGAATAATCAATGTGATGCAGGGGAAGCTGGGTGGACGCCAGATCAGTGGGGGCATTCCAAATCACGATCAGCCTTTTCTCCTGATTACAGTACTTACAGGCAACAACTTACTAATCTAATGCGTTCGTTGTTGAAGGCAAGTCTTTATCTTCGCAAATCTTTTTATATGACATGCAACCATTCGGTTTGACCGCACTGGATAAACCTGTACTTTGCTTGCTCCCTTTTGAATTTTATGCACCCTTTCTGTTTCAAGCATATTTCTAAAACCAGACCAGCTGGATGGTCTGTTCAACGGTTCAATGATTGAAATGCCCACTTTTTATAAGTTTTAATATTCAAATATTTCTGGTATACTTCACTGTGAACTCTACTTCATATAGTCAGACATCAGTCATATTTATCCTTTGAAACGTTAAGCTGATTATTTGTTAGGTGAGCCACTAGTGATTCTCAACCATCAGTCCAGTGTGGTTTAGAAATTAGGCAAAATTGGCTACATGACATTGTGCTTAGTTGGTATTCACGAGTGTAACACTAGGGACCCATGTCATTACTCAAAACACACCTTTAAGTCATGTGCGTATGCTACTATGCTAATAGATTGCAATGGCCACCAGCAAACAAAATCTATGGGCAAACAGACATGATCTTTTAGTGTGTATCGGCAACAAAAGAGCATCTGCCAGCAGATATACCTGATTTTGTTTTGTGATTGGGCGGTGACATGACAACCAAGTACAGTGTTCTATAGCCAATTTTTTTCAAATAATTATGTTCCAAAGATGTTGTAGATCTGCAATGACCTGATATGTGTTGGATCTACTGTTGTCTTATGAAAGATATGTCAAATACTTTATCAATTCTGATAAGAGCTTTGTCTTGTAGAATATGAACGAGCATCCTGATGCTTGGCCATTCAAAGAGCCAGTGGATTCACGTGATGTTCCTGACTATTATGACATTATCAAAGATCCTATTGGTAAGCTGGAGTGATTTAGGGGATTATTTTCCTTTCTTTTCCCACCTTGGCGAAGCAATGTTGCATGCCATCTAAGCTATTCAGTTTCTGAACACTAAGCTTGTCTGCAGATTTGAAGACAATGTCAAAAAGAGTTGAGTCTGAGCAGTATTATGTGACCCTAGAGATGTTTGTAGCTGACATGAAGAGAATGTTCAGCAATGCAAAAACTTATAACTCTCCCGATACAATCTATTACAAGTGTGCCTCACGGTGAGCAATGAACTTCAACCTTGTGTTTGGATATTCATCAATCTGTAAGTCAGGCATCTGTTAATGTTGCTTTGAAAATATTTAGCTTAACCATTAATAGAAACATGGGTGGTTACATCTCATGTTGGATTTATGTGCCTAGTGCACTCAGTAATGCCTTTCTATCATAACTAGTAGAAGATTCACCTTTGGGAAATCTGGCATCAATTATTTATCGTCCGGTGTTTGAAACCTAGTCACTTGGTTGTCTAACTAAATGATTGGTTTTGTTCCTTTTTGTGCATACTCGAGAGCAGCTTCTCAAACAAAGTAGCATCTCAGTCACCTGGTTGTCTAACCAAATGATTGGTTTTGTTCCTTCTTTTTGTGCAGGCTCGAGAGCTTCTTCTCAAACAAAGTAGCATCTCAGCTTGCCCAAGCCTCAACGAAGAACTGACATGGCCTTTGGTACATCTGATATAGTCAATTGTTGTTGTAAAATTGTTATAGCTCTCGCCCCCTTGTGCTTTCCAGCATTGTAGTTTTAACGTAGCAGCTTCTAATGAGAGATGTAATTCTGATGGCGTGTTTAATTTTCACCAATTTAATTGCTTACGTTCAGTTTGGCATGTTGATGGTTGAGTTGGCTTGTGCCAAGTATTTCAGAATAAAGAGTAAATTTCACAAAACCACACTTTACTTCATGAATCAGGTTTTTACTTGCTCGAGGAGCTGTTGACTTTGTTTGAAAAAAATAAAATCACTGGCCAACGTGCATAAAAAACACCACCCCCTGGATTGCACCCTTTTGCAAGTATTGTTGTTCGACTGATCATCACTTTTGCAAGTATTGTTGTTCGACTGATCAATGATCATCACTTTTGCAAGTATTGTTGTTCGACTGATCATTATGATGGTCAGAGTAGTAGCTAGTAGTAACTAGTAAATCCGACTGAATTTTGCATCCAATCAGCATTCAAGCATGTGAATTGAAGGGGAAAAAAAGGACTCAGCACAAGTCTCAATTTACATTTTTTAATGGGAAGTCTCTAATATTTTGGAGCAATCCTCTACGGACGCTTTGAATTGGAGCTCCGTGAACAAGGTTTGCAATGGCATCTACCTGTTGGACTAGATTAAACCACGTAATTTCTTCCTCCTCTTCAAGTTGACTTCATGCTGCTGCATCTGATGCTGATATGCTTAGATGCTTCTTGAACCAGACACCAATGTTGAGGAAGCTCTCGAAATCCGATTGTGGTCTGAACAAAAGAGTATGGGGGATAAAATTAGGCACAAAAGCCATAGTACAATGGCATGCAGATGAGCTGAAATTCGGTTCGGTTACTTGCTCACATGTTGATTTCATGTATGTCGTCTGGGAACATCATGATCCTGATCTTCCCGCCTCTTTCTCTCAGAGCTCTTGCGTACTGAAATCATCCGAGCAGGAATAGTTTAACCAAATCCGACAAATGAGTGAAGCAAATGCAGGATTGTTAAGTTGTTAATCGAGTGTAGATGAATTTAAGAATGTCTGTTTGATGTAGCCCGTCGATTGATTTTCTTTTCACGGGATTGTTAGGTTGTTTCAGGATCTAGTTATTTTTTTTGTTATGGACTATTTCTGCAACGAATTGAAAGTGGTAACTACTGAGGCAAATTTCAACACCTATTGATGTACCTGTAGGCCATTAGAAATGGGGACTCGAAGATCTGCTCCTCCAAGAAGCATAAGCAGGGGCGCTTTCACCTGTTGATATCAGCAAAGTTCAGTGAGCCTTTTTGAGTAGCTAATTACTTGATTTCTCTAGTTCATTTGTTTTTAAGAACAATGACTTGATCAGTGAGAACATTTTTTTTTCCCTTTGAATGAAGGCGAGAACAGAAATGCACCTTTGAAATATGGGCTATTGGTGATTTCTGATAGAAGAGGCGAAGATGATCAGGTGAAGGAGATTCAGAGGCATGTTGCCTCCCTTCACTCCCACAGGCCACTGCGTAACACCAATCTGGGATATCAGTGGTGCCAATCATCAGTGATAGGTTGCAGACAGGATTACGAGCAGCTGCCACCATAAATCTGTCTGGAGCCTGAAACAAAATACAACAAATTACAAGCTGAACAAGAAACATATACTAGTTTCTATTAGGATTTTATTCTTCTTCTTTTCCTTTGAGAGGCTGAAATCTGTTAGGATGCTAACCTGACCAATCAGATGAGTAGTCAAGAATCCACCGTGCGAAATTCCAACGACAGCTACTTTAGATGCGTCTATAAGTCCTTCCTTGATGACATAGTCTAGAGATGTAAGGCAGTCCTGGACATCCTGCTTGACAGTTTGACCCACATCAGAAATTAGGCTGGTTCATGAGGAACAAAAACTGAAAGTTTAGCTGGATTACATACCTGAGATCCAACTTTTCCAGCAAGTGACTGCAAAGCCTCCTCTCCAAAACCCGGTGTCCCTCTTTTTTCAGAGGATAGTGAGACGATGCCATATGCTTCATTGATCAGAACTGTAGAAATGTTTCAGCAAACTTACCGATAATTTACAATAAGTAGGTTAAATCCAAGTGATGTGAGAAATGCCGATGTTTCTGAATAGCTTGACACAGATACTGAGTGTGGGCCACCATGAAGGACTAGAATAGTTGGTTTGTGCGAACTGTCCTTGCAGGACACAAAGATAGCTTCAAATGGAAGCTTACCGCCTGCAGGATATGAAAAACATTACTTGCTGAATGATGATAAGCCACATATGATAGTCTAGAATATTTGTGTCCATGACTATACCATCAGAGAGGTCATCAGAGGGGTTAGTGACTGGAATTTTTAGTATGCTGAATTGGTGATGTGACAACAAAGCCTTTACCTGCAGTAGATGGCAATGTGAGAATGAAAAAAAAAACGTCTGATTTAGTAAATTATATTGTTCAATGCATCAAAGAACGCCTATGTATACTTCAAACTGCACACCAGCTAACCTTGTTGTTGGCTGTCATCAACGGATTATTAACTTCATCCCAGGCCCATTTACATGTCTGATCCTTCAATGACACTTGACGGCCATACTTAATTTGAGGTGGGTCGATGGGACTGCTTGACACTAGAAAACATACAAAAAGAAAATAAAATTATTACACCCAAAATAATAAAATTTGATGCGTAAGTTAACTGATTATGTGCACCTAGAATTACCAGCAAGAACATTGTGGCCATCTACTGCAAGAGCACTCCATGAGTACTCTGAATTTTCTGGGCTTATTCTTGTTGCTTTTCCACTGCAGGAGGAATTAAGGAAATAGCATGGGATATTGCAATGATTTTTGAAGCAGTAGAAAGGCATATGTGAGCAACCTTGTTTACCTTAACACATCGATTGATAATATCACTTCAGTGCTTCTCCAAGCAGATGTCAGAATCATTGTACATCGATCAGAAAGCCAAGGATCCGATAGCATGGAAGAACAATACAAACCAGGAAAACAACCATCTTGAGGACACATTACAATTGGAACCTGGCACAGTTCAGAAGTTAAATAAATTGACTGCAGACAGCGATAAGTACCGGTCAAGATAAATCTGAGGACATACCACATCGGTGATTTCGAGGTATTGATCCATTTTCCAGTCAGAAGGCCAGTTGATCTTATGCAATGAATCTGTCGCATTGTGCGCTCCACTGTCTACAGCACGATTTGCAGATAGAAACACCAGAAGTTTTCCATCCTTACTGTTGAAAATAATTAGAGATTTTCAGTGAAGAATTTTTCTAGCATGGTTTAAGGTCCTTCAAGAAAACACGCAAATACTAATACCGGCATACCTGAACCGCGGAAAGAAAGCACTGCTTCTGCTTGGAGTTAAGTTGATTGCTACTGAAGCAGACTCTAATTTAGCATCACTGGAAAAATGGCATGGAAATATCAACTTACAACTGTCCCATAAGCATAGTTATTCAGAGCTTTACATTTTCTTATTTCAACAAAGTAGTGATAAATAAAGTAAATTTGTGAACTTTACAAAGTTACAACATGATCTGAAAGAAGGGTGCTCAGTTACTTACCCAACTGGTGCATTATCAACATATGATTCTTCAAAAGGGCAAAGAGTTTTGTACAGAGAACATGGCCTATTAGAACAGTACTTGATGCCTAGTTTTCTAGGAGTATTCTGAAACCCATTGTGCTCTAACCATCCAACAAAAATCAGATACTTCTGCCATCCACATGAAGATGGTGGAGCCCACACAACTTGGCCAACGCTCAATGATCTTGAAATGCCTTTAGCAGCTCGTACTTCTCCACTGAATACACCAAATAAACGGTTTTCGTAAGTCGTATTGTCAGATCTATGGTCAGGTCAACATTATGTATTCATTAGAAGGTGCTGAGAGACCTAGCAATGTCAAGGACAAACAATGAAGGTCTCCCTTTTTTGGAGTAAGTTTCACCCCAATCTTCTTCCCAATCCCCTTGCCCTTTCCAGTTATTACAGTCTTTCTCAGAAGAACCTTCTTTTCTATATCCAGTATCATCAAAAACTGGTTTTGGTTCAGGTGACTCTTCAGCAATATATGCTATTAAGGTCTCTTCTTGGTTCCAGGAAATCCCATGAAACCTGTGCCAACAAAATAGTATCATGATCCAGAATATTGTACAGATAGGGTGAATGGACTGGAAAGTGCAGGTATTATGCTGTACTTTTACCACTCATCAGTATAAAGTGGACCATGCACAGACTGAGCTACATGTATCTCTTTCTCCACATGTGATTGATCAACAATTTCAAGCTTTGTAGGGGAACCCTTCTCTCCATTCTGCACTACAAGAAGCTTTGATCCCGATGGAGATGGTACGACAGCCGACACTCCATCCATTTGAATAGGGAAAGGAGACCATTGAAAGTCCAGAGGGTTAGTATCATTTCTCATAATATGAGAAAACAAAATATATTTTCTCTTCTTGTTTGCCAGTAGGTTTGTTTGGCTAATCGAATACATTGCTGCAGATCTGTCTTCTGCAAACACGACACAAGAGTTGCTTTACAGCACTTCTGGAAAATAGTAAAATGATGATTACTAATGAGGTATAACCGAAAATCATCCCTACCATTGTTGGTCTGGAAAACCCAAGCACCGTCAATGCTGGGAACATTGGTGAACTCTTGAAGTAATTTTGACTGTGAAGCGTATTCTTCAGATGCCAGTGCATCCATTCCCAATGGATTGTTTTTCTCAAAGAGGATTCAAATCACTTGTAAGGTCGGTTGGAAAGACACAATCTACTGGGTTAAGCTAAATCTGCATTGTCACAAAGGTAATATGCTGAGGAAGCTGAAGGGGAACTCAAGAATATAATATGTTAAACAATCTGCAGGGAAGCTCAAGTATGTTTTGTTGTCAATTCCATTGATGAGATGAAAACTGAGAAGCCTGAATTCCTGATTTCAACTTCATGATATATGGTATACATTTCAATGCCAAGAGTGCCTAGAGGTTAGAGCACACCACTCAACCTGTATCACCTTAACTCTTTCATAATTCAAATTACAGTTACCCATGAAAACTTTCAGGTACTAAGACTCAGATTTCTACACTTCAATGTAGTTCAGACACGAACTATTGTTTGATTTATTCTTCATAAATTCCATTAACAACTCAAGAACAACAGTCTCAATCAATTGTTCATCTTGCAATCCATTGACAAATCCGGCACTGTCAATAGACTAAATACACCACTTCAAGAAAAAATTTGAATGAACCACTTAGACAAAGGAAACATGGAAACTTCTATAATGGCCACCTAAGATTAATAAAATGAAGTATCTTTCATTCCTCCTTGCCACCAAACTCCTTTTCTGGAGAACTTTGGCACTAAATTCTCTGATTTTCATGTACTACTAGAGTATAAATATGACTAAATCCTGGATGTTAAGGCTGAGACTAGTTCTACTGACTAGATCAGGTTCTTCTGGAACTACAGCAATAATCAAGAGGACTAGACTGAGTGCAGGAGGAAACAACTCAGGGCCAACAAAATTCAGCAAGTTAGAAGCCTCAAAACACTAAAAATCAGATTATTAATCTTATCAGCCTTTCAGGAGATAAAGGAAAGGAGAATACTTACATATATTTTCTGCTTTTGCAGTGAAGTGCAAATGGAGTCCAGTGGCAGAGTGGTTGATCCAAGACTGCAGTTGAGCTTTAAAACATCATCAGTCCTTAGCAACGATCCCAACAAACCTAACGACAGACAATTGGTGACGGTCAGATGGCATCAAAATTTAGTTTTCTTTTTGTGTCAGATTGGCGATAAGATATCAAAGAATGACCCCAAAATAACAAAAGGAATCTTAAAAAGTTACTAATGATCGTACATACCACCATAGACAATGGGACAAAGGGAACCCAGCAATAAGGACAAAAGGTTGCGTCAGGTCTGCATCCGTGAAGAAAGCATCGAACAGCACAAGAAGCCTTTGCAAATTGCAATACTTTATATTGTTATCTTTCAATTTAAAATCGTTTGAAACAACAAAGTTCTTTGTACCGTGTGATGAGAATGAGATTATCCAGAAGGCAACTTCAAGGGATCTTGATGCAAAGAAGCAGAAGTTACAGTGGTCTCAATCAGCATTTCCATGTGCCTAAATTGAACTTAACTTTCATGTAATTTTTTTCTCACTAAAATTCAAAAGAAATGATGATCCCATTGTTTCCTAAAAAAAGATAAAAAATAAAAGGAATGCCCAAGCCCAACAGGCTACAGGACAGCAACCTCTAACATCGAAATGTGAACTAAGAGTACTTCAAAGTTCAAAGTAAAGCATAACCTAACATCACATATTTGTTATCCATAGTTCTATACCACGAGGGTAAAATTTTATAACCAAATACATTTACATTTTCAAGAATTATCTCAGTACAGAAATGTTACAGCAGGTATAATAATTTATTAGAATGCCAACGGAACTACGTTTCCTTGGGCTGCTTTGACCCAAATTACAGGCATTTATTAAGCAAGATGAGAGTGTGGTAACAGAGGCATGTTGTTTATTTGCTCATGTGCTTCTTGAACCAAACACCTATATTGAGGAAGCTTTCAAAATCAGACTGTGGCCTGCACAGAGGACGCAAGGTTGACTTAGTCAAATGTTGAAACACAGAAGACACTGATCGGGGTAACAAAGGTAAAATGATTAAAAAGTACAACTAACTTGTCGAGGCCATGCATATCTTCTGGAAAGACAATAATTTTGGTTTCAACTCCCCTCTCCCTCAAGGTCCTTGCATACTGCATATGTTGCGATTATGATTAGGCATAAACCAGCATATGTAAAAGTGAAAATAAATAAATAAATAAATAAATAAAAGCAGTATATAGTTGAACAATATGAATCATATGCTTTCACTAATTGCTTTCAGGAAAATTGACTGAACTTGTCTACACAAACATTAACATGAATGCTACTAGTAACCATTTCACAAGCCTTTCCTCATAGAAAAATGAAACAAAATTGCATAAGAAATTACCTGTAAGCCATTAGAAACAGGAACTCTAAGATCTTGTGCTCCAAGGAGAAAAAGTGTTGGCGTGCTCACCTGCAGATTTGCTTAAACTGTCAAGCAAAGATTACTCAAAGTCCTCAAGGTGCAAATTTGCATGTGGGAACTACACTTTCTTCCTCAACTGAAGATTTCGTAAATGGTTCTAGTACACAGAATCTAAAGCATAGATTTCGTAAATGGTTCTAGTACGCAGAATCTACATACCTTTGATATATGTGATATTGGTGATTTTTGGTGAAATTGACAAAGATCATCAACTGAAGGAGACTCTGAGAAGCAGTTTTTCCCTTCTTTCCCATAAATCTCCACAAAGCACCAATCAGGTATGTCAGTTGTTCCAATCATCAATGATAAATTACATACTGGGTTTCGAGCAACTGCTGCAACAAAAGTGCCTGGAGCCTGCAGTCCATGAAACATATAAAGGTCAACAAAAACCAAGAAAACCTGATAAATAGAAGATTCCATGTGCTATATAGGCCCTTTTTTTTTACAAATTGGTTCTTGGAGAAGACTTATTTCGAAACTAGTCCTTGCCAAAACCTTCAACCAAAAATAGGCCCATGGGCTCCGTGCCAACCGCCTTGGCCCTGAGCTTTAACGGTTCAGCACCAGGCTCGTTGGTGCTGACCCTCCTTCCAACGTGGTAGCCGATCGCATTGGTGCATTGGAGCTTCTAACCTGTTTAACCTCAGTGCCAATCGCATTGGCGCTAACCTGTTTAACCTCAGCGCCAATCGCATTGGCGCTGAGGTGGGTTACTTAGGCCGATGCCGGGTCGTGTCGACCCAGCCTCTCTTCTTCCTCCACTTTCTTTTTTTCTCCCCAGGGTTCGTGTGACCGGCGGGTTCTCTCTCCTCCCCTCCCCCAATCTTCCCAAATCCACACCAAATCAAAGGGGATTTCGTGGGGATTGAGTTGGGGATCAATTTGGAAGGTAAACTCCTCCGAAAACCCTAATTTCCCTAACGTTTTATTACGTATTTTGGTTGTTTGGGTTGTAACCGTGATTTGAAGAATGTGGCTTGGGATGACTTGTTGGTTGGGAAATGTGGGTCCGGATTGTTATTTTGGATTTGTGGTGATGGTTAGGGTTAGAGGTTTGGTGATGGCTAGGGTTAGAGTTGTGGTTATGGATAGGGTTAGAGGTGTGGTGATGGCTAGGGTTAGAGGTGTGGATAGGGTTAGTGGTAGTTTATATTTTGTCCTACGTTAGTTTTTTTTGAAACATTTGAACGTTATTAGGTTTGTTAGTTTTGAGATTGGCGTGGCTTTTATCGTTATGTTGAAATACTTTCTCTATTTATCGGTTACATATTGTAGATGGATAGGTTGGTACGGCTTCATTTTGGTGGTTGTGTGGTAGATGAAAGTGCCGGTGGAAGCCAATTTGAGGGGATGACTGTTAGAAGGATGAATTGGGTTGGAGTGATGAGTCGGTTGGTATGCAAGGAAGATATGATGTGGGCGCCGGTCCCATGTCGCATAAGTTTATGTTAGACTTGGATGGAGAGGTGGAATGACAAACATATGTAAATATAGTATTGGGGTCACAATTCAAATCTCTTGAGGTGTTTGCTTGGAAGAAAGAGCACAGGGAATCGAAAGAATTTTTAGACCTCAATGGCAGTCCGCGCACAGATTCCCTCCTGTATTGTCATGAACCGAACAATGATGTGTTTATGGCGAATCAAAAGGAAGAATTAATTGAGGAAGATGTGGAGGTACGGGAGGAAGCACCAGTTGAGAAGGATGTGGAGGTAGGGGAGGATTTGTCAGATGATGGCTTAGATGTGAATCAAGTGGAGAATGAGATGCGAGTTGAACTTGATGATAGGCAGATGACTTCATACATCAGAGAATTGCTTCGGAGAAAAATTTACACCCGACAAGAGTGTGAAGAGTCTATGATATTTAATGGATTGAACCCGGATTTGTTGGATGAGGATTCAGAGGATGAAGTGGATGAGTATGCTTCAAACTCCGATGATCGTCCAGTAGGCAAGATGTCGGAGGAAGAGAGAAATGTGTTTGAGAAAATCGTTGGTCGAAATCCGGAAATAACTCAATTCGAGGATCTTAGCAATGCTGAGCTAGCAATTCCGTGAAGTATGAGGTTACCAAGCAAGGTGGAGTCACGACGGCTGGTGTGCAATGGGGTGGACGCCACTATGTCGTGGTTGCAAGAGATACCACATGTATTTGCCAATTCCCTCAACTCCACCACATGCCATGCTCCCACATGATAACTGTTTGCAGACTCCGAGGTTTGGACGTGGAGGTGCCCCCACGGATGTGTTTCGAAGTTTCCAATGAGGCTTTGCAACACACATGCTCCCCCAGGTTTGAGCCCTACTTAGATCCGTCTCAATGGCCAAGTTATGACGATGAGTTGTATGTTCTCGACTTGTCCTTGAAGATCGACACTCGAGGAAGACGAAGGACAAAAAGGTTCAAAAATGACATGGATAGAGGCTACAAAGGAACAGGTACACGACAGACACAAAAGCCCAACGACAGAAATTCAAAGCCTTCGATGCCAAACAGATGTTCCATATGCCACCAGACACGCCATAAGAAAACTTGATGTCTGTTGCGAGACAAATCTAAGGATTGTCCGAAAAAACACCGCAGGACCAGGAAAGGTGACAGGTCTAGTACATAGGTTGTCTTTGCTTTGTTGTAGTCATCATCTTTGCTCGTTTTGTACTATAGCTTAATTTTTACAATTGTATCATTTATGTGTTTTCTCCATTCTATACATTTGTACTGATGCAGTCATGTTTACTTGCAGGATGGCGGAGTTCCCGGGGCAGGATGCATACTACGAGAAGCACCAGGCTCCCATCATAGCGAGCGGAGAGGTTGTCTTCGATTTCACTATTCCTTTCATGTAGACCAAATTTCCGTTTGTTTCATGGATTTGTTGACAGTCACATTTTTCTTATCTCTACTAATGCAACGTCTGAGGACCCTATGAGTCAGAAGTCACACAACACACATCACCTTCGACGACTAGTACATCCCGTACCTGAGGCGGGCCAAGCTGTTGGCCTTCATCACCATGGCCCAACGGCCAATGCCTCTGTACAACGCCGCGGCACTGACGGTCCTTGTGGACCGATGGAGGCTAGAGACGCACACTTTCGTGTTGCCCAGCAGGGAGCTGACGATAACACTCGAGGACGTCACCATGATCCTGGCTCTTCCCATACGGGGCCAGGCAGTGACCAGTGACACTAGCTCTGGAAACTGGAGGCAGCGTGTGGAGCAGTACCTTGGTGTCGAGCCTCCAGTTGCCCCTGACGGGTAGAGGCTGATGAAGACCTCAGGAGTTCCGCTCGGTTGTGTGCCAACTTCTCGCAGTGTCCTCACAGTAGTATTCTTTTCCCTGATGTTGGCGGAGATATGGCGAGTTGGATGTGGCTGCCTTTGCTAGCTGACTGGAACAAGGCAAGTACCTACAGTTGGGGTTTTGCTGCCCTAGCATGATTGTACAGGCAACTGTGTGATGCCTGTCGAAGGACTACACAAGACGCTAACTTGGCAGGATGTGTTTGGTTGCTACAGGTTCGTGATAAATTTTTATGTTCTAATCCATTTGGTCATAATTTCTAAATGCTAACAAGTTACTTCTTGCAGGTCTGGATGTGGATTTGCTTGCCAGTTGGTCGTCCCACATGGAGGAATCATCCGGCGTGGCCCTTTGAGGATCCAGATCGACGCCCCACAGTTGCTTTCCTGTGGGAAGTTGTTCCGTCGCCCGTAGTAGGCCATAGAAACATCGCCTATCACCACTACACAAACGAGATGGATTACCTCCAACCCGACCATGGGAGTACTCAACGATTGCCTAAACATGCAACTGGGATTTGCTAGCTCTACTAACAAGTTTTGTGCCACAACTCAGGTGGAGTGGATGCCATACACATCGCAGGAGATAGCGGACTTAGGGATCAACGCCATGTGCCACATAGAGTGGGAGTTGAACATCCTACGGTGCCCTTTGATATGCTTCTATGCAGTTGAGTATCAGCTTTGCCATCGGGTGATGAGGCAGTTCGGGAAGTGGCAACAAATCCCACAAAGATATTCGACAAGCATTGAACTCCATAAGTCCCTTCGCCCCCGAGTACCAAAAATCCTACCCATTGATGGCTTTCGACTTGAAACATTTATATTGCTATGTCTTGCGTGCAGGGTTGTCCCCCGGAAAAAAAAAGACGACCACAGATTGGATTGCCTATCATCAGACGCACATCGAGCGATGGGACCAGCTCCAAGCGAACCGTGTGCAGGATGCCGCAATGCACACCAAGCGTGACTTCGAGGCATACTTAGCCTGGCTTGCAAGGAACTATCGCCTTGTCTTACGTCCGGCTTGAACGTTAGCCGACATAGCGGACGACCCGGCTAACGTGGAGGAGCAAAACGAGTACGATACACGTACCCGTGTAGGTACCATGATGGAGACGGGACCGGTTCAAGATAGAGTGGTGAGTACCGTCTATTTCTCTCATATTTGCTTTCCGTACTCCGTGTTATTTACTTCTCACATCTTTATACCTACAGGCACGAGAGCTGGTCAGGACCGTTATGATGCGAGCGTGGTGCTGGGCACAACCCCTGGATCACAAGAAGAGATCAGCGTTCTTCGCAATGCCCTACAGGTATATTTCCAAAAACCATGCACACTACACATGTTTACAACTAACGCCTAACTCCTCTTGGTCGCAAACTCTACACCAGCGATGTAGGAAGTTGGTGGCACGGTTGGGATGTACGGCCGACGATGCCATCGAACCAGCTCAACGGGTCGAGGAGGAGGGGGAAGAGGAAGGACAGGCTGAAGAGGGAGAGAAGGAACAAGAGGAAGGAGAGGACGAAGAGGGAGAGAAGGAGGGAGAAGAGGAGGGAGAGGATGAGGAAGAGGAGGAGCAAGTGGAGCTCGGTCCCTCCTAGTTGGAGGACGCACCACAATCGGCACAAGGGGAGCCATCTCAACCATAGTGCAAGAGAGATCCTACTACGGACTGGAGGTACACTTTCGATCAAACGACTCATGCTCCTAGGGGTAGGAAGAGGTAAGTGGTGTGTAGGTCATTTGCTTCTGTATGACTGGACAAACTCTATACTTGTGAACCAATATTTGGACGGACTATGTACTTCAACTCTGTACTGTGGATGTGTTTGTGCTTGTGTATGATATTTGGATGGATGGATGGATGGATGGATGTGTATGAAATGTGGATAGATGTGTATGCGTATTACAATTGTATGATTGTATGGACTGTGAATGATTTTGGATGCTGGGCTAGGTGGGGGAGGGGGAAATTATGTTTGCAGGTGATGAAGGCTGGGCAGAGAGCTAGATGTTAGCTCTCTGCCTAGGACCCGACCTCTGCCTAGGGCAGAGAGCTAGACTTAGCCACGCGCTTGAGGCCGGCCCAACATCACTACTGTGTTGGTCGTCACCCTGGCGCTGAGGTGTCAGCGCCAACTATATTGGAGCTTGGTCGGAATGGCGCTGACATCTTAGCGCCAAGGCAACGCCCAACACAGGAGTGATGTTGGGCAGGCCGGCCTTGCCCGGCTAAGTCCCAAACCTTAGCGCCAGCTACGTTGGTGCTGAGGTCTTAAGTCTCAGCACCATTTACACTAGCGCTGAGTTTTGTTGGCTCAGCGCGTCCTTGCCGCCCAACACAGGAGCGATGTTGGATGGCTCAGCCGCGAGCGTTAAGTCCTAAAGCTCAACGCCAAATACGTTGGCACTGAGCTCCTGCCACTTAGGCAGGGGGATCAGCTCGGCCGCCATGTTGGCAATGGTGTCAGCGCCAACGAGCCTGGCACTGAACCGTTCAATCTCAGCGCTAGTGCCCTTGGCGCTGAGCTCGTGGCCTATTTTTGGTTGAAGTTTTTGGCAGGGTCTAGTTTCGAAATAAGTTTTCGCAAAGGACTAATATGTCAAAAAAAAGGCTATATAAGCCTGTGCATCATGAACTCTTTTAGTCTTGTATGAATAGTCTTAAAGAAAATGCATAGACCTAGTTCCCACATACCGCACTAGTTTCTCACTGTTTTTGTCAAGGAAATAATTATATTCTAGAATCAGGAAATATTATTGAGAATATCACATGTGAACTTCTTAATAATGGAAAAGGTAAAAACAACTTGGCTTAGTCCAACACTGCAGTTCAGCTTTACTTCCAAGAAAAGGAAACGTATGCTGATCCTGACTCTTATAAGAATATTTTTCTGGGATATTGGGCAGGACTTAAGCGTTGCAATGCAATATATGATTTAATAACTAATAAAAAATGACGTCATCAAATTTTTAAAGATTTTTTAGCTGTGCACTGCTACAGAGCTCCTGAAATATCCAGGTTTAGCTTTGAGCCTGTAAACTGAGGCAATTTAAGTTCACTGACCATAACTTAGCGTGTCCTGCTTGGATAGTTATATTAAACTTACTGCTCTCTTTTACAAATTACAATCTCCCTCCCAAAATTATAAGTTTACAGCACATTTCTCAAATATAAGAGTTTCATATAGAACAATACACATTATCAAAAGACACTGTTTGCAATTATGTCCAAATGAGTATATACAGTTTACAACAAGAATAGTGCTAGATTATTTGTGCAAACGATTAGGCAAAAATAATTGAATCCCTAATGTAATATAAACTGCGAATGTAATGAATAATTGCATAGACAGAATTCAGAATAACAAAGGCATGCTAAGAACCTGGCCAATCAAATGAGTTGTCAGGAAACCACCGTGTGAACCTCCAACTACAGCTACTTTAGATGCATCTATTACTCCTTTCTTTATAACAAAGTCCAAAGCCGTCAATACATCACTCACATCCTGTTCATGAGTATTAAACAATTGTACATGATGACACAGTTCATATAAAATTTCTGACAACTTCTGAAATAATCTTAAAACATGGAAATAAATCAACAACAGTGCACCTGAGAACCAATATTGCCAGGAAGAGATTGTAGTGCTTCTTCACCAAAGCCTAGCGACCCTCTAGGCAACAGAATGGTGTACGTGGACATTGATGTTAGTGTTTAAATTTTAAAATGATATATTTTCAAGCATAATTCAGAAAGGACAGGGGGGTATGGTAATCTAGTTCAACAAAAGAATTACCACAAGAACAAAACTCAAGCTCACCTATAGTTCACAACAAGAAGGTTATATCCCTGTGAATAAAGAAATGCTAACGATTTTGAATAGCTTGATGGGTAAACAGAGTGTGGTCCACCATGAAGAACAACAATTGTTGGTCTTGTTGCACAATCCTTCCAGGACACGAAAATAGCCTCAAAAGGCAGCTTAGCACCTGAATCAATTTTATAAAATATAAAAATTTAGGAGGGGGAGAGGAAGTGAGTATTCTAATAAAGTACATTTTCAAACACTGAAATGCATCTGAAGCTTAACATGCATCCTTAATGATGCAAACAACCAAGAAGAGTATTCCACCATGAGCTTCGAGAACTTCTCTTACAAATGCATTTTAGTGTTGCCTTGAGTACATGCAACATGATTAGATTGTGTCACAGTTCAGAATATATCAGCCTACAAGATAGTATGGCTGATCTCAAGAAAAATATAGCGCCAAGTGAAGAATGCAGTACAGCAGAAGTCAAAAGACATGACACCAAAGAGTACCAATTCCAGGAAAGAAAAAAGGCAGAGACAATTTAATTTTTTTTCTCAAATGCAGGAGAGCTGTGTCATTTCATTAAAGAAGAACAGAAGGAGCTTTGAGTTGTACACATACCATCAGCGAGTTTGTCAGAAGAGTTGCTAATCGGGATTTTGAGTATACTGAACTTATGGTCTGCTAATATTGCACTGATCTGCCAAACATATATCATAGAAACTGTTAGTACTTTACACTGCCAAATTTTTGTCAGCATTTTTGGGGGGAAAGTTGAACAAGCAATGCATTTTTGCAGTTATACCTTATCAGAAGGATTCGGAAAAGGAGTTGAAATTTCCTGCCACTCCCATTGGTTTGATTTTCCAATCTGACAAACCTCAGACCCATAGTATACTTGAGGAACTGTAATAAGGCTGCTTGAAACTGAAAAAGGTGGGGAAAGGCACATGAATATGAAATCTTATCCAAAGGAACTATGAGAGACAACCGTAACTTCGGTATGGAATTACCTGCAAGAATATTATCCTTGTCTAGTGCAAGAACATTCCATGAATAATCTGAATCCTGAGGACTAACTCTTGAAACTTCACAGCTGTGAAGAAAAGTAGGTAATTTCATAAATAAATAAATAAACTTTATAGCCATGTCAATCTAACTGATGGATAAAAATCCTTGTAATCACCTCACAACATTTACAGAAAGTATTACTTCCTTACTTCCCCAAACAGAAGATAAAATCATAGTTTGTCCATCAGTAAGCCATGGATTCCTAAGTATGCCAGAGCAGTACAGACCAGGAAAACAACCATCCTGAGGGCACATCACAATAGGTACCTACATAACAGCTAAGACATTAAGAACTTGATATTGGATATGAAGCATTGCTTCCCAAAGAAGCACCTATAAAAAGAAACACACCATTATAAATTTTACCCTCTGAACTTCGTTCTTATAAATAGAAAGACACCATTATAAGTTTTACCCTCTGAACTTCGTTCTTTTAACTGAAATTGAATTTAGATACTTCAACAATTAAAAAAAATGAAGTTCCACTTCACAAAGTCCAGAAATACATATCTTTAATCAGGATTTGCCAAATGGCAAGCAATGTGCTCAAATAAACACTGTGGTTAGATTTATGTATTGTTGCAAGCCATGACTTTGAAGCTATATATAAAAGGAAGCCATGTAAACAAAATGATCGATTAAAAATTTATTAAGGAAAGGAAAGGCATTGTTGTACCACATCAGCAACACTAAGGCCCTCCAGTTTCCCATCTGCAGGCCAGTCAATCTTATGCATTGAATTTGTCGCATTGTGTGCTCCACTATCTACAGCACTCTTTGCTGAGATAAACACAAGATACTTTCCATCTGGACTGTACAATAAAGATCCCATATTATTTTTGCTATGTATTGTTAACATTCATCTACATGCATCAGCTACCAGTACTAAGTTCATAATCTACACATGAAAACTTCAAATGTAAATGTGCAAATAAAATGTATTAGTGGTGCAGTAATATATTATGAGTCCATAGTCCACAAGAACAAGGAAATGATGAAGGCATCTACTCATCAGCCCAAAATGCTCCACTATCCAAATTCACTCCCATTTGAATTATGATTGTTCAAATAAATGTAGGTTAAACACACTTGATAACATGCATAACAATCAGTTGCTTAAGGAGGGAATTTGGTTTTATCATTTTAAACCATGGCAGAAAAATTACACCTAACAATTATAATGCATAATTAAAGAAATATGGATAGGATGTGTAGCTTGTACTTCTTCCAATATAATAGTTGAGACATATGGCCTAAACTGAATAACAGTACTGAGCAAAGAAAACTGAATGTTGTCCTACCTGAATCGTGGGAAAAAAGCACTGCTCAAGTCTGATGTTAACTTGATTGTAGGTGCAGTCTTACTGACACTGTATAAATAAAGAGAAACGATATCAGAAATAAACTTTCAATGTTTTTGAGACATGATGTATACAATCCATTTAGCATTTGTCTACTCACGACTAGGATTAATGAGGGAAAAAGAGTGAAAATATATATAGCAGATTTGTTCCTTTATATAAAAAAAATATGTTGCTACAATTATTCTGAGAGAAGAATTTACAGTGTCACACGATCACTATAAAATAATTAAAATGTGACATTTAAAACCTTAATATGTAAGAACAGGAAGCCTACAATGGTGCATAGTTGAAATAGAACTGAATAAATATTGTCATCAAGGACAAATGTTCTCACTTAATTGATGGTTTATTAGCTTCTTCCATGAAAGGATCAGGAACAGCATACAGAGCACAAGGTCTGTTAAAGCAGTATTTAATACCAAGTTTCCTTGGTGTCCTTTGGAAACCATTATCAGATGACCATGCCACAAAAACCAAGCTATGTGATGATGATGCAGCCCAGATCACTTGGCCAACACTTGATGTTCTCGGTATACCCTTCACAGCTCGCACTTCACCACTGCAATGACACTTATTATTCCTCACAAAATTGCAGTACTTTTAAAGCTATTTTGGATTCAACCTTCAGAACAACCAGAAACACACCTTGAAATGTTGACCACGAACAATGCAGGTATCCTTTTCTTGGAATACATTTCTCCCCATGTCTCTTCCCAATCCCCTTTTCCCTTCCAGCTCTTGCAGTCTTTTTCAGACGAGCCAGCCTTCTTGTATCCTGAATCATTGAACTCTGGCTTCGGTTGAGGAGGCTCCTCAGCAACGTAAGCTACTAAAGTCTCTTCTTGATTCCACGATATCCCTTCAAACCTGCATTTAAGAAACATGAAGTACAAACGGTGGCAAATGGAGCAATCTCTTGTCCCTAATTCCCTCTGCCTCTCTTTAAAGAAAAAAACACTACCACCCAAAAACTAAGAAAATTGTTCTAAAAGAGGCAGGGTAATTTACCATTCATCGACATAGAGTGATCCATGAACAGATTGTGAAATGTGGATCTCGTTCTCCAACTGACAGGGGCCCCAAACTTCTAGTTTTGTAGGGGAATCATCCTCAGAATTCCGTATTAGCAAAAGTTTTCTCCCAGATGGTGATGGAATTACTGCTGACACTCCACTCATTTCGATTGGGAAGGGAGACCACTGGAAATCCACAGAATTTGAGGCATTTTTTGAGATGTGGGAATTTAATAGGAAGCTCCTCTTTTTGTTGGCCAACAGATCTGTTTGGCCAACAGAAACTATTGCCCTAGATGTGTTTTCTGCACAACACGAAAAGAAGAGTAAGAAACCTAAGTTCAGTAAAACCAGATAGCAACAACAGCACATACCAGTCTTGGAATTGAAGATCCAAGCCTTGCCAATAGTGGGAATTTTAACGAATTCCTGTAGCAATTTGGACTGGGAAGCATATTCATCCACCATGGAGGCATCCATCCCCAAAGGCAATCCTTTCTCAGTGGCTGCTTCTGAGCCTTGTGTGGTAGCCATAGCTGTTGGGTGCGATGATATTCTACTAATGCTGCCAGACAGAGTCAATGAGGTTAAATCAGCATTGCCAGAAAAGATGGGTCGAGTGATCACTACATAAAGCACACCAAGAATTTCGAGCATAAGACTTGCTACTAGGTCCTCAACATAAAAATAAAAATAAAATCATACATATTCCAAGAACAAAACAGTTGTGCATCATTACAACTGATTTCTTTTCATCGCCCTGTCCCCATCATGTGGCACTTATTTTATTTATTTATTTATTTACGAATACAAGTCATTGTCATAGCACTACCAAAACTTTTGCCTCTTGCAATAATTCAATTAATTCTTCTGAACCCAATAAAGCAACCACAGAACTGAGTCTAGTAGAAAGCTGATTTAAGTTTGACTGAATAAAACTGACATTACATGAATACAGAAAACTACTAAGAAATAGACGAAGTGGACCGACCATATTATCTGCAGCAATGGTCAATTACATGTATGTGAATTAGAAAATCACATCCCCAGCTAGCTAGTGATTCTTATTATTACTCAATATCTGACTTCACCAACCATACCAAACCACCAGGAAATCAAACAATCCACAACAATCTCATACCGCTGGGTGCCATTCTAATTTCAGAAAACCATCCCCATTAAAGGAAGAAACATAAACAGAGGCACAAATATCTCATTCTCACACTCGAATCACTACCGGCTCAAGGAATTGCTCGAACGGATACAGCGATCCAAAGGGCACACCTGACCTCTACTACTCCGGAGAAATCCTCCTCCTCCCCCCCCCCCCCCGCCCCAAAAAAAAAAAACGACACCTCCTGAACTCGAAGAGCGCTCACCTGCGTCGACACGGGGAGTATCCGCTGGCCGGAGCAGCAGCACGAGCGCGCGGGGACGACGAGGAGGCCGCCGCCGAGAGGAGCAAACTCGCAGCGGCGACGATGGAGGAGCGGGAGTAGAATCGCGAGCAGGTGGGAGTGGGAGTGAGACCCGTGGCCAAAACAACCATCGGCTTGGGTGGATTCCTTTGGGTACTGGGCTTTTTCGGGCCTCTACTTTATGGGGTGCAGATTCTTATCTTTTTACACCTACTCTATCCGTATACGTACTTAACAAACCACGTACCTACTTGACACATCCTATTTAGTTTTTTATGAGATGAAGAGATTACACTACTTCAAAAATCACATATAGTCACTTCGTCCTATAATATAGTAAAATAGTATTTGTCTAAATTTGTAGTACTGAGATATATCTCATCTGATACTAGATTATCGTATTACGGGACGAAGGAAGTAACACATTCCTCATGCCTTCTATTGAGGACATGTTTAGAAAGCTTTTGACAACTACAACTTCTTTCAGAATTTAAAACTTTTTCATATAGTCTAGCTTCTCATCGAGATTATAAGAAACTATAGTTACAAAATCTAGAAAATGAATTAGGGCCCGTTTGGTAGGGTTTCAGATTCTGTGATTCTGTGATTCTAATTCTGATTCTTCCTGAATCAGATACTAAAGAGAATCAGAATCAGTTAATTTAGGTGTTTGGCTAGAAACATTAAGATCCTAATGGGGGAAGCCAAAGACGTCCTTGGTCTATATAACCTCTGTACTAACGAGATATAGCTGAAATGGCAATCCTAATTTTGTTAGAAGTACTTATGAATATGCACAAATATTTTAGCACAATACTTGTAAAAAAATACCAAGCTTCCATATAAGAAGTTAAAAAACACATCACGTACATTGCATGGCATCAAAGACAATATCCATTATAATAATAGTCCACTCAGATTGATTCAGTTATTGCAAAATACCATGGTTACATATTTCTAAGGAGAGTGGAACCACCACAGTTACATATTTCTACGGAGAGTTCTTCCAAAAAATATTCCTAACAGCACTTATATGAGAACATTCATCTAGATTGCCACAATGCAGTTGCTAGGTCATCACGAAATCTATCCATAGACCTATCACTAGACTCTGGAGTAGAGGTATCTGATGCATTTTGGGAAACAACATATCTTGCATATCTTGTTGGTATAGTTGGGACATAATTTGGATCTCGATCACACCTACGAAAATACTTGTCAGTTGTCGAATTCTGTCTTATAAAGTTGTGAAGACACATGGTAGCTGCAACGATCATTTCTTGCTTGTCCATTGCATAGGTAGACATCTTTAAAAGGATTCGCCATTTCATCTTCCACACACCAAAGGTGCGCTCAACGACATTGCGTGCACTTGAGTGACATTGGTTGAAATACTCTTGCTCACCACTTGGTGGAGGACCTCTTCTCCATTCAGGAATATGGTACCTTTGCCCCTTGTATGTTGCCATATACCCTGGCCTATTTGGGTAGCCAGCATCAACAAGATAATATTTACCTATGATATATGCATTGAGTCAATGTTATATGGTACAAATAAAAGATAAAGCAGAGTGTAGATGATTTCAGCTAGTATATACCTTGTGGAGGGTGTGGAAATATATCTTTATCAACATCTAACGCATGATAAAGGACGCTAGTATCATGCATAGACCCTGGTTGTCTAATAGAAGAATATGTAAATCGCATGTCAAAGTCAACTGCTTCTACCAATGTATCTAACATAATCTTCACAAGGTGGGTTTGCTGTGATATGAGTCCCATCAATGGCTCCAATGCAATTTTTGAAATGTGGCCATAATCTTTTGTCATTCTTAATCCTACTATGAGCCCTTGGGAAGTTAGGATCTTTGGGACATATGTAATCCTTGCACGTACTAACCACACTCAATAAGACCTCTTCAAATTTTCTGCTAATTGTTTCACCGGAATGCTTGAACCTATTTTGAACCCTTCTATTGGACTCACCTCCTCCAAGTATGAAAAGAAAGATAGCAACTGATTCCATGGAGTTCATGTGGTTGGTTGCTTTCAGGTTATAGGTACTCACCAGCAAGTCATGCAATTTGTAGAAGAGGTCTGTATTCATTCGAAACATGTGGTGACTCTCTCCTGGAGTCCTCAGAGTCTCTTGTACCCATGCATATCCACTTAGTAGTGACGTTCTTGGTTTATTTTTATCATAATACGTCATATAATATTGTCCAAGTAAGCAGGCAGCTGAAAAAAGATTGGCTTCTAATGCTTGATGATGACGAATAACTGATTGTATGAAAACCTCATCATCTTCATGTAGATCAGTACCATCACTTTCAGAAAAAGTCTCATTTCCATCAGTTTCACTAGAAGACATCTGGCACACGGAAAGAAAGTGTTAAGTGACAAGCATTAAGGCAAGTACAGAAGTACACATACAATTGACAACATCAATACATGTCCAGCAGCAATACAACAATAATTATGTATTACATGTCCAGTAAGTAAAATAGGGGATAGTCAACACATCCAACAATTATTACAACAATAAAAAAATAAAAACACTACTTGGAGATAAAATTGTCTAAAGATACAGAACAACACATTTGTTGAACAAACACAACCATGCTAGGCCACTACTTGGAATACTTGGCCATCTTGGATTCATGTTTCATGGTGAGCCATGCAAATCTTTCTTCTGAATTATCCAAGGTCATGAACATCTCTCTCTCAGATTTCTTTGTGAAAATCTCAGTAGCAATGAAGTGCTCTTTGGTACCAAATACAGCACCACATTCCTTCACTAGAGCCATGACATCTTTGATGGCACACCCTGAAGTGTCCTCCCTCTTGACAAGAGACTCAACAGATGCAGCTGATTTCTCTTGGTTATCAACAAAACGACTCATTTGTTCATAGAACCAATCTCCACCACTGGTCTTGGGTTTCTTGGCTTCCTTACCAGCTGCTGCCTTACCTCTCTTGGGAGGAGGTGAGAAATCCTCATCGTTACTATCATCATCATCACCTTCATTCACAGCTTCTGTATCAACAATAATATTACTGGAAGGCTGCGGTAAATTTTCACTAGTAGGATTCCAGTGGTCATCTCCTGTGTTTCAAGGTCTTCAAATATTTGTTGGAGCAAATGTTCATTTTGAATCCCCCGTAACTTGAACTTTGCACAACCTGGCAAATCCTAAAGGAACACCAAGGGAAAATAATCATAACAGTGACACAAATATTTGCAAAATCATGGTTAACAACTTAAACATCAACATTAATATGTAGCATACCTTCTTGGCTCTTGCCCACCAATCATCAGATGCAACAATAGTAGCCCTAGCTTGGTCCCAACCTATCAGTTTCTTCCATAGATTATACTCATTCCTCAGCTTGCTCCATTTGTTCTTGAACTACAGCTTTTGATAGCGTAAGCCAGTATTTTCTTCAAATTTTGCAATCACATTATCATACCCCACCTTGTTCAAATGGGTATTTGAGCGATTTCCTATCCTAACTTGTTCAGCGAACAACTCACAAACTATCCTAGTGTTTTCATCTGTCCATTCAGCATTATTTGCACCTTGATTTTCCTCTACTACTGCTGCTACCATCTGCAGTACTTATGAAATAACACATATGCAAATCAGAGCACAGATGCACATCAAAACTATTTAGACATACACAGATCAGAGTGCAAATCCACATCAATATTATTTACACACAAATCCACATCGCAGTGAGCAGTTCAGTTCTACTACTTTGCACAACAGTACAACATACAGAGCTAATCAAATGGAGAAGTTCAGGACATGGTACCTTGCCCAGTCAGTGCTAGTCGTCCTGCTTAGGGAGCTCGACGGAGAATGGCAACACTGGCAACTGGTGGCGTTGTCGGCCTGGATCTGCAGGGCTGAGGGAGAATAGGGGAGTGGCAGGATGGAGACCGGCGGTGGCGTCGAAGGTGGCTAGATGGTCGGGAAAGGCTCGGGCACGGCGACTGTGGTCGGCGATGTCGTCGGCGGGAGAGGTCGTCAGCGATGCGGAGCGCCGGCGGCGATGGTGGCGCTGGATGGGGAGCGCCGACGGGGATGGGGGCGCTGGATGCGGGGCACCGACGGGGATGGCGGCGCTGGATGGGGAGCGCCGGCGGGGATGGCGGCGCTGGATGCGGAGCGCCGTCGCCTGGCTCCCGCAACCCTAGCGCATGATGTCGATCGATCTGCTCGGGTGGCTGGGGAAGGCTGGAAAGAGGGGTATACCCAGTGGCAGGCGGGTAATTTTTTGGGAAAAATATGGGGACTTTCATATTTGGTTGGTTTGATTCTCAGCAGAAGCTCGCTTTCCGCCGATTCTCCCTTCCTTCGTAAAAAAGGGAATCGATCCCGGTTGATTCCCTTTGGAAGCTGAGGGGAAATTGCCCGTTTGGCTCAGCTCCAACCGATTCCTGCTAGAATTGCTCCTAAGAATCCCAACCAAACGGGCCCTTAGAAGCCAGAAGTTGGGTTTCTCAGATTCTTAGAAGTGAACTAGAAACCAGAAGTTGGGTTTCCCAGATTCTTAGAAGCTAACTACCAATCAGCTGCTTCTCAAAATTTTAAGCTTCCAAAACATGGAATAAGTACTCCGTCCGTCCAATATTATAAAAACTGATACACTTTTTTTTAAAAAAAATCAAAGAATAGGATGAGATTAAGTAAAAAAGAGTTGTGATTGATTAAGATGAGAAAATGATGTAACCATGGCTACTATGAATATAACCGTCGATTACATCATAAGTCAATCGAAAGATGTCAAGATCAAGCTATCCAAGTTTTGGAATCCAATTCGGCCACTTGCTATGCTACTAAATTCAAATGGTCATCAAATATACATACGAGCTTCGTTTTGGGCCCGTGAGTACTTGATGGAAAACTCTTAGTGTCCTCTTTCCAACGAATCCAACCTCATCTCCAAATTCCATCGTAGTTGGCCGCAATCACAGAAACAAGGTGTTCCGTCACCTATAATAGGCATATGGGTTTGTAACTTTATCTAGAACCCCAGCCCAAGTGGGGCCCATGTGGGTGGAGCACGACCCTAGAAACCCTTTTGTCGTCCTCCTACCTCCTTAAATAGCTAGGTACTTTTAGGGTTTCTTGGGTTTTGTTAGATTAAAGTTTTAGTCATTGCTACTTTACCTTGTAGTTACTTGTGTCGGCTAGACCACCTAATTACTCGTCTTCGGAACCCCAACTTATAGTGTGTATTCAATTGCTATTTGCAATATCATATTGCTTTTATCTTATTCTTACTTGTTTCTTCGATTTGCTTGCAGGAATAAGGTTGATCTGCACCAACAAGATCAACAACCCACGAAGAGGTGTATCGATCGCTAAGGCGCAACACACCAACGTCTTGTACGGTTGTAGTCAGGTCATCAACGTTTTTTTCAAATCGTAGTTATCATCAACTTACCGAAAGATTGGGACAACAAGATCCCTAAGCGTAATGAGTGGAGCTCAGAGTTTATCAGAAAATAGGTAGAGAAGTAGCTCTATTATGGGACAAATTTTAAATGTTAGAAATAGATGTAATATGAGATGGAGGTAGTATGTTTTAAATATCGGAATTGCTAACCTTCACGTGATAGAAATTTGGGGTTAATTTTTGTTAATCCTCCATCGTTGGATCTGTCTCCCGATTCGTGCTGCACTCCTTCTACTCCAGCTCTGGCAACCGGCGATGGTTCGACGAGTTAGGGTTTAAGCATTTAGGGTCTCTAGTTGGGGTGGGGGTAGGAGGAGGGTTGGGGTAGAGGAAAGAGGGGAGAGATCACCGGGCTTAGAGGGATGACCGTGGGAGCCGGCGGCCCAGTGGTGGGTGGTGAACATGCGTGGACGGTGGTTCTAGCTTTCTTTACATACGCAACATGCAAATTGTCCATCTGATTATCCTATGGAAGATTGATACATAATAAGCAAATAGAAAGACCGTTTTGTAAAATCGAATGGTTTGGGAAATACCTCGCTGTTTTGCCTTTGATGCTTCCTCAGGAGCATTCTCCCTTACATTAATTTGGTATGCGACATACATATAACTAGGTGAAACCCCGCACATTACTGCAGGGGTTAAATATGATAACAATAAGTAAAAATAATGTGTAACATAGTTGTACAACATAAGTTAATGTGGTTTATGATAATTTAAATAATATATAGAATGATGATTCAAATATAAAAGTAAGGTGATGTGGTTTTATGAGAGAAAAAAAGAGAAAGATAATTCAGACCATGGATTAATCATCTAAGAGGCTAAAAACAATTGAGATGATATGGCTTAATGAGATAAGAGAAAACTAACATTAACTAAGTGAGGATAAACTATATAGGTATATAGGATATTATAAAAAATGATGGAGAGATATATTAAAATATAATGTGAATTATGTGGGATGATAATTTAACATACTTGCATTTTAAAGCTTTAAAATTTAATAAATTATAGAATTATAGATAATATAATATCCTTGTATGATATTTAAGATGTAATAATTGTTAGTGAATAATGATGTGTCATCTTTGCATGTTGAGCTTTAGAATTTAGTAGATTGTAACTTTACAGTAAGATATGATATATATAGGGAATCTATTCTACACCCTTGTTAGCGCAGAATTTCGACCCGCCTTGCGACCAAATGGGTTCCACGTTTCCACGACGGCCTGGGAGGTTTGCTTTACTCCAGTGCAGGTCCAAATGGCTTGCCTAGTTGTGCGCAGAGCATGCCAGTTGATTTGATCTGCAATCAACAAGAAACAAGTAAACCACGTCAGAAAACAACGGCCGATCGGCTGATAGGCCGATGACACATTGTCATAGCCCAGCCGATAGGGCAAAGCTATATCGGCTTACTCATGATAAAATAAGATTAAAGCATGAATCCAAACTTATTGGCCTTTGTCAATATGTTAATGCCAATCAACAGCACCGGCCGATAAGGAATAATAAAGATTACTACACTAGCTAGTACTTTAGTGCAAATCTACATGAACCAATCAGTCAATATAAACACGTCCATCCCAGATAAACCCAAAGGACTAACCTATAGCAGATGCATCTATATTCATCGATCTACTCATGCAGATGGCAGACACATATAAAAACCTAACGATAATCATATGCGTCAGGTAAGACTGGCTGAAACCCCAGTGCTATCCTTAATTACAACCGGAAACAGGCTTTGTGTTGAATCTCAAAACAGAACTGAGGTCGATGACAACTCAAAGTGTGAATCAAGACTTAACACAAAGAAAATCAAGCCGCCGATTGCTTTTGGGGATGGTAGATGCATTGAACAATCTAGCCAAGCACAATAATTAAACTGTCACCGGCAATGAACCCTAAAACGAGTAGATCGCTGGCGATGCATAACTAAAACGCCTGTCAAAATTATCCAAGACATGATAAACGACGATCACATCATCGAGGCTTAACGTGTCTAAAGCGACACGCTGGCCCCGACGATGCAAATCGTCGGGAACGAGTTCTTACCTCTGCTCCAGGAAGTAAGAACTCGTCGAAATTAACCTCTTGTGAGGGTTGGCGATGCGCCGAAGTAGATTGAAACTGTTTGTTGTATTGAGTTGTGAGAGAGTTTCTATGTACAAACTACCGGGATATTTATACCCGAGATTACAACAGGGTCCTTGTAGGACACGATCTTATCTCTAACAAACAACAAGTCTTTACGGCAGACTCTTGCCACAGATTAGATCTAAACCTACTTGATTTACAAGATACAATTGCCTAAAACCGAGCTTTATCTCTATTTGGCAACTTCCTTGAAGCTTATCTCGAGCCCAGACCAAGCCCACACTGACTCTGTCAACTTACAACCCGTATCGGCCAACAATCACATCGAATCCGTATTGGCCGATACGCTCTTTCTGGCAGCACCTCCCCAGTCCGATACGGTTACCGGGTCCGATACGAAGCCTGGTCCGACTCCAACTCAATCCTTCTTCTCTGCTTCGGTTTCCTCTTTCACTTCCAAGTCGATTACCAAAATCCGTCGTTAACACATGCTCCCCAATTCCGCTTCATTATATAATGTGGCGGAATTAGCTCCGAGGAACCCATCGACTTCCTTACTAGAGCTTGGCTGAAAACCGCGCAAATCCAGATTCACATCCCTCCGCCGCCGATTCGACAATCTCTTCGTGTTCCTCAACTCCGGCGACCCCTCGGCGTCCCGTCGACATCGACCCCCTCAACAGCGACCCCTTTCGACGACAACAATGGCCTCCGCTCCGTTCTACACCTCCGAGGTCCCTGTGGTAAGTCAATCCCTTCTAAATCCACATTCTCACTTTTCCGCCGATTTCTTCAAACTAGGGATTCAAAATTTTGCCTCCCGGGTCTTATATTTTCATCGTCGTTCTTATGACCTAGGTCTTCAAAAACCAAATCCTGATCCCCACCGACGACAAATCACATCGCTTCTTACTAGGCCCCATGGGCGACTACGACCCAACTTGGCTGATTAATGCTGAAACAGACAAAATCCCCTTTAGGCAAGCCAAGCCCAATGTTTCTTCATGGAAACATACCTTCAGATCCTGGCCGTCGAAGCTTAACGGATATAGAACCTGGCATAAGAGAATCGCTGCAGCCAAACAAATCCACTGGGACGAAATAGGAATCGGCCAATGCATTACTTTATCCCTGGTCGATACCAAGAAAAACGAGCCACTTATGTTGGCCGCCAGTTACTTCTGGTCTAGCACCTTAAACGCCTTCCTGTTCAAACAAGGTCCGATGACCCCAACTCTGATTGATGTCAAGATACTAACAGGATTGGACATTGACTCTGAAATCAATCCCTTCAGCCTCCTGGTGAACAGCAGTCACAAATTGAAAACCAAGAAGATTGGAGGCTGGTCCGGATATATCTCTGAACACATGGAACAAAGATCAGTCTCGGAAAGAGAACATGTGGCTTTCCTGACACTGTGGTTGGAAAGATTCGTCTTCTGCGGATCGACCTGTGGCCCTACTACAAATTGTCAACACTTGGCTCAAGCTTTGGCCGACAAGAAGCAAATCCCTCTTGGCCGATACCTCTTGGGAGCTGTCTATCGGCTACTCCATACCTTCACTCAAGACTTAATGTTGAAGCAAACTGTGGCTCATGGAGGACCATGGTGGTTTATTCAGCTTTGGCTCACCATCCACACCAACACCATAGTTGATCGGCCACCACTATCGGACTCTTGCTTCCCATCAAAATATGCCGATCATGAAGATCCCAGGACCAGAAGATGCATGTCCTATGGGGAAGCAGCCTCCGTTTATCCAGGAGCAGACCAATCGGCCGAAGACATATCTACATGGTTCATCCGATTCTACACCGGCCCTCCATCAGTTAGGATAGACATGTTCATCTACACCTCGGACCGAGATTTTGAACTCCCTGACGATCTTCAATTGAGCTTGGTAAATGATGACATGGAGTCAAGGGAACTATTCATGATCGGCCTCACCCCATGCCTGCTCCCAGTAGGTATATTTCAAGGAAGAAGCACCAGCCTGTCTTACGAGTTTTACAATCCAATGGTAGTTGCTAGACAGTGCGGGCTTGGACAACTCCCCATCAATTAGTATCTTTATAGACTCTTAGAGAGCAGAGGCACAGTCCTATCGGCGCTGGCCATGAGCAAAGCACTAGAAATCAAACTCCCAAATCTTGGCGACTACGACCGATTGCATTTGAGCGCCTTTGTTCATATCAACTTCTAGTCATGGTGGCAAGAATGGGCTGCTCATATTTTCCACCAATCGGCCAGATTTTACGTGACAGAGCTTATCCAGGGTATCAGCCCTCAAGTCCCAGACGGGCCGATACCATCCGTGAGCAACAGTGGACGGAAAATCTTTTATGCTCAAGCCATAGCTCCATCAGGATCAACTATCCTGGAATCCATCATCGGCCTTACTGCCCCAAAGGTTTCAACGCTACTTCAAGGGCCGATGATTAAAGAAAATCCCAAGAGGAAAGCGCCAGCCAAGGGCAAATCCCAAAAATCCAGCAAGAAGGCCAAAACTGACGACCAAGCCGATCTCGAAGAGCTGGGCCCCCCATGGAAGAATTCCTTGATGAACAAGTGATGGAGGAAGAGGTCAATGCAGCAGCCGCCGATGTGTCTGAAGAAGAAGATTCGTCGGCTGAGACCATCAAGAAACCATCGGCCAAGAACACCACAATCCCATCGGCCGATGACCAAGCCGGTGCTGCCCCACCAAGGAAGACTAGACATGCAGTCCGCAAGGTTAAAATATTTCTTTTACTGGACTTCATGCAATCCCCTTCTTATTGGTATGCTATAATTTGACATCTTTTCAGGCTGCTGCATCATCTATACTCAAGGAGAGAACCCAATCGGCCCCTTCAAGAACCAAGAAGGCAACCTTACAAAAGCGTGAACGAGCTAAAGCCCGATTGAGGACCCCTTCTCCTTCTTCACCACTCTCGCCGATTGCTTCGGTAAGAGTTAATTTTACATTGTGCCTCTAGTAACATAGATCTGTTCATCAATTTCTTGCTTTTCTCCAGCCAGGAGCCCCATCACCTGCACCACATCGGCCAATCCCCTCGCCTATTATTTCGTCACAGCAAAAGGAAGCCGATGCAAGCACCACTGACGCTCCAACACAGGTAACCAGGATTACTCTGATCCCTTTTTCGCCGATTCTTGCTAGACAAGGCTAACCTTGACCCATATTGATATTTGCAAAACCTAGCCGATATGTTCTCCTTTGATATCGGCCAGTTTCTTGATGAAGAAGACAAGGAACCTCCTGCCACAACCAAGACATCGATCTCCGACGAGCTAAAGAACCAGCTAGCCGACATTGCCAATCGGCTGAAATCCTCTCTAGAGTTCTTGGTGGAGGATTGCACTCCCATCAGGGTTAGAGTACAAGCGATTCAAGATCAACTGCCTGAAGACCTGATGGAGATCCTGACACCGGCCATCTTCTTGGAACAATATCGCTTCAAGCTTCATAAAGTTAAAGAAAGGATTGCGGAGAGGCGGGAACGCGAAAGCCTGGAATCGGCACTATCCGCTAGCAAGGCTCAAGTCGATTCTGACAAGACCAGATTGGATGAGCTAGTTGTGGAGCCGATTGTCTTGAAGAACAGACTTGAAGAACTCCAACACCTCGAAGCAGACCTTATCTCCAAGCTAGAAGCAACTCACAAGGAAATCCAAGAAGTCCAGGCCGGGATAGCTGCATCACTAAAGGCTATAGAAGACCAAACGGCAAAGTTAAAGGCATCGGCCAAGTACCTCGCGACCCTGAGCAAATCGTTGAAGCCAATTCCAGGATCGATGGCCGATGACGCTCAAGTTATAAAAGATATCGAGTAGATTCGCCATAGAGCCATCACAGCTATTGCAGATTTCATCGGGTGACGTAACATATTTTGTCTTTATATTGTATAAACACAAATCCCATCGATTAAGCAGCCGAATTTGGTCTAAATAGATCTGAAGACATTCCAGCTTGAAAATTGTTTGTGAAGTCCGTCTTGTAAACGAATATCCCCTTATTATAATTAATCTCATCGGCCAAGCAGCCGAAGTCGATCTTAATCTGAAAAAGGCCAAGTCTAAAAAATTTCTTGAAATTCTGAAAAATTCTGCAAAAATTCTGCAAAAATTCATGTATATATATGCCCCCCAAATTTTAGAAGATGAGGGCTCATGTTGTAAAAGTTGAACTAAGGACGATAGTATATATCGGCCATCTAAAGACGATGCATAGCACGTCGGCTGTTATCATAAATCGGCTGAGGGGCCGATCATGAATCAATCCAGACGCTAGGATAATATTTCTTTAAGTATTTGCCATTAAGAGCTCGTCCATAAATCTCACCATCTAGCCCCTTAAGCAAATAAGCATTGTGAGGGACACATCGATGAATTTGAAAAGGACCTTCCCAATTAGGTGACCACTTGCCGAATTTATTATCTCTAGAACCAATCGGCATTATTAGCTTCCATACAAGATCCCCTTCTTCAAACGACTTGGCAACAACTTTTTTATTATAATAACGAGCAACTCGATCCTTATCGTGCTTTATTTTCTCCCATGCACGCAATCAGACATGCGCCAAGTCATCCAACTCATCAACCATAAGATGATTGTACTCATCGGCTGTCAAGTCGTCTTGCAAAGCAATCCTTCTTGAGCCGATGTTGGTGTCCCATGGCAGTACAGCTTCATGTCCATAAATCAACTGATACGGAGGTACTTGAATCGCACCGTGGCAAGCCATCCGATACGCCCAAAGGGAATCGGCCAGCGTCGTGTGCCATTGCCTCGGCTGTTCGTCGATTTTCCTTTTGATTAGCTTGATTAAAGTCTTATTAGAAGCCTCTGCCTGCCCATTAGCTTGCGCGTAATATGGAGAAGAATTTAATAATTTAATGCTCATGCTGTCGGCAAACTGGACGAACTCATCGGACACGAAGATTGATCCCTGATCGGTGGTTATTGTCTGAGGTAACCCAAACCGATATATGATATATTCCTTGACAAACTGAATCGCATCCTTGGAATCAACTTTCTTAAGGGGAACGGCCTCAACCCACTTTGTGAAGTAATCTGTAGCCACCAAGATATATTTGTGTCCCTTGCTTGATGGGGGGTTAATCTGACCGATCATATCTATTCCCCATCCACGAAACGGCCACGGCTTTATGACTGGATGCATAGCCGATGCCGGTGCTCGCTGAATTGCTCCAAATTTCTGACAATCTTGACATCCTTTATAATACTTGAAACAATCCTCTAGCATTGTTGGCCAAAAATATCCAATGCGTTTCAACAGCAATCTCATTTTATGGGCCGATTGATGTGTTCCACAAATCCCTTCATGGACCTCGCTCATAACGATTTTGGCCTCCTCAGGACCTAGGCACTTGAGCAAGACACCATCAATCATCCGATGATATAAATCATCATCTAACAGGACATACTGCAATACTTTGTATCTCATCTTCCGTGATGCCGATTGGGAAGGATTCTTCAAATAATCAATGATAGCAAATCTCCAATCGTCGGCGTCCACGGCGGCGATTTGAACCCGTACATCCTTGGCCATCGGCCTGTATCCCGATGCCCCCTGAGCCAGATCATTGGCCTCGAAGTTTTGCTTCCTGAGTATATGCCTCATTGTCACGATCTTGAATGCCTGAAGCAACTCCTTGCACTCTTCGTGGTAGACCTTGAGAATGTCATCCTTGCACTCATAATCCCCAGAAAGTTGATTAACTACCAGCTGTGAATCACCAATGATCTCCACGGAATCGGCCTCAACCTCTTGTAATAACTGCAAGCCTTTGAGAACAGCCTCATACTCTGCTTGATTGTTTGTATAATAAGGCTTGATAGTAAAAGCAAATTCGAAGCTTGCCCCCCGAGGGGATATAATGACCAGGCCGATATCGCATCCATGTCGACAGACAGATCCATCAAAATACAGCGTCCATGGCACGATGTCTGCATATGCGACTGAATCATCCCTATGTTGAACAATGAAATCGGCCGGGGCTTGTCCTTTGATTGCTTTGGCCAATTCATATCTGAGGTCAAACTCTGTTAGAGCAAAAATCCACTTCCCAATTCTTCCTTTTAAAATAGGGGCTGATAGCATGTATTTCATCACATCGGCCTTACTGACCACGATGCATTCATTGGAAAGTAAATAATGCCTTAACTTAATACATGAAAAATACAAGCACAGACATAATTTCTCCACCGGCGTGTACCTTGTCACAGCATCTAACAACCTCCTGCTGAGATAAAAAATAGCTCGTTCCTTGCCATCAATGTCTTGAACCAAGACTGAGCCGATGGATTTCTCATCGGCCGATAGGTACAGCCTGAATGGAATCCCTTTCCGTGGAGGGATTAAGACTGGGGGAGAACTTAAATATTCTTTGATATCGTCCAGTGCTTTCTATTGCCTATCACTCCATACGAACTCCTGATTGTCCTTTATCTTCAATAATGGAGTGAATGGCTCTATTCTGCCTGACAGGTTTGATATGAAACGTCGGACGAAGTTGATCTTCCCGAGCAGAGATTATAACTTGGTTTTGTTTGTTGGAGGCTTGATATTTTTTATGGCATCAATATTCTTCTGCGTGATCTCAATACCTCTTTCATGGACCAAGAAACCCAGAAACAAACCGGCCGATACGCCAAAAGCACACTTGTTAGGGTTCATCTTTAAACCATATTTCCTCGCTCTTTCTAGTACCTTGCGTAAATCGGCCAGGTGCATGTCATACTCCTTGGACTTCACGACGACATCGTCAATATATACCTCAATCAGTGAGCCGATAAGATCATGAAAAATATAATTCATAGCCCTCTGGTAAGTAGCTCCAGCGTTTTTCAAGCCGAAAGTCATAACAACCCACTCATACAGGCCGATTGCCCCCGGACACCGGAAGGTGGTCTTGTGTATATCTTCTTCAGCCATAAAAATCTGGTTGTAGCCTGCGTTTCCATCCATGAAACTGATGATTTTGTGTCCAGATGCGACATCTACTAGCAGATCGGCCAGCGGCATAGGGTACTCATCTTTTGGTGTTGCTTTATTCAAATCTCTGAAGTCGATGCAGACCCTAAGCTTGCCATTTTTCTTCAACACTGGAACTATGTTGGAAACCCACTCCGCATATCGGCAGGGTCTGATAAAGTTGGCGTCGTAAAGTCTTGTTATCTCTGCCTTGATAGCTTCGTGCATATCGGCCTTAAATCTCCTAGGCGCTTGCTTAAACGGCCGATAGCCTGGTTTGATAGGCAGCCGATGTTCTATAATCGATCGGCTTAATCCTGGCATCTCATGGTATTCCCATGCAAAACAATCTACGAACTCTTTCAAAAGATTTATCAAATTATTCTTATATTCCTTTGGTAGGTTTGTACTTACATACGTCGGCCTAGGCTTATCACCTATTCCTATATCAACTTCCTCGAGCTGATCGGCTGACGTAAAACCTTGTCCCAATTTTCCATCTAACTCATCCACCGCATCGTCTGTGTAGGGACTAGTTTGTTCGTCTTGGACGATGGATGGTACATCTTTGTTAAAGCAACTGCTTGTCTTGATCTTCAATCGTCTCGATATCGCAATCAGTTACTTTGAGAAAATCGGCGTCCCAGACTCGCCCGGACAAGCAATCGATTCCCTCCATCTCCCAAACTGCAAGATCGGCATTGGCCACGTGTACTGACCGATCGGCCTGCACGATCTCGACCTGGTCCCCTTGCTATTGTATCAAACATTGATGCATTGTTGAAGGGACGGAACAGTTTGCGTGGATCCAGTCTCGTCCCAACAACAGGCTGTAGGAACCCTTTCCATCGAAGACGAAGAAGATTGTGGGTATCGTCTTACTGCCCACGGTGAGTTCCACGTTGAGCACCCCCTTCGCCTCAGAGGCGTTGCCACCAAAGTCTTTTAACACCATGTTGGTCTTGATAAGGTCCTCTGGCACCTTTCCAAGCTTCCGGAAGGTTGTGTATGGCATTAGGTTGACCGCTGCTCCGCCATCAACCAACATCTTCGTCATCGGCCGTCTGTTAATGAATCCCTTGATGTATAACGGCCGTAGGTGCCTGTAGCTGGCATCGACTGGCTTGTCGAACATGGCTTGATCGGGTGACAACTGTAGCCTAGCTGAAGATTGCTCGTCATCGGCTACTGCTTTATCGGCCGCTTGCACGCTGTATTCTGCTGGCAGTATAAAAACCATGTTAACAGACGCCGATGCCACTCCTTTCCCTTTTGAAGCCGCAGAAGCCCGAGTTGTATCGGAGGTGCCTTCATCGGCCGTGACCACCGTGGATTTTATCCTCCACTCTTTCTTGGTTTTGGCCGGCCGATGGGCTATTGTTGCCTGTTGTTCTTGGGTTTGTTCCCTCCTTCTTAGTCTCTGAACCCGCCGTTTTTGTGTCTTGCTGAATACATCGCTTGGGCACCATTGGGGGTTCTGGATCTGCTCCTCGGCTTCAATCTGTTGCTCTTGGCGCATCGGCCCCAGCCTTTCATGAACAGATTTTCTTTGCTTGGCCGGCCGATGCGCTTGCCTGCTTGAGCTACCCTGATAAGAGTCTTTTGCCTCATTGCACGCATGGCACTCCTGGATGGATGGCAATCTCATCCCCTCATTTCAACAGAACCGGAAAAACTCGCACTCCCAATGTGGGTCGTAAGAGTTGTCTTGATCGGGGCGGTCTTGAGCTTGTTCTTCCTGCCTCCGCAGGTACTTTCTGATCAGGCCCTCAGAGGTCTGATAAGATCGCTTGCCGGTCCGATAGCCACCGCCGTCGGCCCTGTCTGCCCGTACCATGTTGATTGGGAACGGGTGTCCTTCTATCTTCATCGGCTTCTTGGCGTCATCGATTTTAATTCTGCCTTGTTCGATAGCCGATTGGATCTGTTGTCTGAAGATCTTGCATTCATTGGTATGGTGTGAATAAGAGTTATGCCACTTGCAATATCTTCTCTTCATGATTTCTTCGGCCGGTGGCAATACATGACCTACTGGCAGTTGAATCTGCTTTTCTTGCAACAATAGATCAAATATCTTATCGGCCTTGTTGATGTCGAAATCAAACTTGTCTTCTCTGTCGCCCTTTTTTGCCCATTGGCAAGTTGTCGGCTTCCTCATCCGGGCCCACTTGGCCAAGTCGACGTCGACATCCTCCTCATCATCATCGTCGAAGGCATACTGATAGACCGTATTGATCTTCTTTGCAAACTTATTTGCCTCCTGGAATCGTTGCTCGTGGGCCGATACCCTCTGTGCTAGCTGAGCTAGACTGTCAAATTCTTGTGACGAGAACCTTTCTCGTATCGGCCCGAGTAATCCTTGAAACGCCAGATCGGCCAATTGAGAATTGGTCAAGCTGAGGCTGTAACACCTGTTCCTTATGTCCCTAAACCTTTGGATATATTCTGGGACCGATTCATCAACTCGTTGCCTAATGACGGTGAGATCGGACAGTTTCATCTCTTGTACACCATTGTAGAAATATCTGTGAAACTGTTTCTCAAGATCTATCCATCCTCTGATGGAATTGCAGGGTAAGGATGAAAACCATGTAAATGCAGACCCTAATAAGGACAGAGAGAAAAACCTCACCCTCAACGCCTCGATAGCCGATGCCTCCCCGCACTGTGCTAGGAATCGGCTCACATGCTCATATGTCGAGGCGTTGTCCTGCCCCGAAAATTTGGAGAAGTCCGGGATCTTGTATCGGCCTGGCAATGGCATTCTGTCAAATTCCTCGGGGTATGGGTGCCGATACACCGTAGAATTCTCCTTGGGCTTCAAGCCGAACTGATCTCGCATCACTTCGGCTATCATATCAGCCCAGTATCCTGCGGGCCGATGCGGGAGGTCCTGCTGATATGATTGTTGCAAGCCCTCTGCTTGATACTGCCTGGGGGAGTACGGCTGATAATGGTGATCAAGGTTCTGCGCGCCATACTGCCCTGTGGTGTGCTGCTGGTAGCCTTGTGGCGTGTGGTAAGCAGCCTATGGTGGGGGGTTGTTGAACACAGGGGCTTGTGGCTGTCCGGCCGATGGCTGGTTGACAGGAACTTGCTGCATCGGCTCGATCACTGGTTGCTTCCCCTTGGTCCATTGAGCATATTGCTCCTCCGTGATGTGCTGGGAGCTTCCTCCCACCTGCTTGGTGAGGACCAGTGGCAGGATTGTTGGTTGCGCCGAGGGGGTGACATTGGCGTCGTCTGCTGAGTCGTGCTCAGGTCGTTCCTCAAGGTCCGATAGGCAGGGAACTTATTCTCTGGCAGATAAATTGGGCCTTGAGACTTGTACTGGTGGATCGACCCATCTAGGATCGATTTGACCGTATTGGTCAATGTGTTCACCAGGATCCCCGACTGGTTGACTAGCGTAGAATGAACCGCGGAGTCAATCCTGTCTTGCAACGTCGGGGCCGCAGTATCCTCGGTCTTGACGGTGTGGTCGTGTGCCGCCGCCGATGTGCTAGTTCCATCTCCAGGACTCGGCATTATTACCTTAGACTTTTGGACCAAGGTGCCTTGCCGAGTCCTAGAATATGTTTGCAAGTACATATTCTAGAACTGCTCAACCAGCTTGTCCATCTCGGCTTTCTGTTCTGTGTTGAGCTGGTCGACGGTTACGGAGACGACATTCTCCTCGGAGATCTCGGCCTGCTTCGACATTTTGAGGTGATCTTGTTGCTGTCGCCAAGCTTGCGTTCTTAATGTCCCACCGGGCGTGCCAAAAGCATGTTGGCGCAGAATTTCGACCCGCCTTGCGACCAAACGGGTTCCGCGTTTCCACGGCGGCCTGGGAGGTTTGCTTTACTCCAGTGCAGGTCCAAATGGCTTGCCAAGTTGTGCGCAGAGCGTGCCAGTTGATTTGATCTGCAATCAACAAGAAACAAGTAAACCACGTCAGAAAACAACGGCCGATCGGCTGATAGGTCGATGACACATTGTCATAGCCCAGCCGGTAGGTCAAAGCTATATCGGCTTACTCATGATAAAATAAGATTAAAGCATGAATCCAAACTTATCGGCCTTTGTCAACATGTTAATGTCAATCAACAGCACCGGCCGATAAGGAATAATAAAGATTACTACACTAGCTAGTACTCTAGTGCAAATCTACATGAACCAATCAGTCAATATAAACACGTCCATCCCAGATAAACCCAAAGGACTAACCTATAACAGATGCATCTATATTCATCAATCTACTCATGCAGATGGCAGACACATATAAAAACCTAACGATAATCATATGCGTCAGGTAAGACTGGCTAAAACCCCAGTGCTATCCTTAATTACAACCGGAAACAGGCTTTGTGTTGAATCTCAAAACAGAACTGAGGTCGATGACAACTCAAAGTGTGAATCAAGACTTAACACAAAGAAAATCAAGCCGCCGATTGCTTTTGGGGATGGTAGATGCATTGAACAATCTAGCCAAGCACAATAATTAAACTGTCACCGGCAATGAACCCTAAAACGAGTAGATCGCTGGCGACGCATAACTAAAACGCCTGTCAAAATTATCCAAGACATGATAAACGACGATCACATCATCGAGGCTTAACGTGTCTAAAGCGACACGCTGGCCCCGACGATGCAAATCGTCGGGAACGAGTTCTTACCTCTGCTCCAGGAAGTAAGAACTCGTCGAAATTAACCTCTTGCGAGGGTTGGCGATGCGCCGAAGTAGATTGAAACTGTTTGTTGTATTGAGTTGTGAGAGAGTTTCTATGTACAAACTACCGGGATATTTATACCCGAGATTACAACAGGGTCCTTGTAGGACACGATCTTATCTCTAACAAACAACAAATCTTTACGGCAGACTCTTGCCACAGATTAGATCTAAACCTACTTGATTTACAAGATACAATTGCCTAAAACCGAGCTTTATCTCTATCCGGCAACTTCCTTGAAGCTTATCTCGAGCCCAGACCAAGCCCACACTGACTCTGTCAACTTACAACCCGTATCGGCCAACAATCACATCGAATTCGTATCGGCCGATACGCTCTTTCTGGCAGCACCTCCCCAGTCCGATACGGTTACCGGGTCCGATACGAAGCCTAGTCCGACTCCAACTCAATCCTTCTTCTCTGCTTCGGTTTCCTCTTTCACTTCCAAGTCGATTACCAAAATCCGTCGTTAACAACCCTCCCCATAAAATAACTCTTCTACACCCCTTCCCTCCTATGGACCAACCCCATCTCCCCCATCTTTCCTGGGGCCCAAAACCCACCTCCCACCTCAGTCAAAGGGTGGTCAAAGCATCCTCCCGCCGGTTAGACCTCGATCAAACCCGTCTGCTCACTTCCCCCCACCCTCACCTCTTTGTTGGCCTTGGCTCGTAGAAATTGCATAGTAACAAAATGACTATCGTGTAGTAACAAGATCGCTTTCTCGCATTAACAACATTATAACATCGTTAAAATATACTGTAACATACCCAAAATCCTAAATTTCAAATTTTGCATCTAAAATATTGAAAATAATTTTCGTGAATCAGAAACACTAAAATTTTCCAACGAAAAACCTGGGCGAGTCTAATAATACTAGTTTTAATATTCAAATTCGTGAATAATTTAAAACTTTTTTACTTGATAGCTCAAAGGTAGAAAATAAAACATAGTGTGTGCATGTATTTGCATAATGTATTGTTGTGACTTGAGTCCTTTTGCTTATTTTTGGATTTTAGTAGCATTTCATAATAGGATGAGCATAAATTAAAAATTTAAGGCAAATACTAAATATATATTACAAGAATGTATATACGTGTCATACATAAAGTTGAGTAATTAAAAGTTTAAATCATACTCAGCAACATCTCAGGTCAAACACGGATTAAATATAATTTTACAATCATTTAATCATATTTTATAATAGGAAACCTATATGTAAAGATAAGCTCGGTGAATTTCTAAAAATAATTGGTGTAAGATAAAATCATGGAAAAATTCATGTGGATTCTACTCAATGGGTTAGACTCACTGGAATTTTGGCATGATTTTATCTTTACATCTAGGCATTCAATTAATTTGGTCAAATAAGTAAAAATCTGATTTAATCCTAAACCCTAATCGGCAAAACTCATGCCTCATCCAAACATGCATTAAATTATATGAAAGTGTACATGGAAAATAATTTATTAAAATACCAGATGATTTATCATGAATTAATATGTTTTTTCCATAATTTATTTTATTAGTTTTGACCCCTAAAAATTCAATTTAATTTTAGCTAGACCTAATTTCTTAATTTTGCTGAGGATAAACTATAGTGAATTTTTGAGTGCAACCAAGGAAAATGGAAACTAGACATTTTTATCTACCTCCAAAAAAATCCACTTTAATTTATATAGCATACAAAATAAACTATAGAATTATTAAAATGAGAGAATAGAATAAATAGGATAAAATCCTGGAAATGTGCCAAACAGTATACTCACCCAATCTCTTACCCATCCCTCACACCCACGCCATGACTACATCGACTTGGGCCCACCTGACAGCCTCTCCATCTAGCCCAGCCCCTGTCCATCGTCCTTTACCACCGCTCAACTCAGAGAGAGAGGTGAGAGAGTGAGAGACCGGGAGGTCAAATGTGCTCAACGCGTGTCCGTCGTCGTGGCGACGCTGGGCTCCTTCCTTATCTTCCCAACAGTGTCGCCCGGCCATTCTCTCCCTTCCAGCATCGAGCACATCGAGAGAGAAAGCCCTCAGCCTCTCTATCATGCTCATCTCCGCTACCGGCCGCAAGGAAGACGATGGTCCCATTCGCCGTCAAGCCACGCTCGTCATCAACTCTTTTTCGTTCCATACTCCTCTCTCCATGCCGAGCAAATCTCCTTTTGACACCCTCCTGTTTCGTGCAGCCGACCGACGGGAACGCGACCGCGCTCTTGGAAGCTCTGGAGCGCGCTCCAAGTGCCACCGTGGCGGCATCGTCGCCGACGCCGTTGATCTGAACCACTACAGACCGAGCTACTGCGCCATCATCACCACCATGAACTCCTCTGCAAAAGCCCTCAAGAAACCCGAAGGATCGTGCACCGACGAGGGATATCGCTGTCGTCTTCTCCAACTCTGGCCGCCGGCCATCGTCGTCGATTACTTGTCCTCAGGTGAGTTTCGGCGCAATTCCTCTCACGTGTAGCAACCCTAGGGCATCGCTAACCTCATGCATACGTCTCCTTGTCAGTAGGTTGGCCACTTCTCGCTGTCGTCATCGCCCTGCCTTTTTCCGCCACCGCTGGGGCTTTCCTCACGTCACCGCCGCTGTCTAGCCCTCGCCAAACTGCGGGGAATGTCGGGTGAGTCTCCTAGTACTCGAAAGAACCACATCCATGCATCAAAACGGCCGGAACAAGCCCGTGACTTCTCTTTTACTCGCAGCCGTGAAACCGTCGCCGCTTGCACCATTGCCATCGTTGATTCCGGCCATCTCCGGCGACAAGAAGACCACTGCCGGGTGCGCAACGATTCTGCGCATCTTTTCTCCTTTGGCTGCATCATCCAATTCGCCACCGTTGGTCGCCGGCGCCGACGGCAAGCTCGCCGGTGAGCTCTACTGCTACTGCTGCGGCCTCCTTTCTCCACCATGTCTATGACAGGTGGGCCCCACTTCATCTAAGAGATCGGGACTTGATTAGTAAGGAGAACAAAACTTTCTGTATTAATTTGTAAATGTGTAACCTATGACATGTGGACCCAGGACCTAATTATAAATAGAGAAAACGTTAAGGACTCTTAATGATAATTGTTTTAACACGTGCCTATGGACTGTGGGTTGATTTCTAGAACCCTAGGGGCCTTTTTGCATATTGCCAGAGACTGACCTATGGACCCTAAGTATTTATAATCTGAAAATATAAAAGAAAATAGCTAGAGCAATATCTTTTCAATTGAAAATTATGTCAAACTTGTGAAATTCATATAAAATCAAATATAGCTAATTTTGAGGTAAAACCAACTTCAGTAGATTCATAAAATTGTGAACTTTAATGTTGTAGAATAAGATTCTATGCTTACAATATGATATTTATTTCTAAAATTGCAAATAAGAAATAGTTAACATAAAACTTGTAAAATTTGTAGAAAATTCATTTATACTCTAAATCGAGTGAACTAAATTTCTGTAGAATTAGCAAAGTATGAACTTTAATTTAGTAAAATAAAATATGACACTTTCTGTACAGGAAATAGTACTAATAATATATATAGTAAAATGACCAGCACATGTACAATTTAATTTCTAAAATTTATAAGGAATTCATACTAACTCTAAAAATTATGAAACCAATTGTATTAATCTTAGAAAACTATGCCCTCTACTGCTGTAACTAGAAGCTTAACACCATTTAAATAAAAATGTGATCTAAGTTTAAATAGGGCTTATATAACCTACTACTAGCATGTAAATTACAAAAATTCATAACTTATAAATTCTAAGGGATAAAATGGAAATTACTTCACCATAAATCATGTTTAGTCAGTACCTATCTACTATAATGAATCCATGCATATTAAAAACATTTTGGATTTTTGTATGATTTGGTGTTTATACACTACCGTTATTTCATATAGTGAATGACATCATTTTCGGTGAGGAGTTTGAGTTTTGTTGCTGACCGTGAGGGAGATTCTAACTAAGGCAAGTGCCCTCCTCCTTTGAACACTTTGATCCTATGTTTTTATTGGGCAAACGTTTTCTATTGCAAGGTTGCACACGTTAAATAGTTATGTTTGGAAAAATTATTTGAAAACGATGAAATGGTAGTTATGACCTATTTGTTGCATAATCCACCTTGAGATTTGTTATCCTTGATGTTTGTAACCTTAGAATGGTTTAAAGTACTCTCCATGTGCTCAAATGGACTTATAATTGTTAAATATAATGTCGTACGCTTAGCCATGCCTAGTGAAATGGTTTCAGACATTGTGATCACCTTATGTATTTGAAAATGGATAATTTACAACTTCTGGACAGAGGTGAAGCCTCTAGTTATTTGTGAAATAAAATGAAGAAAAATCTTGATTCTAGACTTGGGCGGCGAGTGGTGCACATATGGTAGTAATTGTGCACCGATAGAGAGAGCGTTCGCCTGAATCGATTAAGGACCGAACTCTATGTTACCAACTAAGTATACAGTACTGCCACATGTATTAGTATGGGATGACCTTAGCTTATTAAGTTGTTTAGTGTTTAGCCTTGCATATTGGTAGGCCGGAGTATAATGAATTAGTCTAAGCGATGATTCATAGGAACTACCCATGTGTGTGTTGAATTTATTGCTAGCGAATATTACTAGCTGTGTGTTCTGTGAGGGGACGGATGGTCCGCCTCACAGCATGGACATCTAAGTCTGTCCAATTCAACGGTACAGTGCCTCGTGGGGGAACGGATGTGTTCGCTACCACGGCGTTAGGTTTAAGGCGAGGGCCCGCCTCCTAACGGCTCTGGGTCATTCCTAGGGTGGATTCACACTTGCCGTCGCTGATGCAAGGCTAGACACTAGACAATGTAACGGCTAAGTTGTGACCTTTAGTCCGCACTCAACGTGTAGAGTGTGGGGTGCTAGGCCAGCACCGAACCAACTAGAGTGTAGCCTCCGGGCTTTTATCGTATCATGTGGATTTGTATGAACTCTGCAGAGTTAAAACTAACCGGTTAGCGGTGCTCACGGTCAAGAGCGACTTGGGGAAATAGCATGAGTGTAATTTTATCCTTTCTAAAATGCTTTATAAAAATGGTTGAGGAATGGGAATTTGATGATGATTTTGACGATAATGATGGCTTGCTACCAGGGAAGGTGCAAGATGATGTTTATGGCTTATGATGATGAGGAGGAGGAGAAATGATGATTATATTTCTATAATTATTTATATGGATCACCATGCTTTACTTTATATACTTGTCTTACAAATGCTTTACAAAATTTACCGTTTGTGAAGTATTGTGAAACAACTTAGCTTTATGCAAATGAACCTACAGATAACCGTTCTTTGAAATTTAGAGCTTGCATGTATGTAGGATTGTATTGCATTGCTAGTACATTAACCATGTTAATGTACTGACACTTGTATCTTTTGTGGGTTGTTTGTTTAAATTGTTTTGTAGGTATAGTTGAGTGCTGCGAGTTTCGTTGTTCTCTTTCAGGATGGTTCATTAGGGTCTACCCCTAGTCGGATTGCTGATGGGTCTTGGGTAAATAAGTATTCGTACGAACCTCTATTTATAAGGCCGTTCGGCCATATATATCATAGACTTAGATTCTAAATTAACAGTGTGCTAGTACTCCTTGTTTATGATATGAATATCATTTGCTTTGATGAAAGTGTCTTGGTATGCTCTAGCTTATAGAACTATCTAGACATGAGTATGGATGTTGAACAAATGAGATGTTGTAGAGCTTAGCAAATTGTCAAGTCTCTTGGGATGTGTAACACATCTGGTCGCTGCCTTCATGTGATTTGACGGGCACGTCTCAAGCTGAAGTTGACTGGCACGCTAAGTCCCAGCAATGTCTCTTTTGCTCAATATTCGGCACTACGTTATTTATATTGAATGGTGATTAGTTATGATCATGGGGCACATTGAGACTTGAGTGGCTATAATGCGTGTATGGATCCCACTCTTCCAAAATCATGTAGTGATCACAAATGACACCGGACAATATAATTTTCGGGTGCTCGACATATACTGATGACGGATCTAGTTTTATAAAGCTCTTTTTCTAAAGCATTATGGTGAAAACGGTTCAAAAATATAATATGTAGTGTAAGAGAGATCATTGTTTAAATACTAGAATTTAAAAGGTATCACTTGTACTTAGCTTTCTACTACTATAGTATATATCTTTGTATCTGTAAAGAGAAGTATTGTTAGTACTTGTGCTACCTTATAGCCATGCACCTCTCTTATCTAAAGCACTAGTACAATAACACTCTTACTATAAGATTGATCGTTACTATTTTCTAGTAGTAAGTTGTTGAGAATAAGATTTGAACTCATGACCTCATAATTTATAAATTGTTGCTCTAGCCAATATAACTAGTAAGACTTTATGTTTGAGTAATACTTTTTATTTGTTTAGTACCTTTTTTCAAATCATGAATTAGGAACCCAACATCTAATCATTTTCATTACTACAATAGGAATTGTAGTAAGAAATCAACTACGTTACTGCAAAAGTTATTGCTCGTTACTATTTTCTAGTAGTAACATCGTTATGGAATTGTAGTAACATCGAGATAGAATGACAGTAACACTGAACATGTGGCAACAGTGTTTTCTATAGTACTACTGATTTGTATAGAGAAGTCCCAATCTTTTGAGAGCAATATCTCTCATGTCATATCTTGTTTTTCTAATCCGTTTGCACCATGATGTTCGTAAAAAAGTGTTTAACAAAATTAGATCTGTCATGACTATTAAAATGTTTAACGAAACTAGATCTATCATGACTATTTTTTAACGTTGTTATTGCAAAAAGCAGTTGTGTTACTACACATTGATCATCACGTTATTACGCCGTTCCTGCGAGGCGAAAACTGAAAAGAGATGGGCGTGGGGGAAAGTAGAAGGCGGCTTTGACTGATGTTTGACTGGTGGGAGGGGCCTTTGACTGGCCTTTGACCGAGGTGGGAAGGAGGTTTTGGACCCTAGAAAAAAAAGGGGAGGTGAGTTTGGTTTATGAGAAGAAGGGGTTTAGCATAGATATTCTATAAGAGGGGGTGTGTGTGTGTATATATATATATTATAAACTACTACCGGGAGTATATGCCTCATCCACCATGTGATTTGTTCTAAGATCTGTGCAGCTTGGTGCTAATTCGGAGTCCTCATTAATGGGTTAATGACTATCAGATATGTAATCCAATCCGTTAAGGAAGCCGGCTGCTCTTTTCACGGGATACAAACTGTTTTGAATGCATGTCAATTCAACCAGCTAGTAAAAATGAGCAGATGAAGTTTTTAGGTAGATATTCTGCCTTAGCTTTATTGCACCTATGTTCTGTCCTATAGAGGGGATAGATTAAATGGTTCATTAAAATTTAAAAAAAATGAGCAACTGTGATTTGATGGTCTGTTTTCTGCATGCATTCAAACCCAAGCTTCTGTCATTCGGTGATGTATATACTATATGGTACGCATACAGTGGACGAACAGAAAGTACTCTGTCCATATTCTTGCCAGGCTTCATATTAGGTGATGAGATTTAGTTATAGGGGCAGAAGATATTCTTCACCTTTTTAGATGACCTGATCGAATGGCAACGGCAGAGCACAAGCCGCCGCTATTTTTGTTAGTTTTGTTCCCTTTCTAACTGCTATTTTTGTTCTGATCGAATGGCCACGTATTACTAGCTCGGACTTGGCAGGAGAAGAGATGTTCTGTTCCGATATTCTGCTCCCTTCCTAACCGATATTCTGTTCCTTTTCCGGTTTACCTACTGCCCACCTTTCCTATTTTCTGCTCATTTTTCAAAATGTTTTGAGGAGCAGAACATATCGATGATGAGATTCAATTATACGAGCAGAAGTTGAGTTGGGGAGCTGGGGACCAGAAGATGAATTGCTCTTGTTTCTGCTGGGGCCTAGGTCTAATAGTAGATCGAATAGTTTGATAAAGAGCAGAAGCTTGCTGATTTGATGGTTTGTTTTCTGCACACATTCCAGACTCGAGCTTCTGTACTAGGGGGATGCATATATATGGTACGCATACACTGATGAGCAGAAACTGCTCTATCTATATTCTTGCTAGTAAGATTCGTATTACACGATGGGATTCAGGGTCTGTTTGGCACAGCTCTAACTTCAGCTTATCTTTTCTGAAGCTAGAGTCCAGCCAAATAGTTCTCCATCTAAACTGGGAGCGGAGTTAGGTGGAGCGCTCTCACAAAATAAACTAGAGATGGACCATAACTCCACTTCAGACCTAATTCCTGAAGCTAAATTTAAAAGTTGGACTTTTACCAAACAGACTCTCAGTTACAGCAGGAGCAGAAGGTTTTGCTTTCTTTGAAATTAATCTTCTGCTCCGTTTCCAACCGATGTTCTGCTCCTTTCACAGTTCGCAGACTCTATTCTGTTATCCTATCCGTTGATTCAGGAACGGAAGATTAATTACCTTTCTGTTGCACGAACGTTATATTTTCTGCCGTTGAATTTTTTCAGTTCATGTTCTGTCATTTTTTTGTTAGGAGCAGAAAATGTTCTGCTAGATATTACAAGTACAAAATTCAAATCACTTTGTGAGCTGATGATTCTTGCCACCGCAAATAGAGGAGCTAATGTAATCATTAGTGCTTAATTAATGGGTGTCCTGCTCCTACAAAAGCAGTTTGTTTGCATGCAGCCCGATAATTAACCAATTTACAATTTAAACTAACAAATTATTTATTCATTTGTATAGTTGGATCCTGGCTTCCAACCAACCCGATCAGGGTAGGGAGTAACTACTTCCAGTAGTAGCATATAGGTGTATATATATAACGGTTTCAATTTGTTTTCTAGAATAAGAAAATTCACAGCAGCGAGTATCTGTCACTATAGATGAAGAGTTCTAGAATTGATATTTCTGGATCAAAATTTCTGGTTTTAATTCAATCCAGCATCTTGGCTGCTTTTGATTTTTGAAACAAATTTGTGAAATTTGTGTGTTATGGCTGTAGCTTGTGTGAATAGTCAGCATGCCTTGCTAGCTTGAATTTTTAGCATTTTTAATTTTATTTATTTAAAGATTTACAAAAACAATTTTACGTTTGAAAATATTGCAAAACTAATCTCCAATCGCTCCCTGGGAGGGCGAGATTTAAAAATCGCCCTCCCAGAGGGCGATTTATCTGACGTGGCAGACGGCCATTAGGCGCCGTCTGCCGCGTCGAGGTTTTTTTTGCGAAAAACACCCTCGCCGCCCTCGGTAAGGGCGATTTTTTCCCGTAGGGGGCCGCCTGCCAAAGGGCGGCCGCCCTGGCAATTTTGCAGGCGGCCCCCTTGCCGCCCTTGCAAAGGGCGATTTTTGCCCGCGGCCGCCTTGGTAAAATTGCAGGCGGCCCTCTCGGCGCCCTCACAGAGGGCGATTTTTGCCCAATCTCGCCCTCTGCAAGAGCGATTTTTGGCCTGCTCCCTATATAAGCCGAGTTCGTTGACGAGGGCGTCATTTGCAGCGCTTGAGACTCCAGAAGAAAAAACAGAGAGAGGGGTGAGGAAGAAGAAGGAGAGCGGCGAAGCCCTGTCGGTGTGCATACTCGATCGCAGGTAAATACAATATCCCGCTATATGTTTGTGTTATTTATTTTGTGTAGAATATTAGAAAAAAAGAATTTTTTTTGAATATTTGATTAGTTGTTTAGTAGTAAGAACTTGATTTATAAATTAAGGCATGATATAATTTAGGAAGTTTGACCTAGGACGAACCGATTTAGATGAACCTACGTAGAATATATTCTGATCTATGTCTATATTATTTAAATAGATGTGTAGCACTATAATCTGGATTTTAAAATTAGGGCATGATTTATTTTAGTTAATTTGACCTAGGACAAACCGATTTAGATGAATATATGTAGGATATATCCTTACCTATGTATACATTTCTTTGTGTAAAATTTTGTTTAATATTTGAATAGATGTGTAGCACTTAGTTATTGATTTATAAATTACGACATGATTTATTTGAGGGAATTTGACCGATTTGGATGAACATATGTAGAAAATAAGTACGATTGGCGGTACATCTAGATGAAAAAACCAATTCGGTATATTTTAAAATCTAGAACAGAGAACATAATGTTATAGAATTTAACTTAGGCACAAATTGATCTAGGCAACATATTCGTAGTACGAAATAAACTCAGTTTGAATCTGTTTATCAGGCGCAATGGCAAGCAAGGTCATATTTCAGATAGTTCACGATGAAGGCAACGTTAGATATGGTAGAGATGGTGTTGATCTGTCAGAATTTAGTACTTACAAGAAATGCCCGAAGAATTCGTAATCTCCAACCGTCCAGGTTTTGGTCTATCTGGACAGGCAACCGATGGCCGCCGTCCATCGGGAGAAGGAACAACAACGAGGTGACCACGTCCTAGGCGTTCTCGTGCGGCGACTACGTCATCCGCTGACGATGCAATGACTTGATTATTCCTGTCAGCCTTTTAGTCTAGCGGTGATCCAATTGATGTAGTATTTATAATGTTGTTGTCATTTGTCATGTGTGCAATATTTATCCTTGTGAGACATGAACTATTGTAATGCTGTTGTCATTTGTCATGTGTGTAATATTTATCCTTGTGAGACATGAACTACTGTAATGCTGTTGTCATTTGTCATGTGTGTAATATTTATCCTTGTGAAACATGAACTATTGTAATGTTGTTATCATTTGTGTAGTGTACCTTTAGCGTTATGAATTACCATTGTAATGAACAATTTGTGTAATGTTTTTTTCGTTATCAATTGTTTATTTCTAATCACTCTTATGTATGCAGGTATGGCGGACGAGACACTAGCTCTCCTCAGTAGGGGACTGGACAGGAGCCACCGTTCGTACTTGTCGGCGGTGCAGGGTGCGCAGCTTACCACCTTTCGTCCACGCCCGTTGCGCGAGTTGTTGCGTGCCGATCCATGACACGTTCCGTGGTATGATAAAACTTAATTACTTGATGACATTTTTTGGCTATTTGGAAATATGTGGTACTAATGTTGAACTCGACAGTACGCAGGTTGCGTGAGACAGGCCTGATAGCGATATCCAGGCTTGTTGAGGCGCGGGCGGACGAGTACGACCCGGCCAAGCGCTGGGATGCGGACCGGTCGCTGTTGGTTGCTTTGGTGGATCGGTGGCGGCCAGAGACACACACCTTCCATCTCCCCTGTGGGGAGATGGCACCTACGCTGCAGGACGTCACATACCTGCTTAGGCTTCCACTAGCCAGGGAGGCTGTCGGCCCAGTGGACGGTGCGGGTGTGACGGAGCGTGAAACTCCTCACCAGGAGACCACGCAGGTCCCTCTTTGCCGGTTCGGCCGGGGGCGCAAGGTGAAATTCTTAGCCTCTGATCTGTGGGATCTCAGCGAGAAAAACGCGTGGACGCAGGCGATTTAGACAGGTTTGGGCCGCTAAGAAGCGTAATACCCTACTCCTGTGTTCTGGTAGATCTGAGAGTGTGATGGAATCCAGAGGGAGTCCAGCCAGCCAGCCAGGGTCCCCCTCTTTTTTTTTCTTTCTTAGGCCTGGGCCTCCTTTTATATGGCAAGGGGCTACCACATGGGCCACGAGCTGCCTAAGAAAAGAAAACATTCTTTTACATTTAGGGCTATCCTATTGCCGGAAGCAGCCTCTGACAGACGTCGCAGCATGCCTTCGCTCGGTCAGTCGACCCTTCCCGGGGGACGCCCGTTTCAACCTTCATTAAATGGCGGGCGACTTTTGCGTCTCGCCTGCGCCGGAATCGGGAAAGCATCTGACCGGAGCTGACATACCAACTCCGAGAGTTGGCATACCAACTTCGGCTGAGAGACGAGAGACAGAGGGCTCTCATCATCCTGATGGGACGGGGCGTGGCGTGTAGCAGGCCGCCTGGCGCGCACGCAGCGCACAGGCATCCTGGCACCACCTAACCCGCGATCTGACCGGTCTGCGACCGGTCACGGACAGGATATGCACACGCCACACCGCATTAAATGCGGCGCAGTGCGCCCGTCTGAACCGCCATAAATGTGGTTAGGTGGGCTCCGTCGAGCTCACCTAACCTGCGCTCGTGGCACCAATGCCACAGGGGGTCGGGGCGCCCCAGCCCTCGGGGCAGAAAGGGGAGCAGCCCGACCCTGGGGGGATACTGGGAGGGCAGCCGCCACGTCACCCTCGGGCCCGACCCCTCCGGGGGAACGGGCCACGTGAATCCCTGTGGCCGCCCTTCCCTTTGGTCTCGATACCCCCGGTCCCATGTCACCGACAGGGTGGCTGGAGGGAGGATATCATGGAGCAATTCGCTCCCGTGATGAGTAGGGATGAAAACGGTACGGAATATTTTCGGATTTCGGACAGAATTTCGAAAACGGAACCAGCCGGTCGAAAATTTTTTCGGAATTTTTCGGAAACGGAAATGGAAACGGAAATATTTTCTCGGAAACAGAATCGAAAATGATAATAGCAGTTTCCGCCGGAACTCGGAATCGGTCGGAAACTTTTCGAAAAATTTCTTGGAATTTCTAAAGTTAGAAAGGCCCATAGAATATAGTCCATAATACCTCCCCAGCGACCTAGCCCAACCCAATTAAAACCCTAACCCTAGATATACTAAAGAGTAGAGAAGAGAGTGAGAGAGTGAGAGACAGAGAGACTCCCAGTCTCCCAGATCAGATCTTGCGCTCCCGCGGCCGCCGACGCCGCCGTCTTGCGCCCCCGCGCTGCCGCGCCCTTGCGCGACCGCGGCCCGCTGCCCCGCCGCATCCTTGCCGTCCTCTCCTCTCCTCGCCCCTGCCGTCTCGCGCCCCACTGCCCCGCCGCCCCACATCCTCGCCGAGTCACCGTCCTCTCCTTGCGCCCCCGCGCTGCCGCGCCCTTGCGCGACCGCGGCCCGCCGTCCCGCCGCATCCTCGCCGTCCTCTCCTCTCCTCGCCCCTGCCGTCTCGCACCCACCGCCCCGCCGCCCCACATCCTCGCCGAGTCGCCGTCCTCTCCTCGCGCCGTCCTCTCCTCCCCTCGCGGCCTCGCCCCCACTGTCTCGTGCCCCCACGCCCCCACCGTCTCGTGCCCCCACCGTCTCGCGCCCCCGCTGTCTCGTGCCGTCACCGTCTCGCGCCATCGCTTCCCCGCCGTCTCACGCCGTCGCTTCCCCGCCGTCTCGCGCCGTCGCCGACTCGCCGTCACCTTTAAGTGATTGTGTTTTGTGATGAACTATGTGTACTGATGGAGTGATATGTTTTGTGATTGAACTAAGCACCGAAATACTGATAGACTGATATGTGTTGTTGTTCTGTGATGACTGATGATTGATGAACTATGTAGTATGTACTGATGATGGAGTGATAGCACTGAATAGTGTATTATGCCATGGTGTTTTGCTGTAACTTTTTTAATTATTTGTTATGCAAATTATATGAAGTTATAGAAGAATATATTTTGCTATTGGGACTTAACATAGACTTCATATAATTATGTTTTATGATGAATTGTTGACCGTTGAGACTTAAGAATTGGACTTTGACAAAGTTTGAAGCTTAGTTTGAGGGGTTTTTGTATTCCGATAAATTTTCGTTACCGTGTCCGCGCCGGTTCATTTTCGCTCCGTTTTCGGTTTCGATAAAATTCGTTTTCGTTTTTGTTTCCGGGGTTTCCGATTTCGATTCCGATTCCGAAAAAAAAAATGAAAACGAAAACGATAAAGGTTGTTTCTGTCCGTTTCCGTACCGTTTTCATCCCTAGTGATGAGGCTACCTGGGCTCCCTGCAGTTGCTCCCCCGAACATGTACACCACCGCCGGGCCTACGAAGGCTTGGCTGCTGCAGTTCACAGTAAGTTAACTTTTACACTTTGTTACTTTCCTAGAAATCTTACGAGTTTTAACATCGTTTGCTTTTTGTTGTAGACCGACCAGCTCCACCCCGACGCCGACGAGTACTCGCTCAGACGCTCCTTAGAGGCGTACCTACTATGGCTGTTCGGTTGGGTGATGTTTAACAGCACCACCGGGCATGCAGTAGACAGGGGCCTGATCCACTACGCCCGGGCGATCGCGGATGCGGAGCTAGGGGCCGTGTCGCAGTGGAGCTGGGGTTCGGCAGTCCTCGTAGCCACGTACCATGCGCTGTGCGAGGCTTGCTGCAAGACGGATCCTGGAGCGATTTTCGCGGGCTGCCCTCTCCTTATTCAGCTCTGGGCAGCTGAGCGGTTCGCGATCGGCCGACCAATCGTCGACACCGCTGCGTACGCTTTCGGACCGACAGCCGACCACCCAGCCGACGGGCCGACGATGGGCATGTACTGGTGCCGCCGCAACGTAAGTACAAATTATTTTCATTTCAAATTTCAGATTATGTGCGACTGATGTTTTGACGAGTTGGTTCTCCGTGTGTCGCAGCGCCGTTAAGTCCATGTCCAGGTCAGACGGAGCTACCCGGAGTTTGTCTTCGAGTTTGACCGTCTGCAGCCTTCGGACATCGTCTGGGAGCCCTACACGCAGCAGGTGGTCGTCGGGAGAGCACCTCTAGGTCTGTCTGCCTTGTGCACGCGTGACGTGGCGTACTGGTTGACGGTGGTGTCGTTGGTTTTCAACATCTTCGTCGAGCCTCATTGCCCTTACCATGTTATGAGGCAGTTCGGACTGAGGCAGGGCTTTCCAATGAACGTACCGATACCCGTCGCCCCCCAGGACCACCAGTGAGTACTTCTCTTTCACCTTTACTACTATTATGTCGACTACTTTTGAACGTTCGATGACCATTATGTTCTTTGCATATTGACTCGACAGGGACAGCAGGCAGGGACACTGTGGGTACCTTGGATCGCCCCGTACGTGGAGGACTGGTTGGTAGCCACCGAGGAGGTGATTGCCGAGATCCACCCACACTCGAAGGAGAACTACACTGCCTACCTTCGGTGGTACTTGCCGCGCACACGTGCCTGCGTCACCTTCACCCCGGCCGCTCCACAGCTACACCAGGCAGGCGTGAGGGACACCTACCCCGTGCACCGTGACCAGGAGTACTTCCTGGGGGTACATCCATGTTTCTCGGACTTCTTACTTTCTTACTACGCGGTTGGTACATATGAGAGTGACAAACCTAATTAATAATGATTCCCGCAGGCCGACGCTGCACGTGCCATGAACGCCGACATCAACGCGGTGATGCTGAGGTTGGACGCAGGACTGCACCTGAACGACGTTGAGCAGAGGTTGACGTTCGAGCAGATGCAGACGAAGATGCGTTCGATCTTACGCGTCTTCTCGTGTCGTTCGGCCGTGGACGCGGTACCTTCGCCGGCAGCTGCAGTTCCACGTCCACGCGGCCCGACACCAGGATCGACATCGCACGGTGCTGGTGCGTCCACAGGTTAGTTCTGTACCTTATCAGTATGCAAAACCTTCGCCATGTTATTACAAACAGAATGTCTAGTAGGTCTGATGCTGCCGACAAGACACTCTGCTGGAGCGAGTGGATCGTCGATCCCTCCGCCGTTCGCAACTCGGCCCAGCACGTCGGCCTTTGTTGGAGCGAGCGGTTCGTCCATCCCTCCTCCCTTCAGTCAGCCGCCAGGTGAGCAAGCGTCTTCCGATGAGTACTACAAACGTAATATTTTGGCCGAATGTTGCTTAACTTTTGACATCTGCAGGAGGATACTACCCGGCGGGGATTTTTCGTTCGGGCGCGTCTTCCTCGCAGGCGGGCGGGTCCGGTGCGGACGGGTCTGGTGTGGGCGACGACTTCGACGACCTGGAGGACCCAGAGCAGGACGTTCTCGGCGCCTCTCAGCTTGGTGGAGCACCACCACCACAGAGCCAGGAGAAGCCACAGGAGACGCCCGCACCAGGTGCCCGCGCTGGTCGTGTCGTGCCCGCTGACAGGCTGACGTACTCTCAGGGGCACATTAGGGCGCAGGCTAGGAGGGGTAGGGGTAAGAGGCCTCGCCAGTAGGCTACGAGTGCTACCTGTTTGTAATATTTACAGTTAGTAACTTTTTGTTACCTCTTTGTATATAACTCTATTCGGTCGTCGCACTCATATGTCACGAAAACATTTCATGTCATTCGCTACCTCTACTCAACGAAACGACGAAAAACTTTCAACGCGTAACAGAGGGCTACGATTGGTCGCTATCAGTTTTTGGCCCGTGATAGACGTTTACGATACGTCGCTATCATCTTTCGGCGCGTGAAGGCGTCCCGACTCAGCTTTTGCCGATGCTTTGTTCGACACAATCATTCAATTTGCGCTGTCGCGTGAACGTGTTGTCAAATCCACGCTACTGGTGAACTCATGTTAGATGGATATGTGCCTCTGCTTCCTCCACTATATATTGTGTAATATGTCCGAATACGCGCTCTTCATATCTTTCTTCTATTTCCTACACTTCTACGTAGAATGGATCATCCATTTGCTGAGCGTCTCGACTAGCGACTCCTTCCTTTGGGCGGTTTCATTCCACCATGGTGTGACCGTCCGTTGTGCCATTGTGGTGATGCCTGTATACTTAAGTCGTCTCTCAACTCAGAAACTCGGGGGAGGTGATTCTTCCAATGTGCCAACATGGATCGGGTATGACTTATGCGCTCCAATTTGTAGTACCAATTCTGAATACGCACAACGCTAACTTGATCGTACATCATGGTAACATGTTACGTAGGCATATCGTTTAGTTTGCAACTTCGTTGAGTGGATAGATACAGAGATCCCACGAACCGAAGGAACACGTTCCTACCCAATTAGCGAAACAAGGCCGGCCTACCTTCGGCGGAAGGCTGAGTACCAACGTCGAGTTGCTGCGGAAGCTTTGGATTGGCCTCTGGATCAGCTCGCACTACCCACATGGCGGGAACGTCCAGAATGCCATTGTGGTCTCCGTTGCCAGGTGGTAAGGTCCATTAGACAAGCAACTCGAGGACAAAGATGCTTCGTGTGCCCTGAGATTGTGGACGAGGATTTTGTCGTGAGTATCATTTTTTCCTAGTCAAGCTAATCACTTCTTTCTTTTTCTAACCCCTTACGTCATAAATGTACAACCAGGAGGATGTACGTCAGTGTCGATTCGAAGAGTGGATCGATACGGTTAGACCTACTTCGGTCGGTCCAACGGAAACGCAACCTGAGTCGACCGAACAATTCATTCAGGCATGGATGGAGTACGAACGTCGGACCGAAATCGCAAGCTTAGATTAGCGGAACAACCCACTAGGTTTCCCTAAATGGTCGGAGCGTCCCAGGTGCGGTTGTACGGATCGTTACAAGATGGCTACCTCCTTTGAACCACGAACATATGGCAGGAGATATTTCATTTGCCCCAACTTAGACAACGACTTCGTTGTATGTCTTTCGTTTTATCAATCCAGTTAACGTCTTCATTCTATTGTCACTCTAACTGACAACATGTATTTCTTTACCAAAGCATTCAAAGGAGGTGCAGATTCACTATGTGGATCGACAATGTTATCCCCCAATATAATGGCTTCAAAGTAACTGAATGCGAAATACAAACGGAGTATAATAGCGAGAAGGAAAGGGAAAATGGAAGACACGCTTAACGTCCTACAAGGGTTCCGTAGGAAAGCCGACGATCAACTCGTCAAGTCCAGTTAATTTGTATCATGTATGCATGGGATAGGTTCCGCGGTTTAATTACGTGCAATAATTCTTAGGAAACATATGCCATGTATTGAATCGTTCGTATATGCTGAGTTATGCAACAATGTGGCACACAGCTGCTGAACCATTAGAATAATACTTAACTCTAAGTGATAAAGTTATTGTTGCCCAAATTAGAATAATTCATAACTCAGACAAAACATGTTAAATATTATACATGTTATCATCTACTTTATTTACAAATGACATGGCCAAACTTCATTTACATTGGGAATAATACATATTATGGAGGAATTATTGAAAAAAAGCGATCCGTATATGCCACCTTTATTGAAAAAATGGGTGGTTTAGGGTTTATTGTGGGCCCAGCAGAGGAAAAAATCGCCCTCTGCAAGGGCGACAAGGGGACGCCTGCAAATTTGCTAGGGCGGCCCCCCTTTGGCAGGCGGCCCCCTACAGGGAAAAATCGCCCTTGCCGAGGGCGGCAAGGGGGCCGCTTGCAAAATTGTGCGGAGGGAAAAATCGCCCTTGCCGAGGGCGGCAAGGGACTTTTTCGCAAAAAAAACCTCGACGCGGCAGACGGCGCCCAACGGCCGTCTACCACGTCAGCAAAATCGCTCTCTGGGAGGACGATTTTTAAATCTTGCCCTCCCAGGAGGCGATTGGAGATTAGTTTTGCAATATTTTCAAACGTAAAATTATTTTTGCAAATCTTTAAATAAATAAAATTAAAAATACTAAAAATTCTTGCTAGCTTGTTGTAGGCTATGGCCTAAGAACCTAATGGGCTGGCCCGACCCACCAAAGAGGGTCGGGGCCAAATTTAGTCCCTGGTTTCCATGTGGCTTCTATGGAAATGGACCAAAACGGGACGGCCCCATTCCACCTTATTTGCAGCCTGACTGATAAGAGCATTATTTCTGTCACGCTCACAATCCTCTTGAACATGACCAGGGGGAAAAAATTCCTATTCGGACTGTTAGTACAGAGCTAATTATTCGTCCACATCAATCTAGAAAATTAATAAGAACAGTTATTAAGGGCAAATATTTTGTCATTTTGTGCTCTCTGTTATCTTCATTCGCTTTGTAAAATGAGCACGCAGCTTTTCTTCCTCCTTTATCAATGTTGGTTTTAAATGGTGGTAGCATGATGATGATATATTAGATAATAGGAATAATTACTTTTAGGGCTTTAAAACATATACAATCAGCTATTTTTTAAAAAGCCCGTTGCAACATACAAGCATTTCGCTAGTGTTTGTAAAACATTTGTGAGAAACATACCTGATAATTATCCCTCTGGTGCTTCCTTTTCAAGTTTTCAGCCACTCTAGCTCTGTAGAAGTTTGCAAGTTGTTTGTCTCATTGTCTTCATCTTGATCTGTACGCCATGTTTGTATACTCGTTATTCTTCATATGAATAAAGCTCAAATTAAGGGAAGAACTTATTATTACGCTGAAAAGCGGATATACTTACAGTATATTGTAATAATTGCTACCAGCATCTTGGGAACCTTCTGGAGCTATGTTATTAATTAGAGGCTGCTCCATTTGCAAATTTACCACTGGGCATCTACTTGAATGATTTTGATACTGAGCAAATCAGCTGACCTCCCTTTGCTGCAGTTGCTCGGTATACATGGGTGCTCAAGATGGTATGCTCGAGTGTGTAAAATATAATGTTCAGCATGCATGAAAGCCAAAAAACGAAGTTAGTTATTCAATCGACACAGAACTACAGAAGGTAAAATCTGCTAAGATTTACTTCCACGAAGAATTGCATTGTATAGTTGTTTTGTACAATCACTACAAGTTGGATTGCAGCGAAGATGATGTTTGGAACGTAAGACTAGAAGAAAACTTGTCGTTGCAAGCGAAGAGTTGCATACCACTGCAAATGAGACACTGTTATCGGTATTTACTATTCAGGAAATTGATATGCAATGCAATTATTCAGTATCTGCAGCTTAATTACCAAATCATAGGACTGCAACATATGGAACAAAAATATCATGAGATTGCCTAGTATACCAAAAGCATATCTCAACACTGTCATCGTAGTTCCACCAAAACTACTTTGGATGATGTACAAGATGCCAATAAGGCCAAAGAAAGCGAGGAATATAAGAAGAGATTTCACCCAAAAAAAAAAGATGGTTAGAAGTTTAAACGTAAGAAAAAGAGGTTGGAGAAATGACCATCTTACTTTCTTCCTCCCTTGGCTGTGGTGCCATATCGACAAGATATGACAGAAACTTATTCTGCATGCCATATCAGATGCATTGTCCTTTTCTAAAACAACTTCGATGTAGAACATCCAAATGATGTTACATGTCACGCCAATCAGAGTAATCTTGTCATTCTAGACCTGACAAGTAATCTCCAAATCTCTAGTCCAGGATCCATATATCACAGGCAGTGCGGCCTGAAGGACTGCAAAAGTTCGCTAAAGATGGGGCCATACTTTTCAAATTGAGAGATAACCTTGCAGAAAAATATACGAGCACGTATTAGCTTTTAATGAATAAATGTCTAGGTCATCATATGTTTCTTATATGTCAAATAATATATAATAAATAAAACAATGGTTATGCAAAAAAAAATTAAAATGACCCATTACAATGAACACATATTAATGGGGAATTGCGGATGGAAAAGGAATCAGGGAAAAAAAAGTGGGTCCAGCTTCCTAGACATTACACATTGACCTAAACCTCACATACGGCCCAGCAACTACTCTTCTTTTGAGAAATGTAAAAGGATTGTGCACCTTTGTATTAAGAGAAATAAAGTTGTACAAAATAAGGGAGAGTGGGGAGAGGAGGAAGGAAAAGCGGGAAAAAGAAGAGAAAGAACATTGGGCCTATTCTCGCAACAAATGCAGAATGACCCACGACCTACAATTGCTATAGCGACAATGCTGGCACCGCTGGCCATGCTAGGGGCCAAAGGTTGGCCTCCTATGCCATTGTTGCGGCGACCTCCATCCATGTGCATGGTTGTTGATTGAAAACTCTATTATTCCTCTCCTTGCAAATGAACCATGCCCCTGGCTATAGTGTCAAAGCCACGTCTCAACACTTTTGGCACTTTCTTTTGGCTCCAGCAGAACCAATGAAAGAAGGATGACTTAGTAGAGGGATAGCAGGTGGTTAGACCCAAGTTAGAGAGGACTAGCCACCATAGCTAAGGAGATGCCAAACAGGCTATGAGAATGTGGTTATGGTTTCTGGCTACTGGTCACAGAGGACGCAGCGGTACGGATGATGGAGGCTTCGCTTCTCCGAACGATCCGCGATCCAACAGCATTGGTGAGCAACCAACCACATAAACTAGCGGCGCTTAGGCAGGGTGAGCGACCTCCAGATGGGCACATGCTAGAACAGGGTTTGACCATTAAAAAGTGAAAGATAGGTAGAACGAGTGGAATATGAACCCAAATTTTCCCACTTCCAGGTGAAGGAGTCAAGTTAATCCGAGATCAGCACCATGCCCTGAACGAGCGACCAAAGGGTAAGGTATTTGAGGATTGCTTGCACCCCTAGGAAACCACAGAGATCACAGATCCATATGTTGTTTTGCAACGCATCCTCAACGGTAAGCCGCCGTCTTGTTCATGCAAGAATACACTCAAAGACCACCGCCACCCAGAATACGTTCTAGGAGGATTCTTTGCCATTGCCCAGGACGCACGTCATGGACACCTTAGTGAACTCAGGCTATGCCTGGGAGCATGGGAATTGCAGACCTTGCCATGGATTTTCTAGCGAAGTTCGCTTGGCCCAAATCCAACGCGACCTCAATGCAATCTACATGTGCTCTTTTGGATACCTAGACCGCCAAACTTCAGGAGGGCACAGACCTTTGGCTAGGCGAGACGACACTGACAATTCACCGTAGCGTGTCCACACTAGAGCAAGTCGCGTCGGATGTCAATCCCTTTAATGACCCACTTTGGGGGATCTACGACAATGAGCAGGTAGATGGTAATGGCGCTTAGCACCACCTTGACGAGGACAACCCATCCCGCCAGCTGCAGCAGATTATATTTCCATAAGGGAAGCCATCATGCCACCTTGTCAATAATGGGTTGTAGATCTTCATGGCGTGGCATCCAGATGAATAGAGGTAGGCCTAAGTACTTGTAGGGGAAATCAGCGACAAGACATGGGATAAGTCCCTAAAGAACATCCAGCTTTGCCTCGGAGCAGCTGATCGGCATCGCCGCACACTAGTTGTAGTTCGTGTGAAGTCCGGAGGCCTCGCTAAAAATGTGAAGAATTTCTTTTGTTACTAGGATCTCGACTTTGGGAGGTTGTATGAAGGCCATCATGTTGTCGACGTAAAGAGACACCCGGTGAGTGATCCCTAATAGGTGCAACAACCCTATCCGCTCTGCCAAGGAAAAAAAGGTAGAGAGGGCATACATTGCGATGACAAAGATCATTGGGGTGACTAGATCACCTTGCCCGACACCGTTGCAATGGTTGATCCTGCTTCCCGGCGACTCATTGATTAGCACTTTAGTACCTGATGTTCGAAGGAGAATGGTGATACAGGCATGCCACCTATGGCCAAACCCCTTGTTCTTGAGGACCACGAGGATAAGCTGCCAGGAAATGGAACAAAAAGCTTGCGCCGCATCAAGCTTGAGAAGAGTTGCCAACTTCTTGCGTTCATGCAACTGCTTGGCAACGCCAACTGTTGTACTAGGACAAAATTATCATGGATGAAACATGTCAGTGTTAAGAATAAGGCATACCTCCTATGCATGTGTTCGTGGTATACGAAAGTAGCATATACCTAATAGTATACGGGAAGGTATCCTTTAAATTAAGGAAATACGACGGATATAGAAGAAAATTATCTTCCCAGAATAAAAGGTGTTCCGGATAAGGAAGAAGAAGCGGAGTCCTACTTGGGCATTACAAGGACTACTCAGATTGTATCCATACTTGTCTCCCTAGTTCTACTTAGACAAGGGGACATCCGAGGGTATAAATACAAGACCCCTTAGGAGGAGAGGGGGGACGCCAACACAAGCCAAGTCCGAATACAAGCCTAGACAGACCCAATCTAGAGCCATAAAGGCCGACATGAGGGATCTAGAGCTATCTCCAATCTCGCCGAGTTCATATTCATGCAACTGCTTGGCGATGCCGATTGTTGTACTAGGACAAAATTATCGTGGATGAAATGCTTCTTGTCAAAAGCGCTCTGGTTGGGTGTGACCAGCGAGTATAGGTGTACCGATAGCTAGCAAGGGAGTAGCTTGGCAAACATCTTGGTGAAGCTATGCAACAGGCTTATCGGTCAAAAGTTACGAATAGCGGTTCCATTGGCTTGTTTTCGCAGAAGCATGATGTACTCTTCGTTTACGCGACCAAAACTCGACCCATCCATCCAGAACAGTTGATCCAGTTTATGTTAACAGTAAAATTTGGTAAAAATATACCAAAGATGGAGTTAGATCAAAAGCGGATTTGAAGGGATAAAGATGCTTCAAAAAACAGAACAATGCATCGGCTGGGAGCCATATCGGCCGATATGGAATCGGACTCGGTCAGCCGATGCGGGTAACCTGAATCGGACTCGGTCAACCGATGCGGGTAACCTGAGTTTGTGTCAGGTCCAGAGAAGAGCGTGAAGATATTGCCAAACAGGAATTGAGTCCAGAAGAGGCAATTGTATCTATTAATTAGGAATAAGAGTTAGTTATTTCTTTTTAATAATTTCGTGGCAAGAGTCCGCCTAGGACTTGTTTGTTTAGGCAAGTTTTGAGTAGTGTCTGGCATGGACAAGGTTTGTAAGTTTGGGTATAAATATATGCTCAGGGTCTTGTAAGAATAACAACGACAATTCAATACACTCTTAGCGCATCGCCATAATTGTCTTTTTACTTTCGACGAGTTCTTGTTTCGAGTTGGGCTGTATCGGTTTCGATCTCCAGTAAGAGGTATGGCTTTTCAATAGCAGCTTGTACCGGTGTTAACGCCAGAATTTGGTAAGCCCCGAAGTCCCCATCAGTCCAGGGTCCATATCGGCTCGAAGCTAGTATCGGCCTAGAGTTCTACATCGGCAGATGGGGGTTATCTTAAACTAACCACCAACAGCAGTCGGATTCTTGTTAGATTCGGGAAGATCTTATCCAGAGAAGACCGAGTCTAAGGAGATGCGGCTTGTATCTTTTAATTAGGATAAGTTTGTTAGTTTACTTTTTATCTTTAGGAAAGTGTGTTTAGTGTCCAATAAGGACTTTATCTGTTTCCTTTTATCTTTAGAAAAGTTTGAGTCGTATTCTGTTAGGATCTTTGTTAGCCTATGGGTATAAATATGTAAGCCCGAGTTTCATGTAATTTTTATCTCACGATCAATACAATTTCGGCGCATCGCCAACCTTTACCTTTCGTTCCTTTGGCGAGTTCATGCCCTTCCCACGAGAGGTAAGTCTCGTTATGGCTGCCTGCGCTGTCGGGGCTAGGGCTTCTGCGTTATGATCTTGGCAACGTAAGCACCTACTATCATATATCTTAGTCAATCTGGTTCGGTTTCTCAATTTAGTCTTATTGGCCGAGATTCGCTTTAGGGTTTATGCCGGTATCGACTAAATCACCTTGCTAGATTAGATTGGCTAAAGTATTCACCACCCCGAAAATCAGTCGAGGGCTTGATTGTCTAGATCTTGCGTTTCTTTTCATACTTAGTGCTGCTAAGTCGTGATTAGAACCGTAATCTCTAGCCTGCCTGTCGATTGCCAATAAGGGTTTCACCTGGGTTTCAGCCAGTGAGTTATCTGGACGTTGCATCGGCCCAAGAGTTTTACATATAGATTGGATTTGGCCAATGACAACAGAGTATTTATTGTTTATATGCTTATTGAGAGTTTATGTCATCGGACCTCTGACCGATGTGTGCTTTAATCTTCAGATCAATGTTTATTTTATTATTTATTTGGATTATGCTATATCATCATGTTATCGTCGGCCGATCGCCTCCATATAGATGTTTGCTCAGTACACAGCCGATGGTTCGAAACCCTAACTGCATCGGCTGGCATCGGCATCGGCTGGAACCGCGCCATCGGCTCATCGGCCGATCGGCTGTTTTTGCCCTATCGGCTCATCGGCCGATAGGCTGTTTTTGCTATCGGCTGATAGGCCGATACGCTATATATTCTGCTGTTTTGCATATCTTGTCAGTGGCAGGATCAAACTGACTGGCACGCCCGCGCTTCCTCAATTTTAGGACTGCACTGGAGCTAAACAGATCTCCCAGGCCTTCGTGTGTCCGCACGCCGGATCCTCATCGGCGGTACGGATTCGGCGTCAACAACCGGCAGATTAGCGCATTGTTTTAATTGTTCTAATCTATCTTGCGTAATTGCTAGTTATCATATAACTTAGCTAATCTAAATTGATGGCTCTATTTGCCTGTATCGGCCAAGCCTTACCTTAGGTTTTGTCAGCATTAGCTAAATCGTCCCATTGGCTTAGATTAGCTAAGGTATCCATCACCCTGAAAATTAGTTAGAAGCTTGATTGTTTAGACTTTATGCTTCTTTTCATACTTTGTGCTGCATCAGCCCTAGTCATGCTCAAAACCATAGAAACTAACATGCTTCTTGATTACCACAAGGGGTAGAATCGGGGTTTCAGCCGATCTTACCTGATATAATTATTTAGCTTTGTTTAAATTCTTTTAATCATGCTTTTTATGTTATACCTGCCCTTTATACAAGGATATCATGCCATTTAAATATAACAAGTTTGCTCTTGGTATATTTACTTAGATTGATATTTTCATATAAGGCTGTATCAGAGCATTAGCCGATACGATATCTGTTTTTAACCTAAACATGGCGTCATCGGCTATGATTTGATTAGATATATTCTTTACTCATAGACTACATGTTTGATTATATCTACAGCTGATGAAACATGTTTTAGGCTTGCTTAATTTTATTCATCTTACACCTTATAGCCAATTCGGTCAAATCGCATCAGCTAGGGTTAACACGATACGTCATCGGCTTCAAGCAGCCGATCGGCTATCGGAGATTTAATTGGTTTTATTGTATATCTTGTTGGTTGCAGGATCAAACCAAGTAGCACGTCCTGAACCCGAACGCAAGATTTGGACCTACACTAGAGCTAAACAGAACTCCCAAGCCGCCATGTTTTCGCATCAATAGCTTACCATCACATCATCTTTGATGATTTGCCAACAATGGGCATATAATTGGCCGATGAAGCTTACGGACCCCGACGCCTTATCTTTTGGCATGGCACAGATGGCCATCTAGACTTACTCCTTAGAAAACTGACACTCCAGTTTGAATGACAGTGGTGAACTGCGACAAAGAACGGGGTAAAGAGTATCCCAGCAGCCCCGAGTAGGAGTGAACAAGGTCTTCCTTCTCCTCGGGGGAAGTGGCGACCATGCCCTCATGCAAAAGCTGCTAGACGAAGTTGCGACGACGGCAATGAGCCATGAACTGGTGGAAAAAATTAGTGTTGGCATCGCCTTCTTGAATCCGTGTGATGCCAGAGTGTTGTCTCACCATTGACAGGGCCAAGAACTTCTTCTTAAGTAGCCTGTGGAGAGCACACTCCTGTGCAAAAAGGTGCCTCCTTTCCTCTGCGAGATCGAATTTCCCGACTAGCTTCTTAGCCAGGTCAAGTTGAATTTTGATGATGCCAACACGCTTGTCACTCTGGCTTCGCAAGGTACGGCCAGACCTCAAAGCTTGAAGTCGAGCCGACTAATCAGATCATGGATGGAGTAGGGTGACGACCACAAAGATCAAACAGTTTCCTTGAACCCTTCAAGACTATAGAATAAAGGGGTTGATTTAATCTATGATGAACAAACTGACAAAGGTGAGTGTTTTGAAAAATACGGTGAATAGTGTTTTTGATCGGTGCACAATGCGGTTCGATGGTCGGTCAGACCAGAGGTGTGTGGTTGGTCTGACTGGGTGGCCTGACGATCTGACCGGGCAGACTCCGGGAAGGAGTTGGTTTCAGGTTCTTTTCGTGGATTTTCTATATTGCTTCATATTTATGATTTCTAGATGGTTTCTATTTATATGTGATACTATTGTGTGTTGATGTGAGTCAAGTTGGTACGAATTTATATTCGGATATGAAGTTTTTTTGTTGTTTATGTGCAGGTGTTGTTTGAGGCCATGAGAGTATAGCTGATGATGGATCGGGACTAGATTTGGGAGTAGTTAAGGTCTAGACGGTTAAGAATATCACGCGGGATGCTCAGGCTAGAGAGCAATGCACGTGAAGGTGAAGGTTTCCATATAGCATAGGTATTATGTGCGTATGGAAAGATGAGTCAAATTTTGATTGGAGTTCAAGTTTGGAAAGATTGAAGTGTGGAGTTGTACGCGAATGTTGTTTCCCTGATTTGGTAGGTTTCCTATGTAATTAGGAGTCCTAGTTCTAGTTGCATTCGTAGTTAGGGGCAGTCACATTGTGGGTATAAATAGATGAGGGGTTGAGGTTAGAAGATATCGATTTTTTTGGGAGAGAAAAGTTAAGGTTTGCTTTGAGGTTTCAATCCTAGTTTGATGAGAGAAGCTTTAGATGCACTTTGTAAACACATATTGATGCAATAAAGTTGATTCACTTTCAAGAGTTTCGTCGATACGTGTTTTTCTGGATATCGACGATTTGATCGGAAGTGAACAAGCGGTCTAACTGGTGAGACATTGCCGGTCTAACCGGCAGCCGGACAACACCGGTCAGACTGGCGGCGAGATTACGGTCCAGCTACGCCGACAACTTCATTGATTTGAGAGTAACTTTAATTTCCGTTAAAAATTTTTGGTTTTTGGTGTTTTAACCATTCACTATTTCTGATTGATTTGGTTCTTGTATTCGATCTAAAAAACAACACTAAAAAACAACACTAGAAAGACTCAAATTGGAATCTCTTCTTCCCTGACAGGGGCGGCAGTGTGAAGAGAAGAATGAGAAGTGGTCAGAGATTATAAATGGGAGGGCTTTCAAAAAGTAGCGAGGGAACAACTCTTCCCCATACTTTTTGAACGTCGGGGAGACCCGGCCGTTCGACCACGTGCTGGAACGACCGTTAAGATGTAGTAGTTCCTGCAGAGCTAGATCATTATAGAATGAGACGGAGGCGGCCCATCATTCGGCAGTTAAGGTTACCATTGATTTTTCTTGGTCTTGATAGATTAGATTGAAATCGGCTGTTATGATCCAAAGACACACGCAATCGGCTCTAATGTCTCGGATTTTGTAGAGAAAACGGATTTTGTCCGGGTCGTCTTGCGGACCATAGACGACGGTAATATAGTGGCACGATCCGTCAACGAAGGAAAGCTGTGCCGTGAAAGAGAACTTGCCAGGTTGTTGCAAGAAACCACGCTATTTGGTTTGATGCCCAAACTTGCAGAAAAAAACATAATGCCAATAAAGTTGGATAACATTTGTTTTGCTAACAAAGACTTGGCATTGCCAAAGTTTTTCGAAAGAAAAGAAAAGTCCCAAGTACCTACGAAGATTTGTAAGCAAATCAAACAACCACATGGTCCACATGTCGCCTTATTTTGCAGTAGTAAATTTTATTATTACCAAAATATTAAAATGGCAATGAATCAGACAGCTTATGTTACGCTATATCTAGCGCGTGTACTGACTAGCCGTGTAACTAATGACCATGTCGATGCGTTTTTCAACCAAGCTCAGCTTCTTTTCCCCACCCACGTGTTTGTGAGGAAACCGAGATCATATCCCATCACTTCGGGAAAAAAATAATTTCTCCATAAAACCAACCAATTAAGAACAAACCAGAAAAATAGGAAAACAAAAACCATAACTATGGACTAGAAATATGAATATGGTAAAGCGGTTTCGTTTTTTATCCCACGGTATGACATCGAATAAATTGGTATTACCTCTATACTAAAATATAAATATTTATTTTGGCTTCGACACGGTCTTTAAGATGTTATTTTGAATAATAATATTTATAAAAACAAGTTATTATAAATAAATAGGGTAGCATATTACATTAATTTGTTTAGTGATAAATCGAATAATATCATTCTCACATGATCAATCTTTTTTATTTTTTCACTAATAACAGTTAAATTTAAAAATATTTGACTTAGCATTATTTCAAAAATGTTTATATTCCCTATGTCCCAATATATAGCAACCTAGGATGGGTCTACGATGAGTAATGTTCAGATTCATAGTTTTAGGATAGGTCTCATCTCATTTAGATTTTTATATATATTACGACGATGTAGGTAATATTTTGAAAGCGAGGAGCACATGTAATCGCTCCAGGGACATAGGAAAATAGTACTATCTCTGTTCATATCATAAGTCATTTTGATTTTTATTTTAGTCAAACCTAAAAAAATACTATTTTTCAACACAAAATAAACATATTATCAAAATATATTCAATGTAATATTTAGTGAAACTAATTTCGTGTTATAAATGTGGGGAATTAACTATTTGTCACTATTAGATTTGTCAATTATCCAAATACCTCTCTTAGTTTTGCTCTTTTTTTTTGCCCTTCTAAGGTGGTGGCTTCTTAACTATTTGTCATTTTTGCCCACATAGCAACCCAGTGTAAAATTTGATGCGAGACCCACTTGTCAGTCTCACAACTCTTCTCTTTCTCTCTTCCTCCGGTCCGACCAGTCACGCCAGCTGCCGGCGCTGCTCTAGCCAGCCCCGTCTTCATCCCCTTCATCGATCCTCGACGGTTGATGGCTACAACGGCGACCATCCTCTCCGTGGCGGCGGTGGAGAGCCGATGCTGGCCACGGCCATGCGGCGGAGAGGCCCAGGTGGCCATATCGATGAGAATGGAGTCATCGTCGTCAGCGAGCAAGGGCGGTGAGAAGAGGGCGCATGCGGCGACGAGGAAGAGGGTGGCCGAGACGAGGAGGCTGGCGAGGAAGGAGAGCAGCCATCGCTGGTCACCCGACGACCACCCGAGCCCCTAGCTCTTCCTCATCTCGACGATCGCTCGAGCCCCAAGCTCTTCCTCATCCTAGGCGATCTCGAGGAGCCCGTCCGCCGCCGTCCCATGGTCCCGCCCCCATGGTCCCACCGACTCTCCACCGTCGCTGCCAAGGGGAGAGCCGCTGCAGCCGAGGAGAGGGCCACCGCCGTCGGGCGCCCGTGGCCAGCGCTGCCGCCAAATCGCCATCGTCAAGAGGAAGATGACAGGGCTGGCCAGAGCAGCGTAGACAGCAGGCAAGGCTGGCCGGACCGAAGGGAGAGAGGAAGGGGAGAGTTGTCAGACTGACAAGTGGGTCCCACATCGACTTTTACACTGTGTTGTCACGTTGGCATGTCACGTGAGCAAAAGTGATAAATAGTTAAGATGCCATCACCTTAGAGGAAAAAAAAAGACAAACCTAAAAGAGGTATTTGGATAATTGACAAATCTAATAGTAACAAATAGTTAAATTCTCCTATAAATATTGCTAATTTTTTTCATAAACATGATCAAACATAAAAAATGATTTGACTAAAACAAGTCAAATGACTTAATATGTAACGGAGGGAGTAGCGAATATGAGTAGACCCCACCTGCCACGTCGAGCTGACCTCATTTGCTTGCTGCTGCTCCTCTCCTCACTGCAACACTGCACTGCCCCCCGTCTTCACCTCACCTCGGCCGCTCGCCAGTCGCCACCTCGCTTTTCCCCACAAATCGCTCCGTCAAATCACTCCAAATCTCCAATCCTGCCGCCTCTCCCTGAATCCCATCTCGCTGCGCCGGCGACGGAGGAGGAGGAGGCGCCGCTCTCCGCCGCCCGCCCGCGCCCCTCGCGCTGGCAACGAGGTGAGGACAACAGTGTGTGTTTCGTCCCGTTGGGGGTAGTGAGGGGCAAAAGAGTAAACTCGCGCCGCCGAGTTCGCGCGGGAAACCCGGAGCAGCAGAGGCCGCGCACCCGCGCTTTCCCTTTCCCTTCTCTCCGCGCGCCCTTCCTCTCCCTTGCGCGCCTCTCTCTCTCTCTCCCTTGCGGAGGGGCGTGGTGTGGCTGGGTTTCCCCTCGACCCCTCCTGCTCGGAAGGTGTGGCTCGAAAGTTTGGGGAGATGGATTTTGGGGGTTTTGAATTTTGATGTATGCGCGGTGGGGTGTGTCCCCGTCTTGAGCGTAGTTTCTGGGATTCGAGGCATGTTTTGCTGGATGCATTGGCCCTATGGCGTCTGGGACTCTGGGTTGAATGGAAGGCCGGATGGCTTCACTCACATTGTTGTTGTGGTGTTGTAGCAGATGACTCAAGCCGGACGGGCCGTGATTGCTCCCATAAGTCATAACTGATTGGTTGATGGCGTCTCTATTCTTAATCGTGCTTTTGATATGTTATTCGATAGGAAAGGATGTTCTTTAGCAATGGCCCATGGATCAAGCAACCTCGGGGGCTTCCACTGCTAAGGACCTTTTGTCATGTGGGGTTGACATTATCAGTGACCTTGAGTCTGTGTTCAGGATTTGTGCTTGGTTGGGATGACAAATTGGAGAAAATGTGTTACACCTTAGTAACAAATCTAGTTTAGGATAGCCATACATGGTACATATGCCTATTGAAGGTAGTTTACGGATGTATTCCCTTTTTTTTCCCCTGCTTTGAACACAAGTCCATAGCTTAGGAAACAACCACTGTGTGGAATTTCTATCAGGATCATAGGGGCCTTATTACCTGGAAACGACCAACTTATATGTACTTTCTAAAGATCACATTACTGAAATATGAATGTGTTCTTGAATATGTTTACTCTCTAAAAGCCTAACATGTGAAAATATGGCTACCAAATGCCTGCCATTTCGCAATGATCCAGAAATTTCTTATATAAAAGTGTTGCTTTATTCAAAAGCACATCAACACTGAATTTCATTTGTCACCCAGCTTTGGGGATTAGGTAAATGAATCAGCTTTAGTTGTGATGTTGGGGGTCCATGAAAGATTGGACAAAATTAAATATATTGGACCTTTGCCGAGCAAGGTTCCGATTCTCCCGTGGACTGTGGTAGTCTTAGTCATCTTGCTTAGATTTGTGCAACACATGGATTGACTGGTTATGCTGTATCGTAATGTCATGGTTTCGATTCATCCTAATCTTTTGCTAATTACACTACATTTATTTTACCATGTTTTTCTTTTCAGCCATTAGTCCCTGTTCACTGAATTCCGAATGTAGATGGTGTACACATTGTGATATCCAACTAACATAAATCAAGAGAATTTTAGTTGAATCACACCTTCATGTTATGTCATACATAGAAATATCGATGGGCATTGAGTTTTGTTTGCACATTGCACTTGTAACTAATTTGTAATTTCTCTAGACCACTTAAGCTTATGTGCAATCATTTTGGATTGTTTCTTTCATCTGTGTTCAAATTTCAAATGCACACACAAAATTCTCTATGCCATCTCTGTCATGTAAAAAAACTAACATATGTAACATGTCTGGAATCACAAAATACTATACAGATGTTTACAACGCAAATTCCACTTTCATCAATAGCTGTCAGTTAGTATATTTTGCAGAGAGTGTGTGCTAGACAGCTACGCTTGTTGCAGCTTATGTCATAACATCAAATCATTAGTTTCTTTTTGTTCATTCTATTTTCTTTGCTTTGAGTTGTTGTACTCCTATATGCTAACAATTGAAAACATGTTCCAAATTGCAAATTATGTCAGTTTCAATTACCATATGATTTAATCAACACATACCTACCACCTCAACAACTTTCACCTGCTTTGTATTGACTTGCATGTGTTCTCATCGGAGTTCTTCGTCATCATAGTCTTGCATTTTAGTCGTCATGACTGACAAGTTCACTCTTACTCCATTTGGTTGTAATTTTTACTTAAAACAGGGTGTTTAGTTGTTAAGCAATGCAACATCCATTTCTTTGTATAGGTCCACATTTAATGCATACGACAACCAACTCCACTAACAAGATCGGTTGCGTCATTGTTTCATAGTGGTGGGGCTGTCCAAGCTACTAGTAGATCATGAAGCCTGGTTGTTTTCCTATATAAGGATTGGTTTTAGATCCTTGGGAAACTTGACCTCTGCATGGTCATGCAAGTTATGTGTATAGTGGCAGTACTTTATAGTAACCTTGTGTAATGTCTCTTGTATCAGATATTGTTTGATTTCAGATTCCTACTATCAACTCAGTATGATTGCTTGCACTTAGCTTTCCTGGCCACCCTTTTCCGTAGTACCTTTGTTAGTGAGTTCATGTTTCTATTCTCACTTTCAGATAGAATCTCTGAACATAGGTTTTTCTCTCAGAAGCCAGAAGATTTAACAATCTAAATAGTTTGTTTATTTTGAGTTTGGTTTTCTACATCTTATCATAATTTACAGAGTTTTCCATTCACTTTTACAGCTTCTAACTATGGTTGCCACATGTATATCAAATGTAGCATCATGGGAGGAATCCATTGCTGCTCTTGGACCAGCAAAGGTATTCATAACACACCACCTCTGCAAAATATGTTTTAGCTAGTGGTATCTGTGAATTGTTAGGATACAGGCATATAGTAGCATTTTTACATTGCACATTGGAGTTGGGTAGTGGTGTTTCATGATGTTTTAGCAGGCATGTGCCTTTTCTTTGGTCGTTCCGTCTTATAGTGTTATGTTTTAAATTTTGACAACTCAGGTAAGTTCCAAAAAAGCCTAAAGCTACAAAATACATGCAGAGCTCTGATTTTAATTCAATAATCTTGAATCTGATCATAAGAATGAAAAAGGGCAGAACATATGCTAAAAAGGGTAGCTATCTTTGAGGTTCATGTTCTTGCTATTGAAACAGACAGCTCACTTATACTTCAGGTCAATTTAGGAATTAGGATATTTTGAGTATCTATCTGGATAATATAAACAACTTATTTCTTCTGGTGAAAAGGCAGTTCACAGGATGAAAGCTGCTTCCAGTTTATGTCTAGCAGTGAGCTAGTTGCCCTTTACATTTGGATGATTTTCCTGTTAGCATTTAGCAACCATGATTGCATGAGATAGCTGTTAGTTGTTAATTTTAGCAGTTAAAGCTGAATAAGGTTCCAATGCATAAATTGTTGAGGAATGATNGAGGACATCATGATGTAGGTGAAGCTTGAAGTGATTCCCTTGTTTTTTTTTAATGTCCATCTTGCTGGTCAGATCAGCTTTTATTTCAATGCTAGGACTTGCTTGGTCAGTTGGCATTAATTTCATGTTTTTTGCCTCTCAAGTGTTACTGGGTATACTTTCATGTGTATTCTGAATTCTGATATAAGTTTAGGCATTCTACAAATCAATATAAGATTTTGAAAATGAAGATCTCAGATCAAAGTTACTCCCTCCGTTCCAAAATGTAAGGATTTCTAGGTTGTTTAACAAATGCTAAGGTTAGGTCAAAAGAATCCTTTTTAGTCATTTCAGTTGTCAATTTTGGAATTTTGAATTGCTTAGGTTCCCTTTCCAAGCATGTGATTGGCGTTGGAATCATTGAAATGATAGGAATCAGTGCAGGAATCCTTATATTGTGGTACAAGATTTGAATCCTAGAAACCCTTATATTTTGGAACGAAGGGAGTAGTAGTGCACTTCAGTTCTCTCATGTACTGATCGTATGCTCATGTTAATGTTTTGACTGATTTCCTGAAAGAAGATTCTGCACCATCTTAGCTCTATCTGTTTATGGAATCTTTAATCATAAGTCTGTAAACTTTTTCCAGAACTTCGTATGATAATCTGTCTACACATGTTCTATCCTAGGCACAAGTTTATGACTTCTTTATCGCAAGCAATTGTGTTGTTTCTTTGGAAATTAATAGATGGCATTAGCCTAAGGCATAAGTTTATGACTTCTTTGTCAACTACAAGCAATAGTGTGCTTATTGCCTGCTAATTTTCAAGGTTATTTCATGCTAGACATGATAAAGTTAGTAGGCCAATGTTCTTCAATTATCAAATGCCAAGGCATTTACTCATTTACTGCAGAAGTACTGCAGAACCTAACAACGTAAGCTCTAACAAAGTAATCAAGCGTACTCATGGTAGTCAACATTTTGAGATTTGTCTATCACACATTTCTTGTTTAAGGCCCTTTCATATGTTTACTAGTCCCACTAACATAAAAGATAGAAACAGTCAATAGACCAATTTGATTTACGCTAATTTTAGTGTCCAGATGATCTGGGAATTTTTCTTCATTGTATGCATCCTATGTAATGAAGGGTTTGTTAATCCATTAGTTCCCCCCTTGTTTTTCGTCTGATCTTGACCTCCAGCTCCAAGCTCCAATATCTGTTAAGAATGCAAACAGCAAAAACTGATATAGATTGATTTGTGTTGGAGATCTTACATTACCCTTGAAAGTCCAATCTTCCTACTAGGGCCATGTCACTATTACAACAACAAAAAGGATGCAATGATTGCTCATGATTTTGTTTCATGATTGGTTCATGCAACTATTGTGGTTATACCAATATAGTAGATTCATAGTTAATTTGTATGTGCTCTTTACCAGTTATTACCGGCGTGCCTGGGGTGATCTTTTTCCTTGCATTGCATTTCCACTTCCATTTTGCAATTTTTGATATCACGGAAATAACTAAAAATAGCAGATAATCTATATTGATCCAAGGCAAGTGATCCATGATATATATGAACCTTACCACTGCAATGTGAGCAACAATATGCAATTGCATTTGATGCACTAACCTGATCAACAACGTGCTGATCTTCTATTGTACAACCTTAGACCAGTACTTGTATATCAACATTTTGATAACATGTGATGAGCTTGTTGAGGCGAAGGTAAAAGGGAAGGAGCAGGGCTGTACCTTCCTCCCCTGTACTTAGCCTGAGGTTGATGCCATTATATATGACATTGTAGAGCATTGCAACAGTACCCACTAACCCAGGAATCCTCTGTACTGTCAAACTTGGCTGGCACTTGCACATGTTATTAGTTGTTTTGGTGCATTTGGTTATTTGCATTGGATACACGATATTTTCCTAATAGGTTGTCCTGCAGTCCAACCTAATACATAACCTTTTTTGACTGTTTCCTCCTTTCTGCCAGCAGAAGCGACCCCCATATCTCTGTCCTAGCTTGTTTATCTTTGATGCCAACCGATGGTGTCTACTGGTCCCTACATGTTTATCCAAATTGATCTTGGATATGCTTATATAATCCTAGAGTTACTGCCTAGATGATGACACCACATCACTGTTTTTTTTTCTTCAAGAGATTGCTACTATTTTTTTTGTGTGTTTAGCACAGACAACCTCATTATGCATGTATATCATGATAAATGTTTTTTCACTTTGGTACTGGAATTTGTTGCAATCTCTCTGCAAAGGTTTCACATTGTCGCATTCTGTTATTGCAGGGCAATGCATTGCCATTGGTGGGTGGAGTCAAGGTTGGCTATTGTAGCGAAAGGCAAACTAGAGGCTGTCTTGTTGCAAAGATGTGGTGGGTCCTTGATTACACTGCGTGCCTCCCAGGCCTCACCACCATGAATTGTCCATCTATGTCCTCCCAATCCAAGCCCCAGCTTGGCAAATCCTCGTAAGAGGAGTTCCTTGTTCTGCACGTGCCCATCGACCACTCCTGCAAACTGTTCTCCTGCCAAACGCGGTTGAACTCATCAGTGCTTTTTCCATCATGGGATAGCACTGGTGATACCTAACTATATATATTTAGCATATAGTTTCTCACCTCATAGGACCATCCTATTTTCGCCTCTATTAACCGGCTTGGTTTTGCTGTGCCTTTTGTTTTGGCGAGTGCATTGCATTGTGATTGCAAGGTTGCAGTATTGCCAGAATGAACTGTACTTGAAGTGCTAATTGATTTGCTGATCTGATCCCCATGTGACACCTCGTGCCTGCTAATTTTTGATATTGCCCTTGAGATGGGGGCACCAGCTTCTTTCGGTGGCTATAGTGCTGTTTCTAAATTGGAAATGCTGGATAAAGTGGCCTTATTATTCATCCCTTCCTAACATCATTTGGCGCCATTGTGTTGTTCCATCTATTCCAGGCATTATTTTGCCTATATTTTACAGTAATATTTGACTCAGTTTTGCCCAATGGAGACATGGAGTAGTTACAGCCTATTATTTTCATGTTCCTCAGGGTTGTCCCATGGAGTAGTTACAGCCTTACAGGCTAAGTATCATTGTACTACACAATGCAATGCATCTTCCTTCCCAGTAGCTGGGTTTCTCTCTTTGCCATGGATGTCATCTCAGTCTCAGTCTCAGCCTTAGCCTCCTGCCTGTCTGTTCTGCTTGTCTTTCACTACAAAGGTCCATACTGTCACCTGCACTGTACTGCTCTAAGATCTGGTTCGTCCTGTGTGTGACCAGCAAAATGGGCTGGAGTTATGTGTACTTGACCCGACATCTGACAGAATGTGTTGGAGCCCTACGGATTCTCTTCTTTTTTACGGTTCCACCAGCAGATGGCTCGTGTTGATTTGCATGATACGTTGTGGCCTGCCCTGGCTGGCGAAGCCTATGCCAGGCCAAGCCTGTGTTGGAATTGATATAAGGGTCTTAGTCCATATGAAGATTAACTTTTTGAAAAATCATAAAAGCTCACCTCATGGGATGACATGCATGTGATGTTTAGTACCACCTTGCTTATTCTAGGAGAAGGAAACCTTATAAGGGAGGATGCTCTCATGGCCATTTGAGACATGTGTGGTGAAGAGAACAAGAGGAACACACGCACATGCTCGCTTGCTTGGTTTGGCCAGGCGACACGTGAAAAATTGGTTTCTCATCCTTACGTGGATGTGGCTTCTTTTTGCAGTTTTGTTTTGCTGTAAAATTCGGTTTTGTTTTTGGAAACACTCCGAATAATCCTGTTTTGCTGTTTTTGGAAACACTCCAAATAATCCTATTTTGCTACAAAATTTGGTTTTGTTTTTGGAAACACTCCGAATAATACGGTGCGTGGAGCGGCGTAGAGTCCAGATAAGTTACGCGCTTGTTTTTGGAAACACTCCGAATAATCCTGTTTTGCTGCAAAATTCGGTTTTGTTTTTGGAAACACTCCGAATAATACGGTGCGTGGAGCGGCGTAGAGTCCAGATAAGTTACGCGTGACTTATCTGGTTCGGTTACGTGGAGTGGAGATTGCGCAGGCGTCAGTTTTATTTTTGAAAACACTCCGAATAATCCGGTGCGTGGAGCGACGTAGAGTCCAGATAAGTCGTTTTTGGAAACACTCAAAATTCGGTTTTGTTTTTGAAAACACTCCGAATAATCCTGTTTTGCTGCAAAATTCGGTTTTGTTTTTGGAAACACTCAAAATTCGGTTTTGTTTTTGGAAACACTTCGAATAATATGGTGCGTGGAGCGGCGTAGAGTCCAGATAAGTTACGCGCGATTTATCTGGTTCGGTTACGTGGAGTGGAGATCGTGCAGGCGTCAGTTTTATTTTTGAAAACACTCCGAATAATCCGGTGCGTGGAGCGGCGTAGAGTCCGGATAAGTTACGCGCGACTTATCCGGTTCGGTTACGCGGAGTGAAGATCGTGCAGGCGTCCTGATCACACGTCCTGATATCTCTCTCTATAAACCGAGCCGTCGCTTCCTCGCAAAAACACGTGAAATCAATCTAGGGTTTGCCTCCTCCTCTGTATTGCGCTATCGCTCGTAGTCTACTCCGTTCCGCTCGACGGCGTGCACTGGCGATCGAGAGAGCGAGTCTCCAAAACCTTCGCCTTCGACATCTTGCACCGGGAGAAGGCGATAATAAGGTTTTTGGGAAGCGCTTCGCGCGACTGCTTGCTGATCTTCCACGACGGCTCGTCTTCTCCTACACTCGAGGGCTACGCACCGACGACAACACCCGACACCGCGCGTTGTTCCTTGTCAACTCGATCCGCAGCCGATCGTCTAAAACCCTCGGTACATGTTCGTCATGTTTAGCATATTAGATCTGTTCATGTTTTACTGTCTTTTTTACATGTGTAGATCATATGATGCAATTATGCTAGTTTATGTCTTCATCAATGTCATGATTTATTTATGGAATAAATTAAATCAATATGTGCTTATATATTCAACAATCCAAAAATCTTATTGTAGGCACTGTGATTTTACTATGACTGGTTTTGCCGATGCACTGAGGCCGGATAAATTCACCGGTGCACACTTCAAGAGATGGTAGATCAGGGTCACTGTTGCTGATAGCTATGAGATGCTTCTGGGTTAGTAATGGCAAACCTGAAGAAGTTCTTGATGCTGAAAAGCAGAAAGAATTCGAGAAGGCCACTACTCTCTTTGTGGGATGCATTATTAGCGTTCTTAGTGATCGTCTGGTCGAGATGTACATGCACATGACCGACGCCAAGGAGTTGTGGGATGCGCTGAATACCAAATTCGGTGCTACTGATGCTAGCAATGATCTATACGTCATGGAGCAGTTTCATGACTACAGGATGGTTGACAACCATTGTGTAGTTGAACAGGCTCATGAGATATAGACCATGGCTAAGAAACTCGAACTCCTTAAGTGTGTCTTACCCGATAAATTCGTGGCTAGGTGCATTATTGCGAAACTACCTCTTTCATGGAGAAGTTTCGGTACTGCACTCAAACACAAAAGACAGGAGTACTCCGTTGAGGGGTTGATAGCGTCTTTTGATGTTGAGATGAAAGCTCGGGAAAAAGATGTTGCATCTAAGGACGATGGTGGGCAGTCTAGTGCCAATGCGATGCACAAGGCCCCGAACAAGAACAAAGGGAAATTCAAAGCCCAACAGACCACCAACTTCAAGAAGAAGAAGAAGAAGAAGAAGAAGAAGAACAATAATCCAAATCAGGATGAGAGAACTTGCTTTGTGTGTGGCTTGTCTGGTCATCTGGCCAAGAAGTGTCCACAACACAAGGGGATGAAGGCACCTGCAGGGCAGACTTCTAAGTCTGCCAATGTGACAATTGACAATACTGGAGATGGAAACGGGTACGGTAATTTACCTACTGTTTTTTTAGTTAATCAGTCTACTAACTGGTGGGTTGATACAGGGGCCAATGTACATGTTTGTGCTAGCATCTCATTATTTTCTTCTTATCAGGTCACAGGGATTCCTCCGTCCTAATGGGGAATGGGTCACATGCTTCTGTTCATGGTGTTGGCACGGTAGATCTGAAGTTTACTTTGGGAAAAATCGTGCAGCTGAAGAACGTGCAACATGTCCCTACTATCGACAAAAATCTCGTTAGTGGCTCCCGCCTATGTAGAGATGGATTTAAGTTGGTGTTTGAGTCTAATAAAGTAGTTGTATCTAAACATTGATATTTTATTGATAAAGGCTATAAGTGCAGAGGCTTGTTTCGCTTTTCCCAATCTGATTTTTGCAATAAATCTGTGAACCATATATGTGGCAGTGTGGATGATGAGGCTAATGTTTGGCACTCACGTTTATGTCATATTAATTTTGGCTTGATGTCTCGGCTTTCCAGTATGTGTTTAATTCCTAAGTTTTTCATTGTCAAAGGTTCTAAGTGTCATAGTTGCGTGCAATCAAAACAACCCCGCAAGCCTCACAAGGCTGCCGAGGAGAGAAACTTGGCACCTCTAGAACTCCTACATTCAGATCTTTGTGAAATGAATAGGGTGTTGACAAATGATGGAAAACGATACTTCATGACGTTGATTGATGATGCTAATACATTTTGCTATGTGTATTTGTTGAAAACGAAAGATGAGGCTCTAGACTATTTTAAAATTTACAAGGTAGAAGTTAAAAACCAACTTGACAGAAAGATAAAAAGACTTAGGTCTAATCGTGGTGCAGAGTTTTTCTCAAACAAAATTGACTTATTCTGTGAGGAAGATGGAATCATACATGAGAGATGTCTCCCTATCCTCCTGAGTCTAATGGGATTGCTGAAAGAAAGAACCGCACGCTGACTGACTTGGTGAATGTCATGTTAGATACCGTGGGACTACCTAAGACATGGTGGGGGGAGGCATTATTGACCTCAAATCATGTATTAAATAGAGTTCCTAATAGAAATAAGGACAAAACACCATACGAGGTATGAATTGGGAGAAAACCATCACTTTCTTACTTACGCATATGGAGGTGCTTGGCGAAAGTTAATGTACCAATAACGAAGAAGCGTAAGTTTGGACCTAAGACTGTAGATTGTGTCTTTCTGGGATATGCTCAACACAACATTGCTTATAGATTTTTAATAGTTAAATCTGAGGTACCTGACATGCATGTTTATGGAGTCTTGTGATGCTACCTTCTTTGAGAGCTTTTTTCCAATGAAAGATACATATAGTTCTTCTAGCCAACCTTCTGAAATAATTCCCAACTCAATCACACCACCAAAACAAATTGAACATACACACGAACTTATCACTGAGGAGAATGATAGTGAAGCCCCTCGGAGGAGCAAGAGACAAAGGACGACTAAGTCTTTTGGTGATGATTTCACTGTTTACCTTGTGGATGACACTCCTAAGTCAATTTCAAAAGCATATGCATCTCCTGATGCAAACTATTGGAAGGAGGCTGTCCGTAGTGAAATGGACTCCATAATCACTAACGGGACTTGGGAGGTGACAGAGCGACCCTATGGCTGCAAATCTGTGGGGTGCAAATGGGTGATCAAGAAGAAGCTTAGGCCTGACGGTACTATTGAAAAGTACAAGGCTCGGCTAGTTGCAAAGGGCTATACTCAGAAAGAAGGCGAAGATTTTTTTGACACTTACTCACCTGCGAGTGCTATTTTCCCTGGCAGCCTCACATGGTCTTCTCATTAATCAAATGGACGTTAAGACAACTTTTCTTAATGGAGAGCTAGATGAGGAGATCTATATGGATCAACCTGATGGGTTTGTAGTGGAAGGTCAAGAAGGCAAGGTGTGCAAATTGTTGAAGTCTTTGTATGGTCTGAAACAAGCTCCTATGCAATGGCATGAGAAATTTAATAGAACATTAACATCTGTAGACTTTGCAGTTAATGAGGCAGATAAATGTGTATACTATCGTCATGGTAGGGGTGAGGGAGTTATTCTGTGCTTGTATGTTGATGACATACTCATATTTGGGACAAATCTTGAGGTGATTAATGAGGTTAAATCATTTTTGTCTCAAAATTTCGATATGAAGGATTTGGGAGTAGTCAATGTTATCTTGAACATTAAGCTAAATAGAGGTGAGAATGGGATTACACTCTTGCAGTCCCATTATGTGAAGAAGATCTTGAGTCGTTTCGGCTACCTTGATAGCAAGCCCCCTTCAACACCTTATGATCCTAGCGTGTTGTTTCGCAAGAACAAGAGAATTGCTAGAAATCAATTAGAGTACTCCCAAATCATTGGCTCACTTATGTACCTAGCTAACGCAACTAGGCCTGACATCTCCTTTGCTGTGAGCAAGTTAAGCTGGTTTACCTCTAACTTGGGAGATGATCACTGGCGTGTGCTTGAGCGAGTGATGCGCTATCTAAAAGGTACTATGGACTTGGGGCTTCACTATACCGGGTATCCTGCGGTACTGAAGGGATATAGTGATTCTAATTGGATTTCTGATGTTGATGAGATCAAAGCCACTAGTGGATATGTCTTCACACTAGGTGGTGGTGTTGTTTCATGGAGGTCTTTCAAACAGACCATTCTGACGAGGTCAACCATGGAAGCAGAGCTTACGGCACTAGATACTGCTACTGTTGAGGCAGAATGGCTGCGTGATTTACTCATGGATCTGCCTGTAATTGAAAAACCGATGTCGGCTATTCTTATGAGCTGTAACAATCAAACTGTAATTGTCACGGTGAACAGTTCTAAGGATAACATGAAATCGTCTAGACATGTGAAAAGACGATTGAAGTCTGTCAGAAAGTTGAGAAACTCTAGAGTTATAACATTGGATTACATCTAAACAGCTAGAAACCTAGCAGATCTCTTCACGAAGGGACTATCACGGAATGTGATAAACAGTGCATCGAAGGAGATGGGTATGAGACCCATGTGAGTTATACTATGGTAGTAATCCAACCTATGTGATCGAAGATCCCGTGAATTAGGAGCTGTGAAGAACAAGCCATTAGTTAACTGTAGCGCCCGTTTTGTCGTGGCGTTAGCGGGAAAACCTATTTGATAAAAACCCTAATTGCGAAAATTGTTCTTCGTTCATGCTTCACGTGTGTGCCAAGGTCTCGTCTCCCTCTCTCTACTCCCTGTTTAAATCCCGGAGAAAAAGTCCCAACTCAAAATTCAAATCTGAACTCCAAATCCTCCGAAATCAAAATCGTCTAAAAAAGTCTAGTTTGTGTCCCTCTACTTTCTTGGGCCGCCTCTTTTTCGGCTGGCCTGTTTCTGCCTCTCCTCCCCTCGGCCTCTTTTCCCCTCCCTCTTGGGCCGCGCCGGCCCGGCCGCGTCGGCCCGCTCCCGGGCACGTGCGGCGCACGTGCCGCGGTAGAGCCCGGCCGCGCAGAGCGCTCCTTCTCTCTCCCTCACGCGTGCTGCTTCCTTCCTTCTCTCTCTCTCTTTTTCGCAGCGCCACCGCCGCCATGGATCCCCGTGCCGCGCCGCTCCAAGCCGCTAGCGGCCAACCCGGGGTGTGGAGCTCGCTCTCCCGCCCGTGCCGCCCTAGAGTGGCAAAGTCCACTCCCCCCTTTCCCCTCTTCCTCTCCCTCTTTTTCCCTTCTCGGCCCGACGATGACTGCCGCCGCTCGGGCGCAGCGCCAGCGACCGTGAGCTCGCGTGCGTGACCGCGCCACGTTCCTTCCCCTCGCAGCCAAAGACCGAAGCCACTATAAAGCCATGCCTCTCCCCGTTCGGCCGCTCTCCCTTTCCTCCACCAAAAATCGCCGCTTCGCCGCCGCGCCATTGCCGCCGCCTTCGCCGTCCGCCGCCGAAGCTCGTGGACACGAGACGCGGACTCCGGGCGCTCCCTTCCTCCTCTTCCTCGGCCCGAGGCCGAGACGATCACGTCTTGCGCCGCCGGCCGCTCTTCACGGCGAACCGCCTCCCCACGGTAATGCTCCCTCTGTCCCTTCTGTCGTCCCTCTCTCCTCCTCATCAGACCATAGGGTAGTGTCGCCGTCGTTCTCCCGCGCTAGTAGACACGGTGAAGCCACCGTTTAGCGCCGTCGCGATCGTCTTCGCTTGCCGCTTCGCCGCCACTCGGTGCCGAGCCCCTCGCGCTGTCGCCTGCACTCTCCGGTGTCGCTCCGCCCCTCCCGATGCTCGGGACGAGTTCGTGGACGCGTGTGGATGCTCCCCCTCCAAGGAATCGGGCCCTCGTCGCTCTGGTGAGGTTTTCCCCATCTCCTCGCCGGAGATGGCCGCCGCCGCAATTCATCGTCGCCGTCCATCCTTCGGCGGATCCGAGCCGTTGACTCCCCTTCTTTCGCTCCACTCTCTGCTCCGGTGCCCTCCTCCTCGCCGGACTCACGCTGCGCCGTCCTGATGCTCCGCCACCGTCGCGCGTCGTCGGATGCCGGCGCCCCCTTCTTCCTCCTCCCGCCGTTCGAGGTGGCGCCATGTCGGCGCCACGTGAGTGCCCGCCGCTGCTCCTCCCTCCGTCCCGTGCGCGCGGTCCACGAAAAGCCGTGAGGCTACGCGTGGGTCTGCCGCGCACGAGTCCACCCGATGCACCGGATCTGGACCGAGCTCACCAACCCTAGCGTCAACTCCCTCCGTGCATCTAGTCCTCGTGAGCCGGGTCGCCGACAGGTGGACCCCGCTCGGGACCCCGCGAGGTGGACCGCGGTCCACCGATCCGTCTCGCCCGCGTGGGCCATGCCACTGTCCGGCCCACTCGCCCTTTCTCCTCGCGCGCGTCTCGCCCGTGTGGGCCGTGTCGTCCATGGGCTGCATTCCCGCTCGGCTTTGGGCCGTCACCTCCCGCGCGCCGGCCTGTTTCGCTCGGCCGCTCGTGCCCGCTCTCTAGGCCGTGCCTCGCTGCCGGCCCAGCTGCCCCCACGCGCGTGCCCCGTTCGGCCGTGGGCCGCCCACGTGCGCACCGGCCCGCGTTGCTTGGCCGCGCCCGTGATTGCATTGAGCCACACCTAGCCGCCCAAAACAAAGTCCAATTTGCGTCCCTCCTCCATTTCTTTTTCCAAAGGATTTAATAATTCTTTTTCCTTTAGAGAGAAAATCAATTAATCTTAGGAAATCCATATCTTCTCAACCGTTCGTCCGATTGACTCCATCCAACTTTCAAAATACCTCAAAAATTGAGATCTATCTAATAGCACAATTAGTGGTCATTAATAGGGCTTCCTTTTGACCGTTGTGTTGAGTCGCCTCGTTTCGCGTGTAGCTTTGGAGCCATAAGACTCGCGGTGCACGGATTTCGAGGAGAAAGCTCAAGATCTTGAGCAAGGCAAGTCACCTTTGATCAATTGAACCCATAATTTGAAACTAAGTATTTCAATTCTCAAATTATGCATTCCCTAGGTTACACTTGGCAACTTGGCCGCGGTTTGCAAGATAGCCGGCAGGCCTGACCTACTTGTTGCATTTGACCCCCTTGATTATTGAATGACCTAAACAACCCTTGTCTCCTGTTATGGTTAAGCCTCGATATTCGTACCCCAGGTACGAGTACCGTGGCACTCCTCAAAATTTAAAATGATCAACTAGTTAAATCTTGGGTTTACAAAACCTTCGAAAAACCCGACACCTGGATCGGTGCCTTGAAAGTAATTGAGTTTCCAAAACTCGCAGTGGGGAGATGTATTGGAGGTACGGTTTTCTCGTACTCGCCTTAAGGACCGATTCCTTGGGAATTTCATCCAAACATAACATGTGCGACCACACGGGTGAATGGGACACCCCTGGCTGAGTAACTAGCTAGGCCAGGGAAATCTTGATGCCAAGGGACAAGTGGATTCGCCGGGGTGGTGTCGGGGAGGACCCCTGGGTTTCCTGGCACAGCATGGTCCGGGACCTAACCTAGTGTTGGTCCGTGGGACCCCTTCCGTTGGCATAAGGTGACCCTGAGTCGGCTTTCGAAATGCCTTGTCGTGAAAACCTCATAGTCGCCAGACGTGGCTGTTCCGCACGGGCTGGGTGACCCGGGTTAGTAACGTCGTGTGGGTAAAGTGTACCCCCTCTGCAGAGGTTAATAAATTGTTCGAACAGCCGTGCCCACGGTTATGGGCGGATGTGAGGTGATTCCTTAGCGTAGTTTTATTTGACTACTGCTTTATGAACTGCTGTTGGTGTAAGGGAATCCTTTCAAATGCTTGTCTTGTGGCTGTCGGGAACAGCCGGACTCGGGGAGTCCGTTTGACGATTGGAAGGGAGCCAATCGTGCAGATGAATTCAATCTATACATTTCACTACTCCGGCCAGATGAGATGCACCTTCCTCATCCGTGCCGTTGAGAAGCACTCACTTAGTTGCTTCTGAAAGTTTTAAACTAAGATTGAACACGAAAGAAACTAGCCCTTCCTTGAAGCTTGCATTAAACACTTAATTTCCCTTGGCTTACTGAGTACTCCTGTACTCACCCTTGCTCTATATAAATAACCCCCCAGTTCTCGAAGAAGAAGAGATGGACCCCGCTGATGAGGAGTTCTTCCAGGAGCAGGCAGGCTTCGAGCAGTAGTAGGGTTTCGGCTTAGCTCCCAAGTCATGCTTGTGGCTTTGGGCTAGTCTCCGCTTCCGCCTTTTTGTAATGCAGTTGCTAACTCCGAGTCTGTCCGCAGTTCCAACAATGGTTGTAACTCTACTCTTAATAAAGAGACCTCTGTCGCTGTGATATTCATTCTTCCTGTTGTACCAGCACTGTTTCCTGGGACTGGTACAGGATTACAGGTTAATTTGGATCGCCTTACTCTAGCTTTCTCCGGAGGCTAGTTTGGGGCGTGACATTAACTGGAGGAGAGTACCGTCCTAAAACCCTCTCTAAGTGAAGATGCATGTACTCTCATGAGCTGCAAAGCAGGTTGGCTATATCTTAATGCGTTCTGTAGGCTTTAATTAGCGAAGATGTTATCCTGCAGAGTATTCTTGAAAAAACGCAGTCTCAGGCCTAGATTCCTGCTCAAATTAGATATTACAAAAGCTTTCGATTCGATATCTTGGCCTTTCCTCCTGCAGGTTCTTGAGAAATTGGGATTTGGCCTAAGGTGGCTTGATCTTGTGTGTGGCCTTCTGGCATCTTCGTCAACTCAGGTTCTCCTCAATGGTAACCCTGGAGATATCATCCAGCATAGAAGAGGTCTTCGCCAAGGGGACCCTCTCTCCCTGATGCTCTTCATTCTTGTCATGGATGTCCTAAATTGGATGGTTACAAGGGCGTCCGATGAGGGGCTGTTACAACCCCTCTCTAGAACACCCATTCAGCATAGGATTTCTCTATACGCAGATGATGTGGCCCTCTTTCTCAGACCTGCTGCTGAGGACATCTCTTTGAAACTTAGTTTACTCCAATTGTTTGGAGATGCTTCAGGGCTGAGAACTAATGTTCAGAAAAGTAGTGTGATGCCCATCCGGTGCTCTGATGATGACTTGGCTATTATTCAGAATTTACTGCCTTGTGAAATCACGAATTTCCCTTGCAAATATCTAGGTCTTCCCTTATCTCTCAGGAAACTTACAAGGGAACAATTTCAGCCCATAATTGATAGGATTGCAGATCAATTGCCTGGATGGAAGGCTGAGCTAATGACACGGGCTGGCAGGGTTGTGCAAGTGCAGCATGTCCTAACAGCCATGATGATCTATCTAGCCATGGCTATTGATTTACCCCCCTGGGCAATTAAGGCCGTCGATAAAATTAGAAGAGGTTTCGTTTGGAGAGGACGCAAGGATGCAAAAGGTGGGCATTGTCTCATTGCTTGGCCTAAAGTTTGTCGGGCCAAGGAGCTTGGAGGGCTAGGAATCTCAGATCTGAAATCTCTTGGGGTGGCTTTGAGGGTAAGATGGTCTTGGCTGAAGAAATCTGAGCCTAATAAGCCTTGGGCCTGCTTGGCTCTTCAAGCAAGCAAGGAGGTTGAATCTCTCCTGTCCTTGGCCACATCTATTGAAATTGGAGATGGTGCTAATACCCTCTTTTGGAAGGATAATTGGCTGAATGGTGAAAGTATCCAGAACCGTGCACCCAACCTGTTCGCTCTTGTTTCAAAAAGAAGGGCTAATAAGCGCACTGTTTCATCTGCTCTTGATGACTACAAATGGTTGGAAGATATTCAGGGTGACATCTCTGTGCAGGCTGTTATGGAATACCTGGATCTTTGGGATGCCTTAGAAGATTTCGTGCTTCAGGAGGGGATCCCCGACAAGCATCTCCGGAGACTTTCTGGTTCAGGGAGATACACAGCTAAATCCGCCTATGATGCTCGTTTCGAGGGAGCCATCAGATTTGCTCCTTATGAACGCATCTGGAAATCTTGGGCGCCCCCTAAATGTCGCTTCTTCATGTGGTTGGTTGCTCACAATCGTTGCTGGACAGTAGATAGACTGGCCCGTCGGGGACTTCCTCACCCTGATCAGTGTCTCCTTTGCGATCAGGAGGAAGAGAACATCCAACACCTCCTCATTGGATGCGTGTTTTCAAGACAGTTCTGGTATGCCATCCTTCATAGCTTTGGGCTCGCAGCGCTTGCTCCACAGCCAATAGACTCCTTTTTTGACGCCTGGTGGGAGAAGGTGATTTGGACAGTGAGCAGTGATGTGCGAAAGGGCTTGAACTCCCTCATCATCTAGGCGCATGGACCATTTGGAAGCACCGAAATGACTGTGTCTTCAATGGTGCTACACCGAGTTTATCCACTGCCCTGCTGCTCGCTCGGGAGGAGGCTTTGATTTGGTCTTTGGCGGAGGCCAAGGGGTTGTTCCTGCTCCCAGCCCAGGCTGTTAGTTAGTGGGTTTCTGTTCTTCTATGGTCATGTCCTTTTCGCAGTTATAAGCGATTGAGTTCAGTTATTTTTGTAAGTGAGTGTGTGTGTGGCTGGTGTGTGTGTGTTTTTGGGGTGTGTTTGAGTCTATATACGACTCCTTTCTTTCTCCTATTAATACAATGATACGCAGTTCTCCTGCGTGTTTGAGAAAAAAAAACGCACCTATGTGAGCTTGACTGTTGGTCGCACTCTTTGGAGATTTTGGGTGAATCTCCTAGGAAGCTTACTAAGAGACCAATGAGTATGACTTATATGCTCCACCCGAGGGGTAGTCTACTGTACCAGATAAGACTCTGAGTGAAACTTATTTGCACAAGGCTTGCAATTCAAGGCGTAGTCCATTGTTCAAGTTGTAAGTAAGTGTAGCTTGGAGTTCTAGATGAAGTTCAACCTTAAATGGTCTCCATCGAACTGCTGGTATATAAACAGTACATTGAAAAAGGTAAATCTTTATGGGATTTTGAGATTTGGTGGGGGATTGTTGGAATTGATATATGGGCTTTAGTCCATATGGAGATTAATTCTTTGGAAAATCACAAAAGCCCACCTCATGAGATGACATGCATATGATATTTAGTATCATCTTACCTATTCTAGGAAAGAGAGACCTCCTTATAAGGGAGGATGCTCTCCTAGCCACTTGAGGCATGTGTGGTGGAGAGAACAAGAGGAACACACCTATGCGCTCGCCTGGCCTGGCCAGGCGATGTGCGTACGCAACATGCGCGTGAATGGCTCGCAAAAATTGTTTGCTGCAAAATTCGGTTTGTTTTTAGAAACACTTCGAATAATCCGGTGCGTGGAGCGGCGTAGAGTCCGGATAAGTTACGCGTGATTTATCTGGTTCGGTTACGCGAAGTGGAGATCGTGCAGGCGTCCTGATCACACGTCCTGATATCTCTCTCTATATAAACCGAGCCGCCGCTTCCTTGCAAAAGCACGTGAAATCAATCTAGGGTTTGCCTCCTTCTCTGTACTACGCTGTCGCTCGTAGTCTACTCCGTTCCGCTCGTTGGCGTGCACCGGTGATCGGGAGAGCAGGTCTCCGAAACCTTCGCCTTCGACAACCTGCACCGGGAGAAGACATCAATAAGGTTTTTGGGAAACGCTTCGCGCGACTACTTGCTGATCTTCCACGACGACTCATCTTCCCCTACGCTCGAGGGCTGCGCACCGACGACAACACCCGACACCGCGCGCTATTCCTTGTCAACTCGATCCGCAGCCAATCGTCTAAAACCCTCGGTACACATTCGTCATGTTTAGCATATTAGATTTGTTCATGTTTTACTGCCTTTTTTTACATGTGTAGATCGGATGATGCGATTATGCTAGTTTATGTCTTTAATGTCATGATTTATTTATGAAATAAATTAAATCAATATGTGCTTATATATTCAACAGCATGTGCTTTGTCACGATGAGTTTTGGCATGGTTGCTCTATCAAATGAATAGATGATGCCATTAGCCTGGAGAAGAGGCGTGGCGATGAAATCCATTTTAAATCCTAGGGCCCATGTCTAAGTGGATCATTTCAATAGAAATATAGCTTTAGGATTTACAGATCGATTGCTGACCTCTACCAGAGGTGTTAAAAAGAAAGGAGTGTATTCGTGTGGTTTGTGTTGTGAGAAAGTGTGTTATGATGTACTCTTTTCGTTCCAAAAAAATAAGCCTATTATAAGATATAACACATTTTAATACTACGAATCCAGATAAACTTTTATCCAAATTCATAGTATAGTATTAGGATATGTTATATCCCAAATTATGTTTATTTTTTTATGAGACGAAAGAAGTATGAAGTATATGTGTACGTGTCTTTCTTGTAACCGAGAAAAGAAATGACGTCCTTAGCCGCACCAAAAAATAAAACTGGTAAAATAAAGAAAATAAATGAGTAGGCCCTTGTGTAGAATAAACTACACTTCATGATTGAGTGTATCCTGGCCGGTTAGTTTCTTACGGTGGAATCTGCTATCTAGACTCGAAGTTTTAGATTCATATGGATGTTTAATTTATGACTAATTAATTATTTTTAAGTTGTAAGCGATATGTTCGTCAAAAATTAAACGCTTGTAGAGGTGTTCATATCGACACGCTGTGCATATACGTTTACGGGGCATGGGTGCCTGAGACTTGCTTTTGTCATGTGTTTTTCTAAAAGAAATACACGTCGGTGACACGTTAGTAGCAACGGAGCACAATATATTCATTTGGGGAAGGCGTTTCCGCGGCCTAACAAAAATACGTTTTTAGACTTAGAAAGCGTACTCCCGTGGCACATCAGGCGGCAAATGCGCCACCTGCCGTGCCACGTCACGCCTTACCGAAGCAACAAAGCCTCGCCTTTTGTCTACTAGCCCCCACGGCCCTACCCACCCGGCCACACCACGCGCCCCGCCTCGAAGCAACGCATTTGATTTCCGCCTCGTCTCGTCACGCCCCCGCGCCGCCGCGGAAGCCGGAGCAGCAGCCATGGCGACGGCGACAGCGGCGGGGACTCTCCCCTCCTTCTCCTCCTCGTCCGCCGCCGCGGTCCAGACCATAGCCCGCGCCCTCTCCTTGCCCCGCCGCGGCGGCGGGGGCCTCCTCCACCTCCGCCACCACCCCCTCGCGGCTGCCGCCACCCGGGGCCGGGGCCCGCTCCACCGCCTCGGCCTCCGCCGCCCGCTCTCTGACACCGCCTGCGCCTCCGCCGCCGGGGATAACGGGGTCGCTGCGGGTGGCCATGGGGGTCGGTACGACTACGACCTCTTCACCATCGGGGCCGGGAGCGGCGGGATGCGGGCCTCCCGCGTCGCCGCCTCCCTCTACGGCGCCCGCGCGGCCGTCTGCGAGATGCCCTTCGCCACCGTCGCGTCCGACAGCCTCGGCGGCGTCGGCGGAACGTGAGTGAACTTCGCCACCCTTCTTCGTAGGTCAAGTCGCACCCATTGTTCAGCGGTAATGCTTGTTTGGAATTCGGATGGTGTGTATGGTTTGCTTCTGATTGTTAGTTTAGGATTAGGATTTAGTAGCGAGGAGAGGATTGGACAATTTCACGCTCGATTCAGTGCTCTGTTATGATCAACGATCACTAGGAGTCTACTCTATGACTATAAGAACAAATTCTTATTCCCCATTCCTGGAGCTAATGATTTCAGAGGCTTTTATGGCATTCACTATAATGTTGTTCAATATAGAGATGATGATATGAGCTTACTATTAGGGTTACATACTTACATGAATGGCTCTCCATATACACAAGTAACAAAAAGTTAGAGAGCTCTGTCACGATGGCTGGTTATTATGAACCAGTTAACCTAACGTGTTTTCAGCTTTCCTGCTATATCTGTAATTTTCTTATAGCGTCTGCAGAGTGAATGCTTAGTATCTATAATTTGCTGATAGCATCTGTCTTCCGTTTCATATCCAATTGCAAAAACGTGCAAGTAAGCCATTTTTCCGTACTTCAGATGTGTGCTTCGTGGCTGTGTCCCAAAGAAATTGCTGGTGTATGCATCCAAATACTCTCATGAGTTTGAAGAGAGCCATGGCTTTGGGTGGAGGTATGGCACTGAGCCAAAGCATGACTGGAGCACTCTGATGACCAACAAGAATTTAGAATTGCAGCGCTTGGTGGGGGTTCAGACAAACATGCTGAAGAATTCAGGGGTCACTATAATTGAAGGCCGTGGAAAGGTTGGGAGAAATTTGTAAACTGGTTTAAGATTGCATATGCAATTTTGTTGAAAGAATTAATGCAGTAATGGTAGTGTGAGGATGTATTACCCTGTTCAAATTAATGCAGATTGTTGATCCACATACTGTCAGTGTTGATGGAAAGCTTTATACTGCAAAAAACATACTCATAGCAGTTGGTGGTCGGCCATCCGTGCCGGACATTCCAGGAATAGATCATGTCATTGATTCGGATGCAGCATTGGACCTGCCTTCAAGACCCGAGAAGATTGCAATAGTAGGAGGAGGTTATATTGCTTTGGAGTTTGCTGGCATTTTCAATGGCCTAAAAAGTGGTGTTCATGTTTTTATTCGACAGAAGAAAGTGCTAAGAGGCTTTGATGAGGAGGTGAGCAAGTATCTACTAGAAAAATAATTCGTTTTTGAACTGAAGTGTGTCATTCCTTGAGTTATTTTCTCATTCCCTGTGGATTTGTAGGTCAGGGATTTTGTTGCAGATCAGATATCTTTGAGGGGAATCACATTTCATACTGAAGAGACTCCTCAAGCAGTAACTAAATCAGATGATGGCTTGCTGACTCTGAAGACAAACAAAGGAAGCATAAATGGGTTCTCACATGTAATGTTTGCAACGGGACGGAAACCAAATACAAAGGTTAATATTATGCCAACCAAGTTCGTTTTGGGGCATACATTCATTTTCTGGATGCACACATCTTAATACAAACCATACCTTTGTAGAACTTGGGACTGGAAGAGGTTGGGGTCAAAATGGACAAGCATGGTGCTATTGTGGTATGTGTATTGAAACCAGGTTCTGTGTATTCTACATAGATTCTATACCTTATACTTAGTCTAACATTTTCTCAACTGTTAGATGATCATTAAGTGATATCTGAAATTCTTGGTCTATATATGTTGTTCTAGGTTGATGAGTTCTCTCGAACCTCAGTTGATTCTATATGGGCTGTGGGCGATGTTACTAACAGGGTGAACCTGACACCGGTTGCATTAATGGAAGGTGGGGCATTAGCGAGGACTATTTTTGGCAATGAACCTACAAAACCAGATTACAGGTATGTGTGTATATATTTTAATTATTTTTGAGTGTGTATATGTATATATAAGATCCATATAGGTATTTATTGATCTTGAACCTTGCAAATTTGATGCTTCAATTTGCCTTATTTGTGTCTAAAAACTGAATGTTCATGGTGAGCATTAACAAGAATTCAAGAAATACTAAATTATGCACCTTTGTAAACAGTTTTGTGCACACCATGCATTAATTCTCTTCTGTGGCAGTAGTGCATAAGTTTAAACACATTCATCGCCCCCTCCCCTTTCTTTCTTCACAATTCAAAATGACTAGCAAATCTGAAATATTTTGTTCAGTTCTCCATTTAACATTATAATTCAATAGTATAATTCTGTATACTATAATTTGGCATAACTGTTGTATTAAACTCTTTGATATGCATTTTTACAGTGCTGTGCCATCTGCGGTGTTTTCCCAACCTCCAATTGGACAAGTTGGACTTACTGAAGAGAAGGTATTATAAACTTACAAACTTGCAAACTTGCAAAAACACATGAGAAATTTAAGTAAACTATACACTTTTGTAGGCGATTGAAAAGTATGGAGATGTTGATGTTTACACATCAAACTTCAGACCTCTCAGGGCCACTCTTTCTGGTCTACCTGATCGTGTATACATGAAGGTTATCGTGTGTGCTAATACTAACAAAGTTCTAGGAGTGCACATGTGTGGTGAAGATGCACCTGAGATTATTCAGGTTTGTCGGTTCTTTATTCAATATTTAGTCATCTTTCCGTTCATGATTGCCTTAATATATTTGTGGGTGTACATTATTTTGACAGGGTATTGCAATTGCTGTAAAGGCTGGGTTGACGAAGCAAAACTTTGATGCCACCATAGGTGTCCACCCAACCACTGCAGAAGAACTTGTCACAATGAGAAGCCCAACTAGGAAGGTCCGGAGAGATGCTGCAGATGAGGTCTGCTGATCCCACAATTTACAAACCCATTGATATAAATAGTGTAGGGAAATGCTGAAAGTACAGGTTCATCTGTAGAACATCCTGTTTCATAAAATATATTTCGTTATGTTAATTTCTTGCCTTTTCAACTACAGGCAAAAATGAAAGATCAGGCCACAAGTCAGAAATAAATACGCTTGCTTCGCATAAATGAGTTAATCAATTGAAGTTAGAATTTCTCTCTGAGATTTGGATGATAAATTTTGTGGAACAATGGCTAAATGAAGAATGTTTTTTTCTGTTTATTACACCATCTGCTTCATTAACATCTTTGGCAGTTGTGCAACTAGAATGATTATTTTCGTTTGGTCATTGTACGAGCACCTAAATAAGTCATGAATTGGATTGTACATCCTAGAGAGAAATGGCAAAACTGTTTACTGTCCCAACATATTTTTCGCTATTTGCGATTTTCTTTTGAGGTGTTTGTGGTCCACAATCGTCTCTTTTGAAACATTACAAAGGATCATTAAAACAAATCTTTCTATATTTCCACCAAAATTATCTGAGAATTTAGTTTGAGTTCTATTGCCATGAGCTATCGAACTCTGATTTAGTTTGTGTTGCAGTCTGACCAGTCGATTTCTAACCGCGGAAACAACAGACAGATAACCGTATTTCAAGCAGCACCGGAGAAATCCAACCCACGGTTGCAGCCAGTGAAGAAGAGATGAGTTACAGCAAATGGCTAGCTATCTCGTATATTGCATGGTTTATAAGTTAATTATAGAAACCATAGAAACCAGCGCAAGTTCCTTTTTTTTTGCCTAACATGTTACTGAAAGAAATGCTGCAGATGTTGATGGTATTGCAGCATGAAAATTTTTGATCAAACAACAAAGTTCTTGAGTACCTTCTCCTCTACTGTTGACTGGTTTATGTACATGTGATCCGTCGATCAAGCATCCATCTATTTTGCTTCCAATTCCAGATATGTCGAAGTATATTATACTCTATGTGTGCCGTTTCTGAATGTAAATCGTGGTTGCAAGCTGTAATTCATTCATTCTTGGTGTGGTCCTCCTACACACTGAACCGTTTTGTTCCTGCTCTGGATGCTACTTTACTGCTTTGTGATCTCCTGGTCGCAGCAGCTTGCAGCCTTCCTAAAAATGCTAAAGAAAAACCAAAATTTAAATTTTAAAATTTAATTTTAGAGTTGATTTTAAAATATTTTGATCGTAGATTTTTTTCAGCATTGGCTTTTAAGTTGTTAGTTTTATACATAAAAATTATTTTATAATTGCTAATAAACGGTTATGGTTTTAGGTTTTGGGCAACCGACTAGCCTCTTGCAGTTTGAAGTTGGACTGATTCTGATGACCTGGTCAGCAAAAGCTACTTAAGGTGCCCGGTTGAGCTGATTAAAAAGTGATGCTTTTATTAGTGCATCAATATTTCTCCGTGATTTTTTTGTGTGTCGAACACGACACCTTTGCTGCTCGATGCTTCCAAGGGCAGAAACGCTCAAACGCACACTCATTGTTTGGATGGAAGCGTCGCCTCGGTGTTTCCGTTTGATTCTGGAATCTGGATCGATCTCACGGCTTCCATAACAAAGGCGACAAGTCCAAAGTCGTCAAAACCTGGGACCATAACGAGGAAATCGCTCACGGCTCCTGCAACGACCAAACCGGATTATAGCGAAAATTCCTACAACATCATCTTTATAACCTTATCTTTTTACTTATATTTATACTTATGTTTATGCTTATTAGCAAGCCTTATCTTATCTTTTTCTTATGTTTATATTTATCAGCCAAAATTTAAATTTTTAATCTTGATTTCGGAGTTTTTTCATCGTAGTTTATTTTTCAGCCTTTACTTTTAGATCATTAAAAACATATATAAAAGTTTTATTCACAAATTATTTTTTAAATATGTCGTTTCGATTTTTTTTTCAATATGCCAAACGATGAGCTGCTAGTATGTTTCAACTTCACTTCAATCATTTGGTCTACAGCTGATTGGCAAAAAAATTAATAATTTTGTAGGTAAAACTTTTATATCTATATTTATAATAATTTAGAAACCAATTTAAAAATAAACTATGATAAAAATAAACCTTAAAATAAAATTTAAAATTTTTTATATTTGAGGACGGAAATAATATGAATTTTAGTTCGGAGAAAATCCGTTCTTACAGGAATCTTAGTTTTTTAAAAAAAATGAGAGAAAAGGGAGAAATGACTCCCCTGCCCCCCTCTTCTCTCTCCTCCCATCACCCATTCACTCGCCTCCACTCCACTCCATTCCTCTCTCTCCGGCGGAGGCTCCGCCGGCATTCTCCCCTGCCTCGCCACACTACCTCCCCGCGCGCGGCGCCGGCGAGCAGTCCCGGAGGCACGGCGTGGGCAGCCTCCTCTCCTCTCCTTCCCGGCCCCGCCGTAGCCTTCTCCCCACCAGCGCGGCCTCCTCGCGCGCACGGCCGGCGCAGCAGGGTTTGGAGGGGGGCGACGCGGCCGGCCTCTCATTCCACCGGGCTAGGTTCGAATTCGAACTACGGTATCGCTTCTTCTCCCGTATCCCCTCCCCTCCTCTTCCTCTCTGCCACCCGATGAGCCGTCGAACGGTGGATTGGAAATCTATACGGGGTTAGGAGTGATTTCTTCCTCCCCACCTAACTACGGATTTCTTTGATGCGTGGTGTATGTGCTACACTTTGTCTTCTTTTTTTTTAAACAAAATGGCTGAACCCTCGTGCCCTGATGGCCCCTGATTTATTTTATCAAAATTGATGGTTTTTTTACCGAACACATGTGCTAATTTTCACTAATTACTGCGTGCTTCATATGCTAATCATTTGTAGCACTCTAATTTTAGGGTACCTAATTTCTTAAGGTGGATGCATGTCTTACTATGTGCACCATTTCATCCTTTTTTTTCTTTTTGCAGTTGAACAATGACTGCTCAGACCAAGAAGAGGGGCGGCGCGGAGAGCGGGAATGGCGGCGGTGGCTTGGGCCTTGCCGCCTTCATCGCCAACGGCGAGGATCTGGGCCCTATCATTCGCCACGCGTTCGAGTCCGGGAAGCCCGAGTCTCTCCTGCAAGGCCTGAGGGGGATCGTGAAGATGAAGGAGGTTGAGATTGAGGAGCTCTGTAGGGTCCACTATGAGGAGTTCATCCTTGCTGTTGATGAGTTGCGCGGCGTGTTGGTTGACGCCAATGAGCTTAAGGGTACGCTGTCCGGCGAGAACCTGCGCCTGCAAGAGGTTGCTAGCTCCCTGTTGTTGAAGCTTGATGAGCTTCTTGAGTTGTATTCAGTGAATAAGAATGTTGGGGAAGCCCTGGGGATGTTGAAGATCTGTTTGCAAGTCACTAGTCTGAGCCAGATGTGCAACAAGGACATTGCAGAAGCCAGGCTTCATTCTGCTTTGAAAAGTTTGGAGTTGATTGAGAAGGATTTTCTGCAAAATATTCCGCTAAAGCTTCTAAAAAATGTTGTTCAGAAGCAAATACCAATGGTCAAGCTGTACATTGAGAAGAAAGTTTGCAATGAGTTCAATGAGTGGCTTGTGTATATCAGAAGGACATCGAAGGAGATTGGTAAGGTTTCGATAAGCCAGGCATCCTTGGCTCATCAGAAAAATGAGAGAATACGTTCTCAACAGAGGGAAGCAGAAGACTGCAGCCGTATTGGGTTTGACGAGCATGCTTATGCCTTGGATGTGGATCTCATAGGTGAAGAGGAAGTATTGGAATTTGATCTTACACCAGTATACCGAGCATACTACATTCACACATGCCTTGGTCTTGGGGAAAAATTCCGAGAATACTACTACAATAATAGGCTTATGCAACTTAATTTGGACATGCAAATTCCCACGACACAACCTTTCATGGAGCCTCATCAGCACTTCCTTGCTCAGGTAGCTGGGTTCTTTATTGTTGAGGACCGTGTCCTTCGAACTGCAGATGGGCTTCTTTCTGATAGTCAGATTGAGACAATGTGGGGGACAGCTATTTCTAAGGTCACATCTATCTTAGAGGAACAGTTCTCTCGCATGGATGCTGCCAACCACCTCCTACTCGTAAAAGACTATGTCACTCTTCTGGGTGCAACCATGAAGAAGTATGGATACCAAACCACATCATTGCTTGAAATTCTTGAGAAGAATAGGGACAAATTCTATCAACTTCTTCTTTCTGATTGCCGGAAAAAGATAGATGGCATCTTCACTAAGGACTCATATGAGCAGATGATTATTAAGAAGGAAAATGAGTACCACATGAATGTTTCAGCATTTCAACTTGAACCCATTGGTGTAGTTCCGGATTTTCCATATGTCGCACCATTTTCCTCTTCAGTTCCAGATGCTTGCCTTATCGTGCGCTCTTTTATTGAGGATTCTGTGAACTACTTGTCATATGATGCTATGATTGACGCCTATGATGTGGTGAAAAGATACCTAGACAAGCTCTTGATTGAGGTACTAAATGATGGCCTTCTGAATTCGATACATGGTGGTGGTTTGGAGATTACACAAATGGTGCAGATTGCAGGAAATATTGCCATTCTTGAGCAGTCCTGTGACATGTTCCTCTGTCATGCTGCCCAACTTTGTGGTGTTCCTAGGCGTCTTCTTGACAAGCCTCATTCTGGTTTGACCGCTAGAGCTGTGCTCAAAGCCTCCCAAAATGCAGCGTACAATGGGTTAATAGCCTTGGCCAACTCCAAGATTGACGAATTTATGTTGCTTTTGACTAGCATCAATTGGACACCAGAGGAAACTCCAGAACATGTGAATGACTACATGAATGAGGTCGTCATCTATCTTCACACGTTAGTATCAACTGCACAGAATGTCTTTCCAAGGGAGGCCCTGTACAAGGTTGTTTGTGGTGCATTCAGCCACATCTCAGACTCTATAATGACGGTTTTTCTTAGTGACCGGGTGAAAAGGTTTAATGCTAATGCTGTCGCAGGTATTGACATTGACCTGAAAAAGTTAGAGGAATTTGCAGATGATAAATTCCACAGCACTGGGTTGTCAGAGCTGAGAAAGGAAACAACTTTCAGAGATTGCCTGGTCGAAATTAGGCAGCTCACCAATCTTCTGCTCAGCAACCAGCCAGAGAACTTCATGAACCCTGTAATCAGGGAGAAGAACTTTGGATCCTTGGATCATAAGAAGGTGTCCATCATCTGTGACAAGTTTAGAGATGCTCCGGAAAGCTTATTTGGGAGCCTTTCAGGCCGAAGTACAGTGCAAAGTGCTCGAAAGAAGTCCTTGGATGTGTTGAAGAGAAGGCTGAAGGATTTTAGCTGAGATTAGCTATCTTGTTGCATCAAAAAATAAGTTAGTGTTCCCTTGAAAAGACTGCTGCCAAGTGGGGGTTAGCCTTTTTAAATTTCTTTTACCCCTTGTAACCTCCGTAGTTCGGCAACTCATATGGAATTTATGTAGCTGTCATGGTTTGTATAGGTCAATTTTGACTGTTATGATGGGCAGTACTTGCATTCTCTCGTCATCTTAAAATTATGAACTTCCATGGCACTAGTATACTAAGGCTGGGTTCGATCCTCTAGGTTGGAAACTAATCTATCTAACACATAAAATAAAGCAACTCATTAGCACATGATTAATTAAGTATTAGCTATTTTTTTTAAAAAATAAATTAATATGATTTTTTAAAGTAACTTTCATATAAATTTTTTTTATAAAAAACATATCATTTAGTAATTTGAAAAACGTGCGCGCGAAAAATGAGAGGAGTGAGTTGGGAAACTCAGCCGTCGAACACAGACCAAGTCACTGTGAGAATCAGGCCAGAGAATTTGATGTGTCCTGACTCCTGAATATTTCAGTTCTCTTGTTTAAGATGTAATCCGTCTATAGCATCTCTTTTGTTTTCTTACAGTGTTAAAATATTTATCTTAAGAGCGTTAAAACCGTGAAATTTGAGAAATTTTGATTTTTCCTCAACTGTTGCCGCTATTCCAAATCATAAATATACTTCATACTTAGCACATGTCAGATCACCAGGTATAAACCACTGGCTCAGAAGGAACACACAAACTCATTTTATCACCAACATGATACTAGCTGACTGCATTCACATGTCATGAAAGAATTTGTAGGTTTTGACATCAAGTGCGATCGCTCTGACGGCGCCGATGCAAGCAAGAGCTCCGACAACGGAGAACAAGACAGCAACAGCGGAGGCGATCGCCTTCACAGAACTGCGCAACCTTGGGTTTTCAGGTAACTTCCCAGCCTTCAGAAATGCCAGTGCAGGCAGCACAAAGTCCAGAGGTGTGAAGCCAACAGCTCCACAGACTGAAACGAAGTCACCAAAGAATGGCATTGCTGCAGAGATGAGGGTGATCACCACCATGTATGCAGAGGTATACACCAGTCTCCACAGCCTTGCTCTGTAGCCTGCGTCTTCCGCCTGAATTCGCTGTTCAAATTGCGCGAATGTTGGCCTGCAGTATACCTTGGTGAAGATTTACAGTTACTGGATGGTCTGTCAGAGTGAAAAATATGGGAAAAAAAAGAGAGGTTACTGATGTGTTACCTGAAAGCAACCAGTGATCTGAATGACTGCAAAGAGATTTGCCATCACAATTGTCCATCTTGGAACAGTCAGGGAGGACAGGATGTAGGGCTGGACTCCGGAGCCAAATGCCCAGTACCCACTGAATGCCAGGGTCCAGTAGGACATGACGATGATCGAGTACGCCGTCGACACGCCTTTGTACATGTTCATCCTCACTGGTTCTCTCACAGAACTCTGAATTTCAGTGAAGTTTTGAGGATGAGTGGACACTGCCAACATGAATCTCAACCTAATATCAGATGTTCACCTGAATTTCTGGCAGCATTGCATCCCCAAATGAGAATGCTATTGTGCCCAGTGCACTGAAGGCTCTGAAGATCTTCGACGCAGTGCTTCCTTGCAGACTGTAATCGACTTCGTTACGATCAATCCGATGCCCTGCGGTATAAATTTCTGTTCATTCTTCCATATTTTCAGTTATTTCAGTACTTCTGAAAAGTGAAGATATAACCAGATATTACCATCATAGATGGTGACACCAATGGCTGTCCCTGCAAATCCAATGGTGCTACAAGTGCAGGCAGCATTGACCCACCGGAGTGAGTGGATGTCAGGAAGCTGGGAGAGCAACAGCTCGAATGCGCCGAAGAGAATGATGAACTGCTGCAGGGTCATGGCGCCATCATCAGCAGTGTGGTAGTGCTTGTACACAGCCTTGAGGCTGCTCCCAGCTGCAATCTGAATCGCAATGTTGTTTCCAATTGATGCGACTTGCTGGAAGAACGACACATACCAGTAACCCCAGGGACCTTCAGACAAAGCACACATTTTTACCATCACTTCAGGTAAATTTCCAACAATTTCTGCACTTCTACGTATATTACTGTCACAATTAGATCATCAAAGTAAATATTCATGGTGAGAAATCTCTAATCTCATTTATCTTTTAGCAACTTTTATCTGCTACTTAGAAATGTTCTTGTAACTAACGAAAAGTACAAAAAAAAAATTGGTGATGAGTACTAACCAAAGATGCTCTTTGCAAGAAGCCTATAGCTGGTGTGCTTGTCTCCATTCCACTGCCACAGTGAGGCAACAACCAGGCTAGAACACCATGTAACTAGTGTTCCTATGACCAAGCTGCAAACACCTGTGCTCAAACGAACATCAAGCTAATCAATCACTCAACCAAACAGAAGAAAAATGATCATATGCATCCGTATGAACTCAGAAGCTTTCTGTTCATGGCATTTCAGGCAACAGAGCAGCAGAAGCTCAATTATCAGAGAATCCATGGAGAAGATGAACAGGATGACTAAAGAAGCACCAACCAAGAGACCAGCCAAGGGAGGCAAGAGCAAACGGGAGGGGAGCATAGGCCGCCGGCGTGGCGATCGTCGTTGCCACGTGGAACGCCGCGTGCCTCCACGTGCCTCTACCTCCTTTCTCCGCCGCCGCCTGCTCGACATCGGCGCCGCCACCCTCCTCCGGCAAGCCACTTCTCGCCGGCGGCATGTGGAAGTAGGGTAATTCTATTGCTCGCTCACTAGCACCACCCTTTCATGGCTTTCTTGGAAAGGAAAGTTGCTTGTATATATCTTAGCAGTCTATACCAACTTATACATGGGAGAAGATTCAGACTTCAGAGTGGCACAAGAAGAAGGAAGGCACTCCGATTAGCTCATGTCATGTCACATCCTGATTCCTGAATTGACCAAAACGTTGTCTTCAGAGAGAAGAGAGAGGCCAGACCACATGATTTTGGAAATGGAATACTCCTAAACAAGCAAAAGCTAGAAGACTATATTCCTATGCAAATATGAGGTTAAGAGTAATAGTGTGGATAAACAAATCAACCATGTGTTATGTGAAGTGGCATTTTTTCGATGGTTTTTTTTCGCGAAAACGCAAGAGCCATGCGTTTCATTTCAGTGATGGTTGTTTTAAACTCAAGACCGGCAGGCATTTGGTGACAAAATAGGCAAGCTTGCAATTTTAAATCTAAATAAATGCAAAGTCAGCTCGTGTGCAGGAATACAGGTTGTTGATCACGTTTTAGTACGAATTTGACTAGTTTTCTTATTATTATTGAAAAAAAATGCTCTAATTATTGGCTTGTGTTTTTTTCCTGGAAATACAGTATTGTCTAGTGGATACTAATTTTTAATGTGAAATTAGTTGGATTCAGTTCTTCAAGAGAGTTACATATGACGAAGAGAACAGATAATCACTTAATCAGATGTGATGCAAATTGTACTTCAAAAATGCAATTTGAGTCAACTCTATGGAACAATTAAATAATCATAACAAAGACAAGGAAACAGCGTTGAAATAAGAGAAGATAATAAAATGGAGGTGGCTACAGTGCTGAAAAGAAAATTTTTGAAGATGATTTTTTTCCTACAACTTTATACAGTATGCTACTCTCTCCATTCCCAAATAATTATCACCAACATTGGTCGTATTTAAACTTTGACCATTCTTATTTTTGCAACACATTTGTAGATATATGAAAATATAACTCTTATTTTTGCAACACACATTTGTAGATATTTGAAAACATGACATATTATCCAAGCATGTTGCATGCTAAACATAACCATACAAGTTTCGTTCAACAAAAAAAAATATAATAATTAAAAACTTGGTTTATCCAAGCATGTTGCATGCTAAACATAACCATACAATTTTCGTTCAACAAAAAAAATATAATAATTAAAAACTTGGTAATTATCAAAGTTGCAACGGTACTGGTCAACAGTGACCAGTAGTAAATAGGAACGGAGGGAGTAGATTGTTGAAGTTTCTACGAGATATGCAGTCCAAAAGCTCGGGAGTTGGGACTAATAGTCTGCAAAGATCTGCAAGATAATGACGTAATTACTTCATGCCGTAAAATTCTGATTTGGATCTTGACTTTTGAGCTACAATACAGAAGGGTATAAGAGCTCGAGTGGACTAGTTTCCATCTGAAATAGTTTGCTAGTGGCAGATGACGAGTTCCTGTTAAAGAAACCGGCCACTCATACATGCCTGGGAAAATAGCACAAGAAAATCCCAGTTGCAACTCACTCATCAGGCATCACACGATCAGCAGGAATGGACAAAGAAATTTAAATGTATGGAGAAAATTAATCGGATGAGGCAGAAATCCTTGCATTTCTGAAGCAAGGACACATTGATTAATTTGATATGAACACTGTATATTCTACTAGTTAAACTCCTCTTTGCAAGAACCGGAAGCATCAGTTACATCTACAGTTACAAACTTGCTCCTAATAGCAATCACATCGATATACAGGAGATGCTTTTGTCTGTTTCAGTAATTTGCTGAAGCAGTGACAGAATTACAGCAACAGGGGGCCAGCCAGGTCAATGAAAACTTGAAGATTAGTACAAGAAATGGAAGTTTTTTTTTTGTCAGTGCATGCTCCTTTTCCCCATTTCAGTTTATCTTTCACCGACATCGATTTCTAGACCTCTTAAATGCCGCTCTAACAAGAAGCACCATGAAGGTCTGTAGCACTACATGAGAAGAGCTGCAAGATAAAGTTAGGCCAAAGTTTGTCAATGAGAGCATTTGAAATTCTATCATTAAACTATATAAAGAAATTGAATATCAAAGAAATGATAGGAGGGGTTACTGTGTTGCTATAGCGTACTCAAAATAACGCAAACATAGCTAAAACCTGATGGTATTCAGCAATGGAACAGAAATAACCTAATCCAGATCCATCTTTTGACATACTGATGGGCCAGATTATCAGTGTCACTTATCAGTATATGAAATAGTTCGTTTAAACACTTCCATTAATTTTGCATCAATTATGAATGTGCATTTCCTTGGTAGCTCCTACCATGGCATGGATATATTTCTAGAATCTTCTGAGTATAGGCCTCTGTTTTGATCGGGTTACATGTTTTTGTTAAATCAATTACTACCTCATAAAATGATAAAATCCTTCCATTTTTTCAAAAATGTTCAGGACACTTTAAAATAATAGCTCACTGCTATGAAATGGTAGCTAGAGCAATTATTACCTCATGACCAGAAGGTGTGAAATCAGGGGGAAAACTATCTCTCTTCAATGAGTCGCAATTCTTCTCAAATCTAGTAAATGGCTGGCTATCTCCTGTACACACTGCAGTCCATCAGGGCTACACCTTAGGGTGCTTAATACATGCTTGAGAAACTCCTGATCAGCTTCAAGTGCCTTCAATCTTGTATACAACAGTGAGACTTCATCCTTAAGATTTGTTGCATCACTCATTTTTCCAGCCTCTGAAGGAGAACAAGAACAGTTATCCTTATGGTTCTGAACAGATTTGTTTTCATCATCTTGCTGATCAGAAGTTGATTCACCATGCGTTGGTGAGCTTCCAAAATCAGCCCCTGATTGTTCTCCTGTCAATCCCTCTTGATTAATTTTGGCATTGTCAGAAGCAAGTCTGTTTGTGGAGACGCAGAGCTTATCCTCCAATCTGCTTATGGATTCCAAAATGTACACCATTTCGTCTTCGAAACCCGACATGGTGCTCTTCATGTAACCCAAGCCATTCAAGACCTCAAACGGCACGTCTGCTTCATTCATTATGTCAGCAACATCATGTTTCCCGCCATTGAATTGTTCATTTTGGAGTAGCCTCCTCAAGTTCTCAAGCTCAGCATCCATGTCAAGTAATTCTTTCTCCCTCTCAGTAAGCAAGTCGTGAAGATTCTGTATTGCTTCGTGGTCATGGTCGGCCTGTTCTTCCATCATCCTCAGGTATTGCAGTGCCTCCATCTGCATTGCAGCCTTTTCCTCATGCAACTTATTGATCATGGCCATTGCTTGGCTAGCCGCAATCGCCGAAGCGCTACGTTCTTCCTCAAGCTCTTTGTAGAGAGCACTCATCGACTTCTTGTTGAGCTCAAGAAGCCGCTTCAGGTTCTCAAGAGAGCTCTCTCCTTCAACTTCATCAGTGAGGTTCGCATCCGATGGTTCTATCACAGAATAGTTCCTCTCGAGGGATGGCCTCCTGCCATTGGCATTGCTTTCATCGGTTTGTGCATTGATTCCGGGGCTAGGAGCTCCATCACTCCAAGAACTGTCAAGGCCCCTTGCAGTAGACATCTGTGAAAGGAATGCCTTCACTTCTTGCTGAGTGGTTGAATTGCTGTCCTTGGCAGAGATTATTTCTGATGGCCGAGGTGATGAAAGATTGACCCTACCAATGAAACCGTTCTTTGCGCTGCTGCTGCGATCGACGAAAATGCGCATAGGCACAGTAGATCCACTGGGTGCTAGCATTGCAGTCCCAGCATTTCCAGAAGCACCATTTTTCTTTGTGGATTGTTCATATGTTCGTGGTGAACTATCAGATTCATTCACCTCCTCAATACCCACCACAAAGGCTACACAAAAATACACAATGGATTCACTCGGTGAACCTCTAAAAATGATTCAGTTATAAGAGAATTTGAAGTACAGTAGTTCAGATAAGTGAACTTACTCTTATCTTTTGAATGATCTGCAGGGATTTGTTCCCGGTTGATCTCCCCAGAACCATGCACAGTATCTGAAGATCTCACAACATTGGCAGTCTCAGAAATCCTATGCGCATTGCGCGCCTTGGTGAACGGCTCCGAATAGCAAGAACACGGCTGCCTGGATTTCGATCTCCTTGTGTCAACCACATCATTCGTTGCTACACTGCATCTTTTGCAGAGATCATCACATTGTGCAAGATTGTTGTGGCTACTGCAGTATGCCAGAGATGATATCTCCGACCTATGCGCCACGCAGACCAAATCCGAAGAGAACCATGGCTTCCCATGAAGGGCATGATCCATCCTTGTGCACAGGATGCATGGCATCCTGAGCTTGTGGATGCGCGCCAGCCTCGTCGCCAGGTAGGATGCTCCTGCGGCCACATGGAGCAGGATAATCAAGCAAAGCTCGCTGCAAGCATAAGACAGCATGGACCAGAATCTCCTCCAGAAGTCCTGGGACCTCGCACGGGTTTTCGCAGCCATGGATGATCAATGTGCACCAAAAATTCACATCAAGTTTCCTCAATGCAGCTTCAAGGCACCCAAAATCGCACTGCTGAATCTTGGCTTGATGATATGGGAGCAAATGTTGAATCTTGATTTGGTGCCAATGCAGATTGCAGCACCAAGAAATGGTGATATGGGATGGAACGTTGGTGCTGCCAATGCCAACTTTCTTGCAGAAAGACACCAATATCTGATTGTTCAGACAAAAAGGAGGAATATATGAGCAAGGATCCAAAATTTTTCACCAGTTATAACAGGGGAAAAACTTCTGAATAATCTTGAGAAGAAATTGCTGCAGCGCAATTGATTGCATGTAACATCACAGCATTTTCACATTCATACAAAGATTGTTCCAACGATTTTTCAAGGAATTTTAAAAAATACATAGCAGGGTGATTGAACATACCGATGCTGAATTTTTCTTTAGACCAAAAAGGTGTACAGATTTGTGTGGAAAATCTGAAGAAAGATTGGGGGAAAATGTGGTTCTTGGCAGGAAAGAGGAGGCAAAGGGGATTCCTTCTCTCTCCCTCTCTACGCAGGGACGAAGAGAGGAGAGAGAAAGGAGGAACAGAATGGCTGCCTTGCTCTCCTCTAAACCCGGCATTTTCCCCTTGTAATGTCTGCATGTCAGGCGAGAGATTCAAGCATGGCCACACATACAAAAATAGATCAATGCAAGCTATGCAACAGCCAAGCATCCATTGACATGGAAGCAGCTCTTAACAGTCAGGTTACACATCAGCAGTTAACAAGGAATTAAAAGTGAATTTAATTTGTAGATAACATAATGTATGTTGTCATGTAATACAAACTGTCTCTCAAACATCTGAGGGCACATATCTTGTACATCACTTACCCTGAATCCACCAAAAATTTGTTGTCCTATACCATAATCTCAGACTTTTAACCCATGGATCAAGGTCTATTTCTAACTCATGGATCAAAGTCAATTTCTAACTCATGATCAAAGTCTATGGCTAAAAGCCAAAGAAAAAGAAAAGATTAGATACAATTCTTGGGGGGTTCAAAAAGGGGGGACGTTATAATCATCTGAGGATGGATATCAAAACTTCCTGAGAATCTACTCTCGCGGATTTCCTGTATTGCAGGTGTAGGGACTATGTGCAGAAAGAGAACTCTTGGGAACTTTCAGTAGGTCGCTTGCAGGCGCGGTTCTGTAAAACAGCTTGCTCTGCGAGTGAGTGAAGTAGTTGGAATATCTGGCTCTGGAGATCTCGGTGCTGGCAAATGTGATGGAATGAAGTCATAACTGTGATCAGGGGAAGCGGCGGCAGCTTCAGCCATGAAGTTCTGGAAAAGAAAACGACGGTCAGGAGAGTGGTAGGGCAACATTGATATTTTTAAGGCAAACGTATAAGTGTGGAATTCATCTTACAGCCTCAGGCTCTCAGCACAATAGTGGTAAAATTACAGAAACCAAGGTGCGATGCCAAACAAGCAAAAAGAGTCACAGTAGCAAGTGGTTGAACTTTCAAGGGTACTGAGCTGCTATTCAGGTTGAAGTTCATGCATATCAACGAAGAGTCTAGAACCTGATACACCAGGACAGCAATCAGCACCCTGATTTTCCATACAATGACTGGGCTAGCGAGCATTAGATGAATAGCAGTATGTTGTCTGTTTGCGGAGACATGGAATCTTACACAACTAATTAGCCGTCCAGTAGGTAAAATAGGATTGAAAACTAGATACTGAACTATATTTACAATAAAGGCAAAATTGGTTACTCTAGAACCAATTTTGCCTACAATAAATGGAAGCAATACCCACAAAAAAGAGGATTGCAGTCATGTTGTGTTTTTCATAAAACAGAAGTAGAGCCTTGTCTAAAAGTAGAAAACAGTTATGTCAACAGAAATGCAATGAAATTACTTAGACTAGTCATTTCAACAGAAGTACAACAAAAAAAATTTAGAGAAACCGCTGCTACCTTTATCAACTGCTCTGCAATTTGAACATCTGTTGCAGTACTTCCAGTGATCTCAATAGACATTGCACTGTCATCAAGATCCTTTATCACGATGCTTGATCCGCTGGCTTGGCGAATGTAATCAATTCGTGCACCAGTTGGGCCAATTACCGCTTCAGCATAGAAAATTGGAACTTGCATCTTCATTATAACCTGTCAAGCAGCCCATCATCCAAAATTGATAGTAAATAGAGTTGAGCAGACAATAAAAACATGTCAGCAAACAAGAAGTAAATAATGTTGACAGGACTAATTAAAACATGTCAGCAAGAGTCTATGATAGAAACCATACAAACCTGAGAAGTGACTGCAGGAGATTGACTAGTTAACGAAGGCACAACCATGTGTGGCAGTTCTTCTGGAGCACATGCAGAAACACGGCAGTGTTGAAGGTTTTCGACATTAGTTGATGGATACATCTTCAAGGATGGAGATACTTGCCGTTTATATGCAGAAACAGCAGGAGATGGGGGTAGTTCAGTAGCAGCTGATGGAGATACCCTTGTTGAATGATCATCCCTTCCGTACAAACATATCCCCAAGTGTGGACGTTTTCCCATTTTAGTTGATTGATATGTCTGCCTCAGTGGATGTGGATGTGCCTGTTTTCCATACACAGATATAAGGGAGCGTATTCTTTCAACAGTATTTGATTGACCAATTGGTGAAGTTGCTTGCCATCCATATGTATTCAGGTTGTCATGCAAACATAATTCCATTGGAGATGATAAATATGCTTCTGCTTCATGCCCATAATGTGGAGGTGTGACTGACCGATATCTCCCAAAAAATATTGGTGCGTCTTGTCTGTATTCAAATATGTCAGCATGTGTAAAGTTTTCCATTGGATACCTTGAATAACAAGTATCAGTCCATGGGCGTTCAAGTTGAAAATCTTCAGCATATAAAGAGTAATAGCCTGGACTAGCTTCGTGCAGAAGACCCTCACGAAGGTCACTGTAGTGGAATGGGGGCATATCCATGGGTGAGATTGGAATAGGCACCTGAAGAAAATCATTCCTCAGAATTAAATGTTGAAAGGACAAAAATGTACTGTGTCAGTATGCTCATTAAATAACAAATGTTCAAAACAGTGACAACTTACATGGGGGTCAAACAGTGGGATGACACTTCGATGAACCAGGTACTTTCTCAAATGACAAGCAACAAGTTCCAATGCTTGATGCACTCTTGCAGGCAGTCCCCAAATTTCAATAATCATATCATCTTCAAGTGCAACAGGTGGCAAGTCGCCATCTACATAGTCAAGACATGATGGAATGAAGTGCTTATTAAGATTATATATAGAAGGCTGGAGAAATGTACCAAATAATAGCAATTTAAACTTGAAAGTAGTATTAGATACTGAAACTGCACATCACCAAATGGAACTAATATAATGCCATTTAGGTCAATCATAACTGAAACTTTTGAATTTAAAATAAAAGTGCAACCCATTTTATCCAAATGATGGATGCAATGAAACCCATGCGTCATCGCATTAAACAGATGTTGCATTTTGTAGTTTTGATGAAGTCAGGGCCAAACGCATAGCTAAAATTTAGAGGTGGGGAAGGGGGCGTGGAACAAAACTAAAGAAAATAGGATTCAGAAGGATGGTTTGCATATGTTTTACCAGATCACCATGGCATCAATGAGATTAAAATCCCTCCAAGCTTTTATTTGTTATTTCATGCTGCCATTTATGCGGGAAATATTGCTAATACCACTTGAGAAAAACTATGTAATGTTAGTTTAGCCATATTTATGAATCTACTAATAGATGAACGATAAATACAATATAATAATCAATGGATCAACTAAAATGCTACTCCGTATGTTGCAACGCCGTGGCCACTGCTAGGTTATTAGATAATTTGACCGTGAATACATAGCAGGCACGATGGGCTGAAAGCACTATGGTCCAGGGCCCAGGGTCCCCACCTTCGCGCCCCCTGCTCCATCCGCCCATGGATGAATTCGCTTAAAACTGTTTCTTTTCATTGCATCCATGGGCAATCATTGTGTTATTGTTGATATTGCTTGATAAACTCAAAGAAATAAGTTAATTATTCACATAATTTTCATGCCATATCAGATTCCTGTAAGTGTAACCGAGTCCTAGTTCATTATGTATATTAACTTCTCTGCTTGCTCTGTAACTATTCAAGTGAGTGATGAAAGAAAGAGAGAGATTGATTAATTCTTAAAATAATATGGCTGATCCTTTTATAGGATGGTCCCTAACAAGTATCTCTAATAATAAGGGAAACAAACAATTCTAATGGAATGGAAACATAGACAAAGATAGCAAGTAGGGATATCTAATCAACTAATTATCTCCCGCCAGTGGCCCGCTATCAACGGACGGGCCGCATCAGTACAGAACACTGGCCATTACGGTGTACTTTCTTAACACATAAGAAATATGGATACCTGACAACATGTACATGGCTACATGCAATATTAACTATTCCTGCATGAACATATTTCACAGGTACAATTTCAGCTTATAATTAACCAGCAAAAACATGTTTGACAGAATATGCTGATGCAGTAGTCCATTTAATTCCTTGATGAGGCCAAAACATCACCGCACGCTTAAGAAATTTAGTTTCAATGCAGTAGAGTCACCAAGCAACATGAGTAACTGTGTGCTTCGGTAAGCTGAAATTTACGTAGCTTATAGATACACTAGTGCATCATCCAAAGACCCGCATCTGTATATATGGAGAGTTGGAGCCCACTGATATCAAATTTATCAATAGAAGGAACTAGTGGTTCCAAGAGGTACATCAAAGTAAGAAAGTTACCAATAACATGGATGTTGGTTTTAGAAGCTTTCTTGATATAATTAATCACTGAACCCTGATCGCCAATAAGGCTTGCTGCCTGTTCACTTGGTGTAAGAATCTGTGCCACAACTATATCGTTATATCTCAAATCTAAACCATCATCATTGATTGTATACTCATATACTCTTAGTAGTGCATCAATAGCTGGAGGTTTTGGCTCATCAGGTTGTTCCTTTGCAAAAATGATTACCTTCCAACAAGAAATGAAAGAAACAAAATTGAGAAAATTATTGAACTGAAACATAAATGATGCTCATATTTTTATGAATCACAAGCTATTGCAAAAATTATGTTGATAAAGACCAACTTACATAAGAATCCAAAGTACAAAAACAAAAAAATAAAAGAGGTTATATTTCAGTTACCACAAAAGCGATTCGAAATCAACACAAGTAATACCAGGACAACATTCTAAAAGCAAAGAAAAACCGTCTACATCCAGGATAAGTACATTCTATAGGCCACTTCTGGTTTGTTAGTTGATACTTGATACATTAGCCAGATCATGAATCATTCATATATTTCTATAAAAGAAACCCAACAGTATAGTTTGTGGCCAAATGCTATGAAATTTAATTATAAGCACTCAATTAAGATCATCATTGCCAAAATGAAAAAGAAATGCTAGCATACTGCAGGCAGAAATGGAAATGGCATTCTACTATAAATAGTAATGGGAAGTCAAGGATGATCAAGGAAATATTTAATACTACTAAATGGAGAACTTACAGCTCGCTCTGCAGCAGCAAAGTGGCCACCTATTACTCGGACGCAGGCTTTTGTTTCCTCACACAGTCTTCTAAGTCTTTTTCCTCTGTGACCAATTATTGCGCCGACTTTAGTTGCAGGAATAAGCATCCTGAAGACACTCGTTCCAGGCCAACCAGGATCCCTATTTTCGCCAGCCGAACAATTGGTACCACCACACTCTTCATCAGCAGTAGCGCCTTGTTCTACCATTCTCCAAATCACTTCATTCTCCTCTTGCCTTTTAGTTTTGATAAAAGCTACAGTAACCTCTTTCTTATCACAATATGACTTCATCCCAGCATTCCTGGTAGCACTGAAGCATCAAAAAGGATAAATAGTAATGAGAATGATCCGTACAGTGACATTTCTACAATTTAATGACGGAACCAAGTAAAATTTCCCGGCAAAAATCTCATCGAATATCGACCCTGCAGAGAGCGACTCAAATCAAGAGCTCAATCAAGGCTTGCACAGATTCAGTATAACAGGCTTCGATCACCGGGATCCTAATAGTCCCACAAACAAAGGACCTGTGTAATCTGAAGCTAAATCGCAGCAAAGGACAATCTGATCAGCTTAGCCCCTGTTACAGCTTCGCTACCAAGTAGTACTACCAAGTAGCATCATTGCGCATCACCCGAAACAAAGACTCGAACCTAAACCAACACGGTCACCATGGAGACAAGAACAACTCGCTAGCGACGCATCAAAGCACACAAACAAACAAGCAAACAAAAAATTGAATAAAAAGAACCAACCCCTTTAGTGCCTTAAGAACTCGAGCGACACATATAACCCCAAGGATAAGGATTAGACCAACAACCCGTACATACCGAAGTCCCCAACCCCGCTAAACCCAGAAGAAACGGGGCCGGTGCGGTGATCCCGCCCCGCCCGCGCCGCACCGGAGCACGGCCGCCGCTGCTCGCGTCGCTTGCATGCGTGCGAGCGGAGGAAAGGTAGGAGAGAGAGAGGGGGGGTGGGAGAGAGCAAGGGATGTGGAGATCACCTTCGCGACGCGCGGCGGCGGCGGCGGCGGCGGCGCAATGGCGACGCCGACGCGGCGGGGGTGGAGCAAGGAGAGGGGTTTTGTGGGGGTGGAGGAAGAGGAGGGGTTTTGATGGCCAGAGCGTGGAACGGAACGGAACGGAGGAATGAAACGGAAAAAAAACGAATGGGCCGTGTTGGGAGTGGGCTTTCTAGGGCCGAAAAGATGTAGGCCTTTCTTCGAAAACGATTCTATCTGGGTGACCGATGCAAGTACTAAATATCGGGCGGTTACTCCCCCATCCACTTTTTATCCATTCTCTCATTCTTTTTCTCTCTCTGTACCATTTCTTTTCACGAGGAGCTCAGCGGCACGGCGGTCACAGGGACACAGCCAAGCTCCGTGCGGCGTCGATGACGGTTGCCGAGCTCCGTGAGGCGTCAACGACGGTGGACACGCGGACGTGGCAGAGCTCCGTGCCATCGACGACGACGGCTGTGCTCCGCAACATCGACGATGACGGCCACATGGCTGCGACGGAGCTCGGTGCGGCGTCGACGACGGTGACCACGCTGATATGGCCGACACGACATCAACAATGGCTGCCACACGGTTGCGCTGCATCGATGACGATGTTGCAGATCGGTCGCAGAAGTACATGGTAGTGATTCTGGGGTACACTAGTGTCACCTCCTCACCCACCGCGGCATCCCAATCGATGTGGTGGCTAACCACCAAAGCAGAGAAAGAGGTATATCTAGGTTTTTCTCTCGAATTTGTTGATGTTTTAGTCCATGTACCATGATGTTTCATTAGTTAGATTGAAATGTTGCAATGGGGTTTTCGATGGTGTTTTATTTTTTTTCGACGTACTCAATGTGTTTCATGTTTCAATATATTTGAAACTGTTGTTTCATACATTGTAGCAAAATGCTTCATTGTGTGATTTGATTGTGTTTCACCATTTTTAGTGCTGAAACATTTTTATGTAAGGGATGAAACAACGCCCGATTTTTAGGAAAAAAAATCGAACGTCTGATTTGTAGTAGCACCCTTTCTTGGATGGGCGAGAATTCTGGCCCATACAGTTCAGGCCTCGTTTGGAACGGGCCCAAGTAACAAACAGGCCGCAACTCCAGTCCATAATAAGGCATCATGGGATAAATTTAAAACATGTTGAACTATCATTATTATTCAGGAATAAGTCTACTTTTACTCTCTCAAATATAGGTGCAATTTGATTTGCATCTCTTAACCGTAATACTAGATATATTGACTCCCAACTAATGACTCTCTTGATGGTTTTCAGGGTGGTATTTGCTGACTTGGATCATTAACCTAGTCTAACCGACAAAGTCAACATGTGGAGCCCACATGTTATCCTCCTCTCTGTTCTTCTTCACCCCTATCTCTCCCTCATCCAATGTCTTATAGCTTCGGTTGCACTAGCAATGGGCAACGCAATGCCCAGGTGGCGAGAGGTTAAGGGGAAGATGGTGGCCGACGGCAGCACGATGGTGGTGGAGGAGCTAGAGGTAGTTGTACAACCATCATGTCTCTTGGTGACGGCAAGGCAGGGGGAGGTTAAAGAGAGGGGTAGCAACAGGGCGACGGCGGTGGAGCTCGAGGGGGCAAGGAGGCGGTGGCACTCACCGTCGTCCTCGACCTCCACGGACGCATCCACGACGCTCCTCGGCAATGTGTCCATGGTCGTCATGACTGACCCAAGAACTAATCTTAGCTCAGACGCCACCAGCGCGACATTCACGAGCATCCACAAACTGCACGCCCTGTCGCACGCGGTCTGTGAGCAGGAACCGCAGCTTCTACATGGTCACGTACAGCTCCATCAAGCCAAGCATCGCAGATGACGGCATCGCCATCGTCGCTTCCTATAGCTCCTCGACGAACACGAGCAAGATCCCGGCAAGCCGCACGACCTTGTGCACGTCGCGATGGAGCATGGGGAAAGCGTCGACGTCGCTGGGCCGATGGCCGGCCACATCTGCCACAAGAGAGCAGCGAGGCAAGCAGCGGCTTCAGCGTGATGTCCTCGCACGGGTAGACTGTCGAAAGAGCTAGAAGCCGCTGGCACTTCGGCTTGCTTGGCAATGACATCAGGGGAGGGGGAGAGAGTTACACACTAGTGGAGAGCGGCATCGTGAAGGCAGATGTGGTCTTCGTCGCGCGGTGGACGCGGTCTTCGTCGCATGGCGGACACCCGCGCAATGAGAGGAACGTCGTGCCAGAGGAGATGCAGGGTGACAGAGGGGAGGAAGGAGAAAGAGATGCGGATGAAGAAGCAGGCGGCGTTGGAGCTCGCCGCCGCGAGGAGACCGAGGATGGGTGGCTCTTCCTCACTGACCGGCTGGTCAAGGGCAATGAGGCCAATGCCTTCGTCCATGGCGGTTGGGTTAGGGTGCAGCGACCGTCAAGCCACAGCTCCACCACTTCCACCACCACCACCTCACAAATAATTTTTTTGGACGAGCAACTCAATAGGTTGCAGACGGGCCATAAGTGCCCGCGTCTGCAAAAATTGACTTTCATTTTCACATACGGCTCTTTTAAGAGGACTGAACGCAAAAATCGATTTTCGCAGGCGAGTTTCTTAAGCAGCCGCACAGAAAAATAGGGCTATTTTTCCAGATGGGCCTCTTAAGCGACCGCACAGGAAAATATATTTTCGCAGGCAGGCCTCTTGAAGGTCCACCTAGAAGTCTGAGTTACCTCCTCTTTCCCTCTCAGCATATTCAAAAAAATTGAAAACTTACTCTGAGTTTCTCTCTCCCTTATCTTCTACTCACTTCCTCCTCATCCCTTCATTCTCACCTCCTCTTTCTCTCTCTCCCTCTCTCTCCCTCACGGCAGCGGGAGCAGCCGGCGACAGATCCCGCAGCGACGGCGACAGTGACAACGACGGTGGCCGGTGGCGATGGCGACCGCGGTGGCGGGCGGCGGCGACGGCGGCGTGCGACGACGGGGGGCTAGAGCATGCGGCACGCGACGACAGGCGATGGCGGCGAGCGACGGGCTCGACGGCGGGCGGCGTGGCCAGCGGCAGCAGGCTGCTCGGTGGCGGGCAGATCCGTCTCCACTGGGTTTGCGATGACGGGATCCACGGGCGGCGTGGCCGATGGTCGACGGTCGTCGGCAGGCGGCGGGCGGTGACCAACGGGAGGCGGGTGGCGACGAGCGGGTGACTAGCGGGCGGTGGCGCACGATTTTTGTGATTTTCATTTTTTTCGGTTTTTTATTTTTGCATGCGGACGACATAAGCACCCGCACGCGAAAATCCAATTTTCGCATGTGGGTGCGCCATCCGCACGTAAAAATGGCGATTTTCGTAGACGTTTTGGTGCAGACGGGCCGGAGGCCCGCACGCGAAAATTTGTTTTGGCCGTCTGGAAAAACTGTTTTTCTACTAGTGACCAGCCTCGTTGAAGTTGCTCCATCCTCGTCATAGGAGCCGCAGGTTGCTGATGCTCCTCCTTTCCTGTGGTTAATGGTTCCTCGAGCTCCACCCGACGGTGAGCACCTCGGGCGTCTGTCACGCCCCAAACTAGCCCCGAACGGAGGCCAGAATAAGGCGATCCAAATTAACCTGTATGCCTGTACTAGTCCCAGGAAATAGCGCTGGTATAACAGGAAGATAGAATATCACAACACACAGCTGTCTCTTTATTAAGAGTAGAATTACAACCAAGGTTGGAACTGCGGACAGAACCCGAATTCACAACAGCAGTACAAAAAGGCGGAAGAGACTAGCCCTAAGCCACAAGCAAAGCCTTGGGGAAAGGCCGAAACCCTACTACTGCTCGTAGACTGCTTGCTCCTGGAAGAACTCTTCTTCAGCCGGGTCCAACTCTTCGTTTTTGAGAATTGGGGGGGTTATTTATATAGAGCAAGGGTGAGTACGAGAGTACTCAGCAAGTCAAGGGAATTAAGTGTTTGATGTAAGCTTCAAGGAAGAGCCAGTTATTTTTCTCATTCGATTTTAGTTTAAGATCTTCAGAAACATCTAAGTGAGTGCTTCTCAACGACATGGACGAGAAAGTGCGTTCCATCCGGCCGAAGCAGTGAAATTGTATAGATTGATTCTTGTCGGCACGAGAGGCTCCCTGCCAATCGTTCACCGACACCGGCTGCACCAACAGCCACAAGCCAAGCACATCGGCACGAGAGGCTCCCTGCCAATCGTTCACCGACACCGGCTGCTCCAACAGCCACAACTTAAGCACATAAAGGATTTCTCACACCAACAGCAGTTCACAAGTAGTCAACAAAACTACGCTAAGGAATCACCTCACATCCGCCCATGACCGTGGGCACGGCTGTTCGAACAGTTGTTAACCTCTACAGAGGGGGTACATTTTACCCACACGACATTACTAACCTTGAGTCACCCAGCCCGTGCCTCACCGCCACGTCTGGCGACCTTAAGGCTTTCACGACAAGGCATTTTGAAAGCCGACTCAGGGTCATCTTATGCCAACGGGAGGGGTCCCATGGACCAACACCAGGTTAGGTCCCAGACCATACTGTGCCAGGAAGCCCAGGGGTCCTCCCCGACACCACCCCGGCGAATCCACTTGTCCCTTGGCATCAAGATTTCCCGGGCCTAGCTAGTTACTCAGCCAGGGGTGTCCCATATCACCCATGTGGTTGTACTTGACATATGCTCGGATGTAATTCCCAAGGAATTGGTCCTTAGGGCGAGAACGGGCAGACCGTACCTCCAGTACGTCTCCCACACTGCGAGTTTTGGGAAACTCACTTTATTTTCAAGGCACCAACCTAAGTGTCGGGTTTTCCAAGAATTTTGTAAACTCAAGTTTTACCCAGTTGATCATTTTAAATTTTGAGGAGAGTCTCGATATTCGTACGCGGGGTGCGAATACCGAGACCTCACCTGAAGGGTGACAAGGGGTGTTAGGGTATTCAATAACCAAGGAGGGTAAATGCAGCAAGTGGGTAGGGCCTGTCGGTTGTATTGCAAACCGAGGCCAAGTGTCAAGTGTAACCTAAGGAATACTTAGTTTGCGGAATCAAAATACTTAATTTTAAATTATAGGTTCAATTGATCAAAGGTGACTTGCCTTGCTCGAGATCTTGAGCTTCTTCCTCGAAATCCGCGCACTGCGGGTCTTCTGGCTCCGAAACTACACGCGAAACGAGACGACTCAACACAACGATAAAAAGGGAGCCCTATTAATGACCACTAAGCGTGCCATTGGATAGATCTCAATTTTTGAGGAATTTTGGAAGTTGAACGGAGTCAATCGGACGAACGGTTGAGAAGATATGAATTTCCAAAGATTAAATGATTTTCTGTCTAAAGGAAAAGGAATTATTAATTCCCTTGAAAAAGAAAAAGACAAGAGGGACTGGAATTAGACTTTGTTTTGGGAAAGGATTCTGCCCAAGGCCGGATCGGGCGCGGCCGGATTACATGGGCTGGTGCACGGAAGGGTTGGCCCAAGGCCGAGCGAGGGAGGCCGATGGGCCGGAGGCCGAAGGACGCGGCCCAGCGGGCGAGCGCGGGCGTGGCCGAGCGAGCGGGCCGGCGCGCGGAGGAACGACCCAAGGCCGGGAAGCGCGCGGGATGGGGAGAGAGACCGACTGGGCCGGAGAGGAGGGGAGGCCGAGCGGGCCGGGGCAAGCCGCGGCCCACGCGGAGAGCCGAATTGGTGGACCGTGGTCTACCACGAGGACGCTAGGGCAGGACCCGCCGGTCAATGACCCGGTCCACGCGAGCTAAGCGCACGGAGGGGCGAGGCCGTCGGCGCTCACGTGGCGCCTACGTGGCTGCCACGGAGGTCGGCGGGAGGAGGGCGACGGGGGGAGGCCAAGATCGACGGCGCCGAGGCTCGAGCGGCGCAGCGCGAGCCCGGAGAAAGGGGGGAAAATGCCGGAGCGGAGAGGGGAGAGAGGGGAAGCGAGCCGACGGCTCGGATTTGCACGGGGAGGCGCGACGGCGACCGGCGACGGCGCGAGGCGGTGACGGCAACGGCGGCACGGGGAGGGAGCGGAGGAGAGGGGTGGCGGCCACGGCGGTGCCCGGAGAAGGTCTACGAGGCTAGCTAGCGGCCTACACCGAGGAGAGCGGAGGGAGACGAAGAGGGAAAGAGGAGTTTACCGCGGAGGGGAGGAGCTCGCCGGGAAAGAAGACGACGGCGCGGGGGCGGTGCGGCACGTCTCCGGGCCGAGGGAGAGGGGAAGGAGGGCACCGGGGTCCTCCTCAACGTCCTTGGCTACGGTGGCGAACGACGAGGGCGGCGACGGCAGTGGGGAGGAGAGGAGAGGAGCTCGGCGGGAGGGGCGACAATGGCGGCCGAGAGGGGAGGAGGATTTAAAGGGAGAGAGCAAGGTCGGTTTGGGGGACGGAGGTCGGTGAGGGCGAAGGCGGTTCGCGGAGAGGGAGAGAGGCGGAGGAGCCACGCGGGAGAGGGGACCGGCGCGCTAGCGGCCGAGCGGTGGCTGCCGGTGATGTCGGCCGGTCGGGAAAAGAAAAAGGGGGAGGGAAAAAGGGGCGCTGCCCCCTTGCTGATTCGGGCAGGGCGCGCGGAGGAGAAAGGGGAGGGCGCGCGCTCTCCCTTGGCGGCACGCGCGCAGGGTGGCGGGGCCGGGAGGCGGCGGGCGCCGGCAGGATGGAACGGAGAGAGAGAGAGAGAAAGAAAGAACGGCGAGGGAGAAGGGGTGAGGGAGAGAGAAAGAGAGCGCCCGCTCTCTCGCCCGGGCGTGCGGCGCACGTGCGCGGCGCGCCCTGCGCTCGGGTCGCGCGGATCGGGCCGAGCTGCGCGGCCCAGCAGGGAGAAGGGAGGGGGAGTAGGCCGGGCGAGCGGAGAGAGGGGACTGGGCCGGGAGGCGTCCCGAGGAGGAGGGGGGAAAAGGAAAACAAGCCGAGAAGGAGTCGGCCCGAGGAGGAGGGAGGTAAAGTAGACTTTCTCTGAGAATTTGAATTGGGAGGATTAGGGTTCGGATTTGAATTCTGATTTCGCGATTTTCTCTGGGATTGAGACGAGAGGGGAGACACGAGATCCTGGCACACAACAAGACTCAGCCGAAGAGCAAAATTTTCGCAAATAGGGTTTTTTAGAGATTAGTTTTCCCGCTAACGCCGCGACAAAACGGGCGTTACAGCGTCGAGCTTTTGCTCTTGGCCTCCTGCTGCCGACTGGATGAGGCCGCGTGGTCTCTCCGCCTCGAGGCCGCGCCATGCTCCATGTTAGGGCCGTCTCGCCGCCGTTCCGCCCCGAGGGTGTGTCGTCGCTATGCTGCAGGGCCGCAGCTCGGTCTTGGGCTGCCCTATTCCTCGAGTCATCATGTGCCTGTGTAGGGAAAAGGAGAGGGAAGAAAGAAAGAAAGAGAGAAGACACTGACATATGGGTTTCACATGTTGACTCAACCAGTTGGACTAGGTCAACGAGCCACGTCAGTGAAAACCACCCTCAAAACCACCGAGGGATTCAATTTGTATCGGTTTTCATAGTGAGAGGGTCAAAATATCTGATATTTCAGTTGAGGGATACAAATAAGATTAGAGTTATATTTGAGAGAGTCAAAGTGGACTTATTCCTTATTCTAATTCTCTCCCAAGCAAAAAAATCTGTGCGCTTAATAGTAATAAACGGATAAATTTTGTGTTTTTTATATTTTCTAAATATAAATGGAAATGGAGAAAAAACTTATTTGCCCGGTGAAAAAGAAATAATTTTTGTAAGGAAACTCCGATACCAACAAAACAGAAAACTTGTTAGTCGAACATATGTTTGCGCAGTCCAACATCAATAAAAAAAGGGGGCAAAAAAGAACATTAAAAAATTCAGAAAAGAACACAAAAAGGGGCCAAAAGTTGATTTTTGTTGTTACAGCTAGCTTGCAGGTTGTCTCATGACCAGTTTCTTAAGTGTTAAGCTTGGAATCAAAACAACTCGGCATGCAAACGCAATGCAAAGGGCAAGGAACCAAACGCTTTGCTTGCGAATAAAATCATCAGCTCAGGTCAGAGCCCTGCAGGCAGCACTACTCCTGAAAGACACAAAAATGTTTTTAAACTCTAATTAGTTAACTGCAAAATTTCTAGTTAGTTCACTATCTAGTGATGTGTTATTCTTAATCATGACCGAGAATATGCGTAATCATCGCTCAATTTTCATAACCAGCCAATTGACTTTCTGTTCCCTGCTTGCAGTTTTACAAATCCAGTTGACCATCCACAGAATCTTGGTGCGAAGTTCTTCTCCTCTGCCTTAATCTGCATGATCATTGCCAAGCATATATTACTCATTTTTCAGATAATGAAGCATATATTACTCATGATTACCAACAAGACAGATGCATATCCCATGGCAGAATTCCATTGCCAAGCATATATAACCCATGATTTAATCTGCAAATTAAGTACACAGACGGTGCACTCTTTGACACAATTGCAACATAAAATAACCCGATCTAATTAAGATCGGTTGACAGTTTCGTGTGTTGGGTGTAGAAGTGTAGTGTGAAAGCAGCAAGCGAGGGCAAGGAAGAAAGAAGCATGTGTAAGGCTGTGGAAAAGCATTGCAGCAACCGATCATTTGCTGCATATATGCAGGTAGATAGCTAGTATATAGGAGAAGCCTTTCTTCTTCCTCCGTTCTCCTCTCCTCCATTAATTTTAATCTTCCCCTCGATCATCTTGTTGAGAGGAATGTCGTCTGGCCCGAGATCGCGCCACGGTGAGCACGTGGACACGGTTTCGGACCAGGCTTCATTCCCCCCAACAACTCGTCGGAGTAGAGGAAGAAAGACGGTGAGCTCATCTGAGCCTCTGGTATATTTTTACTGGCAGTAATCTTCTTCTTGCCTGTGGTAACTGGTAAGTACTCTCTCTTGGTTCTTTCAGACATTGCACATTTCACACGATGATGAAAAGATGAAGCACTGCCTCTCCTTAATCGTGAAGCACTGATCGCTTCACTTGAAGTCATATCTTAAGACAGATCACTGATACTAGAATTGGTTGGAGAACAAATTCAGACAAGCTAGCTAGCATCTTGATCACTCTACTACCTTAGGTTGTTTTATCAGCAGCTTCCAATCATCAGCTGTTTTTCTATCTAGCAATTACATTTACTAGTCTCAAAACACAAAGATTAGTTTAGTACTTGAGCACACATTAACAAATCCTACCGAGGCAATCGTATTTATTTTGGTAGATATGCTCTTCGAGCACTTAAACTCACTTGGATTACGGCGAGACAGATAGAAGCAGGACGAAGAGCAATGACACGGTATGCACGTCGTGATGAAGAAATCTGAGTACGTATATTTCCCGATAAACCGGTTACAATAAGAATCAGGGAAACACGTATGGGTACTGCAGGTAGTACAGATACCGGGGCATATTAACTAGACTGCTAGTGGCTCTGCATGGCATTATCAGTTCTGGTGTCGTCGTCGCCACGGATGATCTTTGTGATCATGGAGAGATCGCTTCCAAGATTGCTTCGATCGCCTGCTCGATCGCACGTGTGAAGCCCAAGAATCCAGCTTGCCTGCTGCCTCTGTTGCAGCCTGCAGATGATTGCCGCCGACTCTGCAGTACGCGCGCATGGCACCAATTATGAGCAGGCTAGCTAGCGCGTGCCGACGCGAAGCCACGATTTAGAGTAATTTTACAGTCATTTTTATTGTAAATCAAAAGATACTAAATTTTACAATAAAAATTATGATACCTTTTCAAGGACTTTATTTTTTTTTCTGAAAACTTATATCTTTTATTGATTAAGGACAAAGTAGATGAGTTACATCCCTTAAAGGTATAAGGTGAGAGAACTAGTTTTGCAGAAAAGCACCTAAGAAATGGGAAAATTACACCTTAAGCATAACATATACAAAGAAGGACCTAAAAAGATATAGAAAAAACAATTAGATTCTTGCAACGACCACATCGGCGATGGCCAAATCCTCATGCACGACAACGGCAAGAGCAAAAGAACCATGGTTAGCTGCAATAGATAGAGCCAAGCAGCAGACCCAAACAGGGCCTCTCGACGGAGGTTGAAGCCACCTTGGTCCATAGGAGAAATCATCAGGCACCTTTTGCAAAGCTATCATCGGAGACGAATTGAAGCAGAAAATCACCGTAGGTGCAAGAGACTCGCCGAAGATGAAGCAAACAGCCGGCGCAACCTTCTGTTTGACGGGCTAGAGAACAACCCCTCAACCCTAAGCAAAACAGCAAAACTACCAACTGAAGGAGTTGGAGGTGAACCCAATATTCACCAGGCAGGAAGACAATGCCAACAAGAACGCCGACAACCCTCTTCAACTACACAAAAAATGGAATGAACCCGAGAATGGGAAAGACCAGACCTAAACCTATCTCTACTAGTGGAGAAAGGAGCTAGACCCCCTCCCCTCTCCCCCTCCCCCCCCATGCCAACGACCAGGAGGCCGCCAAAGAAGGAAGGAAAGGGGCTAGGAGTTGGAGCTTTTTTTCTTGAGGCGAAGCGATCAAGAACAGTAAAATCACTTCGCAATTTATCAGTTATCACTGTAGTGCACTTTTTGCTGTGTGGTAGGTACTGTTCGTGAAAATTAACCTGGAGAACAACAGATTCTGAGAAAAAATCTTGAATATTTCTGATGCTTTCTCAAGTGAAAGCTAGGCAAAATGAGTAATAAGTAGTAGCAAAGTTGTTAATTAGGATCCCCGATCCGTATATTGCAAGATATCCTAGCAAGCCGAAACAATTAATCATGATTTTATTGTATTCATAGTATCTCGATCCTGTGGAAGAGTTCCATATGATCCCATGAGATTAGTAAGATCTCACGAGGATCCTATCGTACGATTCTATACGTAAGAACTATTAATAGAAATGGATTGAAAATAATCATAAGCAATGGATTGAAAATAATGTGAATAAGCTAGTATACTCAAGTGTAAAAGTAGTCAATTAAATTTATCAAATCAATATTATAGGCTTTAATTTTTACAATATATTATGGATCTTATATAAAAAATATGCACTTTTGACCCATTTTATGATCCGATGCTTTCGGGGAAAAAATTATCACATAATATGTTTTCGATAGGATCCCAATCCCACGATCCGATTTTATAATCGGACGCTTTCGGGAAAAAACGACCTATCTAGTATCCCAATCCAATCCTGACAACCTAGTATAGCAGTTAACAACTGTCTCATCATCTTTTCTTTGCCTCTTCATTGTCATCTACTTTCTTCCTTCACAAAAAATACAATGCTAGATATGTATCTAAACCTACACGTTTCAGATTCATAGGTAGAATTATTTGGTTTTTTATAGGACGAGGGTGTACTCCTCTAGCTTACCATTTTTGGACACCATGATCATATACAAGAATTTAGTGATATTTGGGATCTATACTTTCTAAGGGGGTATATATTTAGGGTGTGTTCGTTCGGTTGAGTTGGGAAGAGATTCCTTCCGCACAGAAAACGGAACGACTCATTAGCATATGATTAATTAAGTATTTATTAATTTTTTTTAAAAAAATGGATTAATATAATTTTTTAAAGCAACTTTCGTATAGAAACTTTTTACAAAAAACACACCGTTTAGCAGTTTGAAAAGCGTGCGTGCGAAAAAAGAGATATGTAAGTTGGAAAAGTTGGGTGAAGAACTGGTGTAGTATGTGTGTCTCTTGCATATGGTCGAAAAAAATCAGAATAGCATACGTGTCAAGAACATGGGATTGGAAATTATATGCATGATATGATGCTGCTAGTTATGGTTGATCAAGAAAGTGATCGAGAAAGATCAATATGCATGCGCTGTGACTGGAAACTAAACTAATGATTAATTCTAAGACCACTTGACTTATAACCTTGTGGGGACGATAATACGATATCGTATGGTTACTTAATTAATTTATTAACTAGATGTGATTTGGATAGAAGCGCTTTTGTGATGGGATTCATGTGAGCTTTTTGACCGGAAATATATCCTGTGTATACAAATTTTTCGTGCACACTTTATACATATCAACTAACAAATCTCACAGAAAAATCTAAAAAACATACATATATTTTCAATATATATATATGTCATATATATATATATATATACACACACACCTGTGTGGTCATTTCAATTGGTAGGGCTTTTCAGGTCTGGTCTTTCTTTGGAGTCTTCGACTCTTTTGGTACATAAGTACATTGTGAGTGTGGCTTCAAGTCTGAGCAAGCTCTCCGCTGTCATGAGGAGTTGCACGAAAAAAATCATTTCTCACACCTTAAAGTTTATTATCACATGACGTATATGATATCATATTACACATATCAAATATGCAAAGTTAAATTTGCTTGAGATATAGAGAAAGAAAGTAAAAATCCAAGTGTGAATTTGTGCTGGACTATGCGCCAATGGATTTTCAGTTCTCCCTTTGGTCATAATATTAGATGTTTAGGATAATATTTGGTCAATTTTTTTTTAAAAAATGATATTTACCAAATTCTCAATTAAAAAAAGTATGTGTAATTTTTCTTTAAAAGTATTGTCAAACTTATTGTAGTTAAAATTAATGGTTAAAGTTTTAAAGTTTAATAAAGTCTTATTCTAAACAACAAATATTTATGACTCGAGGGAATACTTGGGTGGGGAAATATGTGGTGGAAATTTGCAAACTTTCTCATAGAAGTTCCCAACAAATCTTACATGAAGATGTAACAAGACACAATCACGCAAAGTTACAAGGGCAAACTTAAATTCGTTTGTGAGATATAAAATTAACAATTGACAGAGAAAAACAATGCTCATGATTTATATTTTTTCTTCGATGTTTGTTCGTTTTACATCTCACCAACTAAGTTAAATTTACTTTTGAAACTTTTCATAGTTGTCTAATATTATATTAGATATATGTGATCCTTTTCAATTTTTTTTGAGAACTTCTATGCCATGGTTTCCCCAATATAAGGTTCCATCGTATATTTACCTTCCCTTGCTTGGTTGCCGATCATATTATTATGCCTGAATGCACTATGCATATTTGATGAAGAGGATATATAAATTCTTATTAAAACAAATCTAGTAAAAATAGGAAGATGTGATGGTGAAGTCGTAAGTGCATGACTTCGTCTCACCAGAAATTTTCAATCCTGGTGTACAATCCTAAACCTCACAAATATTATGCACATGCATATGAGCTTTCATCGGGATTTTAATGAGATAGAAATATATCATGCATTGGCAGGGGTGTAATGGTGTATGTGCGTGTCCTTCTCCGTGTAATCGCAGAAGGGAAAATCACAGTGAAAACGATCCTGAAAATCCAGGTTACCTAGGAGGCATAGGCAAAGGCCCAGAAATTAAACCCTGGGCCCATATGGACCGTCCAGATCGGATCCAACGGTAGCGAAGCTCACCACAATCTCTACCCACTTCACCCGTCTCGCTCCAGAACAGCGAGCCAAACGGCGGCCACGCTTCGCCTCCCTCTCCGGCCGCCGCCCATGGCGTCGCTGCTCCGCCTCCAGGCCCTCGCCCTGAACAGAACGGTACCCCGCCGCCTCCCCTCCCCTCTCCGCGTGACGACTGTCGCGGCTACGCTCGCTGGCCGCCTCTCCACCGCCGCCGCCGCCTCCGGCAGCTCGCCGGAGCCCCCCGCCTCGGAACCGGTGACCTCTCCGTCTCCCTTAGTACAACCGCTCATGATTTTTCACCTCTCTTGCAAAGTTTTCTCACGGGTGGCCTTTGTGTGGTTTGTTTGGGCATGGGGGTTTCACTGTGTGAGTGCATCTCAGAAGGGCTAGAAAAAAAATTCGGTAGTTTCAGAACAATGCATTGGTTTGGGTCGTAGAACTAAAGTCAAAGGTGATGTGGAAGGAGTAATTTTGATTTGTGAGTATTAAGACATTTAGCAATTGTTAAGATAGGTGTGTTTTTCATGCATTACTATGTGCCAAATTGCGAACAGATGTACTTCTAATGTTTGAGCAAGCATAACTTTGTACATGTGGACCATGAGGAACTTTCTCAACTCTCAAGTGAAATAAGATTTGTCTTTCGAAATGTTGCTTTTATGCATGTGCTTGTGTCTTCTATATGAACTAGAACGCAAGAATGCTTTCGTACTGTATTTTGTGGAGAATATGTACATATTGGTCAATTAGATTGTCCATGCATATTTCATGATGTCTGTTGTTGATCTATTACAATCTACAGGATTTGGATTCTGGGCTGTATCTTGTGGCAACGCCAATCGGGAACCTCGAGGATATCACCTTAAGGTATCAGCTTTTAATCTGTTATGGGGTCAATCTGCAAACATTTTTATGCATGGGAAAACACTTGGTCATCAAGCTGACGCCTATGAAATATCTTCTGAATTTTGATGTCTATGTCATAATATCTAGTGATTCATAAGGGTATATCAGGGTAATAGAACTGACAGTGGTATGCCGTTTTACTTAAAAAGAAAAGGCGAAAGTATTGTGACTTGTCTGTATACAGTTGTTGTAAATTCTTAACAAAATTTGTGAATAGGAAATCAGAGTACAAGCATCATGTCTTTTAGAATAAAAGAGGAAATGGAGCAATGTTCTGCCAAAATTCCTACAGGGAGAAAAAAAACTTCAATTGTTTGATAGCGCAATTAGCATCAGTTATTATTATTAGTTTTATCAATCCCCTTTACTTTTTACTGTGAAGAGAATATCAGGGAGGGCATGCTTTCTGTTCTGCACAGAAAAAAGAAGAAAAAGGAAAAAAAAACTAGTTGTTTTGGCTGAACCTTGAGGCTACCTCCATGTACTAATAGGTTGTAACTGGAGCATGCTATTTTCCTGAAACATGCTCCTAGCTTTAAGCTTGGATGGCCCTTTCTGTAGGGCATTGCGTATCCTCAAATGTGCTGATGTGGTACTATCAGAAGACACAAGGCATTCTGGAAAGCTACTTCAACATTATAACATCAAGACACCTCTTGTGAGTTAACTGCACCTCATGAATCACAAGTAGTTGCACATTTGCACCATGTTGTGTGATGAGTGCCATTGAGCTTTACCTTGCAGCTCAGCTTTCATAAGTTCAACGAGCGTGAAAGAGAGCCTAATATCTTAAAGAGACTTCATGAAGGGGAAGCAGTTGCATTGATTAGTGATGCTGGTACTCCTGGAATTAGTGATCCTGGCATGGAACTGGTAAATCACTTCACTCCTTTGACCATTCATACTTGCCAATCCGTTTGAATAGTACATCCTGCTATTCTCTTAACCCATGAAGAAACAAAGAGCAACGAATAGTGTCTAATAGTGAATTACCCTGCGTATAACAATATTATTGAAGCACATTTTACATGTGCTATCAGTTAGTTGACAGTACTCTAGTTAGCAGTAACAGCATCAGAGACTGCTTAAAGCCCAATGCTGCTCCTAGATGTCTGAGATGTTAAGCACGTTCTACTGTTGCTTACAGGCTAGACTATGTGCTACTGAGGGAATCCCTGTTATTCCCATTCCTGGGCCGTCAGCTGCAATAGCTGCTCTTTCTGCATCTGGTTTACCAACTGATGAATTTACATTTGGTAAATGAAATTATTCTGTACTTTATTTATCAACATTGAACAATTTTTGTTGTTAGTTCTGATTTTTCATTTCTAGTGGGGTTTTTACCAAAGCATGCTCGATCAAGAAAAGAAAGGCTTGAAATATCTGCTCGTGAAGCTGCCACACAAATTTTCTATGTTCCTCCCCATGGAATTCATCAATTTCTTTCTGATGCTGCTTCATCATTTGGTGATTCTAGGTAATTGATATTTCTGTCAACCATGTATATCATTGCTTATTGCATGATCTGGAAATTTTTTGTTAGAAATCGTTGTAGTATATAAGCAACTGAAATACTGCACTCTACCATTTATTGCATCCCATGCGTATGCGCTGGTGGTGCTAATGTTGTTTATCTATTAATATTCAGGTCATGTGTTATTGCAAGGGAGATAACAAAACTGCACGAAGAGGTAGTCATCAAATTAATACTCTGTTTATATTACAATCTTCAATAAAAAATACTAAAGCTGTTTCTGCAAATAAAATAAAAATACTTCAGCTGGTAGTTACAGCAGATGGTATATCCCGCCCACTGTAAGCATGTACTCTTAACTTGTGCTGCATTTTCCAGCATTACATCGCTGATCCTACTGCGAAGTGCTACTGGCCTGATTGTACTTAGTATTAACTCTGAATGAAGATATTATTACTATAACATATGCACTCTCATTCACACATTTATTAACAATCAGTTATACTGAATTATTTGTGTATTACCTGTAGTCCAAGCTGTGCCCTTGTTTTCCACATGGTGGACTCGTAAATGTTTGTATTTGCTTATTTTCCCTTAGTAGTCCTGAATTTGACATATATCTTGTAGTTTTGGCGAGGAACTATTGGTGAAGCAAATGAAGCCTTTGCAACTCGACAGCCAAAGGGAGAAATTACAGTGCTCATAGAAGGAAAGTTAATTTCAGCTGATGAAACTCCATCTGAGGATTTCCTTGAGCATGAACTCAGAGAATTGATGACGCAGGGACATCCTCTGTCAGCGGTGTGCATTCAACTTTAGTTTTTGATGCCTTTCAAGTCTTCAACAATGTTTTGGTTCCTTCTTTTTTTTTGAAAAAAATCATTATTTTATTATTACAAGCTGGTCATACAATCATATCTTATTTTCTTTGATCATGGACTGTGTTTTCCTACTGTAGGCAGTGAAAATGGTGAGTGAAGCTACATCAGCAAAGAAGAAGGATGTTTATGCACTCGCGTTGCGGTTATTTGGAAAATGAGTAAAATTCAATGTTTTGCTCTCATCTGGTAATTGAACTTTCAGAAATCATGAAGTATGTTTGGAAGGTGTCAAATTTTTCAGTCCATTTGCCCATCACGGATATCTTTTTGCCTGTGTGCGTGCAGTGAATAATATAGCCTATTGGGCATGTCCATGCCCAGTGCCAGTCAGTGATCACATCGACATGGGAATAGCAAGAAAGCTTTCAGAGCAACTAGCTAATTCAAACTTTTTAAAGAGGTGATATTTGGGGAGTTCAGGAGTTATTATTTCAAACAATTCAAATTTTTGCTGGAGGGTTGTGCTGTTGTGGCGATCGGTAAGTCTTCGATCTGTAGCTACATTCGTTGTACAACATTTAACGAATCACGTTATTTGGGAACTAATGGGCCAAGTCCGTCGTGAATGGACCATTAAACAGGCTGCAGTTTGCCGTAGGCCTTCGTAAATGGGCCTAATTACGTTCGTTCGGTAAATTAGACATAAACGTGTCTTCATAAGACCAATCTTAGCACTCTCTTAATTGTTTCTCGTTGGGCCCATTTGTACAAATTGGATTATGTGGGCCTATTGGGTATTGGAGCAATGCATTAAGTCCACTTTGACTCTCTTCATGTTTGTCTAATCTGATTTGTATCCCTCAACCACGATACCGGTTATAGTTGATGTAATTTCATTCTCTCAACGGTTTTGAGAGTAGTTTCGCTGATATGACACGTTGACTTGGTTCACCTGTGCAGATGTGTCGACTTAGTAAAAATAAAATAAAAATGGGCCTCATATGTAAGTGACTAAGGGAAAAAATAAAAAAACTGTGGGGTTCACTTGTAGGTGAGCGAATCCCCCTCGCATTTTCAGCAGCTCATGACGTCCCGGGCGGCGCAAGCACTGACATGGGAACACTTGTCGCCCGTGCGCGTCCGGTAAATGTGGCTGTACATCCCGTCGAGCACCAGCCTGTGGAGGCCGCCGCCAAGCTCTTCGCGCTGGTGAGCGAGCGCGCTCGTGGACTAGACCAGCGTCGTCTCCCATTCTGTCGACGAGGGATTTGAACCCGTCGTGGGCTGACACCGAGCCGGCTGGGTTGCGGTCGAACAGGGTGAGCACTAGTTTGTGCTCGTGCTCTGTGCCAGACATGCGGCCCAGACGAGTACTAACGTTTTTCGATAATCGATTATTTTTTTGAACATCAAAAGCTATCTACAATGAAGATGTGGACGACGGAGCCCGGCCGACTTGTTCCGAAAGCTAGCTCCGCCACTACAAATATGGCGTCGCCCTTCAAGTTCAAGAAGTTAGCCTCGCCATCGGCCACGATGACCGGGGCATCCGCTCCGCCGCCAGGGATTGAAATTTCGAGACAAAATTTTGGTAATTTCGCCTCCCACCGGCAAACACATATCTCGTTCGAAATTTTTATGAATTTGATCAAAGTTTATTCAAATTCATTTAAAATTAGTTAAATTTTCAAATAATTTTGGCTAAAAAAATACTAATATTTTTGAAATTTTGGTGATTTTGGACCCCCGGAAAAAAAACCTATTTCAAAATTGAAAACCCTGTCTGCTGCAACAGGCACTGTCTCCCCGACATTCTGCTCCTCTTGGACCGCTACTGGCTCCTCCGGCGCCGGAAGGAATTTGGTGGCGTTCATGTCGTACTCTTCAACAGGGGACGCCTTGTTAGATATTATCCTATGTAATTATATATATGTAACACACCTGGTTGGATTGATCCTAGCTGTTGACTAAGATAATGATTTAATCTAGGTTAGTTGGAGAAATACCAGCCAGGTTTGTTACAATCTTGTACGCCGTGATGTCGGCTGTTAGCATCCATATATATACATGCGACGCATCGAGGAATAGGTGATGAACGTTTCCTGCACCTCTGAAAATTTACATGGTATCAGCTGAGCCCTACATTCTTCTCCCAATCCAATCTACCCATGGCAAGTTCGTCCCAATCTTCGGCCAGAGGTTCTCTAGGAGGGATCATGGTCACAGGGAAACTTAGCAAGGTAAGTTACCTGATCTGGAAGGTCCAAGTCCTTGTTGTAATCCGAGGAGCTCGTCTCGACGGCTACCTCGTTGGTGTCACGAAGGTGTCATCGGTGACCAGGTCTGTGAATAAAGGAGCAAGTTTAGTACACGAAGACTGTTTTGGCAAGGGAACCATAGTGCTATTACTAACCTCCGAATCGCTGATCTTGGTCAGCTTGCCCACTCCTTTGGGTTTTGCTAGTCTGAGCCATGTTCTCTTCTTAGCACTGCTGGTACCGGGTCTTGAGGAGGTAGTACTGTGGACAGGAACGACAGAGTATGACTGGGGTTGTGCTTCGATGGTCTCTTTCAAAGAGGCAGACTCCTGGTGGTCGATCAATGGACCAATGACATCAGTCAAAGGCCAATCCTACGAGTATTCATATTACTATTCCTACAAGCAAAGATAAGACTGGTGAGGGATAAAGTTCGAGTACTTACATTTACATTGGTGTCCCGCTCTGTTGGCGGGAGGTCGCACAACGGCTAGGGGATGTCGACAACTTCCGATGGTGGATCAACCACCACGTTGCTTATACGTTCCTTCACCGTGTCGCTGAAAGAGCTGCATCAAACATTATCAAGACTAGTACTCAAAATTAATCCTTATTCTAGAAGATACTACTGTGATAATCACGGATTTTATACCCCAATGTGAGATCCGTGTCGTGTCATCATCTCCCATGTACTCGTATGCGGGTGGGCACAAGCTTGGAGAGGTTGGATTCGAAGACGTACAAAATCTAGAACGATCTCGTACCCTGTCAAACCGCACTTCCGGAGATCATGGATTTTCTCGATGAAACACTCTTTGGCTTTTGTCATTGGAGGGCTTGAGGGCCATGATTTCTAGTGAGTAGGTTGGTCATCAGGAATGACAAGACAAGGAGAAGTGTCCGTGTGCAGGAAAAACCATTTTTTCCTCCACTCTTTCCTCGAGGACGGGCAATTGAAGGGAATGTACTCTTCCCTCATGCCGTCCCTGAGACGGAGTCCGCAGCAACCAGAGGTCCTAGAAAACTCTATGAGCCTAACCTCATAGAAATATCTAAATAAATCTAGAAAGGGTCTCACTCCAGGTATGCCTCACAAAGGTGGGTGAAAATACCAAGGAGGGCGATTGAATTCGGATTCAAATGAAGGAGGTGAAGCTCAAAGAAGTCAAGGAGGAGGGTGAGAAATTCAAAAGGAAAAGGCAAGAATCCACATTGGACAAAAGTAGAAAGTGTGACAATTTTTCCAAGGTTAGGTATAGGGTCGGTAACTCCTTCTGTATGCCCCATCACTCGAATGCTCGGGAGGGCTCCATCCTACCGAAGCTTGTCCATTGCGGCCTCAGTGACCATGGATTCGGGAAGATCCATCGGGAACTTGGTGGTGATGGAGAGGGCTTTTGGCTAGGGTTTTTTCGGAGAGAGAGAGGTTGAGGATGAATGGGGAGGAAAATGTGACTGTGCTGCAAACGGAACTCAAATGAATCTCATAAGTAGATTTTATAAGCCATGGGTGATAGTTCATATTTTGAAAAGATGGAGAAATCTTTGGCGAAATATTTGTGGGTTTTTCTATATGATGGTTGTTATTTGACCTCGATTCAAATTCAAAAGATGTTCATGTTCTATGTCATGGCTGGGAAAGAGGATTTGTCAGAGAATTCCTTGCCTACTCGGTCCTTTGAGAACGGTCAACTAATTCTGATAAGGACATATCTTCGGGCTACATGATTGAGAACGTTGTTTCAATCATTTGCATTGAGGTCGGAGACTACTGTTAGTGTTACGGATAAGGCATACCTCCTATACATGGATTCATGACATACGAAAATACCGCATACCTAACATTATACGGAAAGGTATATTCAAATATTGGAATATAGCGAGTTAGAAAGGAAATTGTTTTTGTGGGGACAGAAGACATCAGAGTTCGACCTAGAGGAGACAAGGTTTCCTCGGCAAGTGTCCTACTAGGGTTCTACGAGTTCTACTTGGAGAAGAAGACACCTAGCCGTATAAATACATCGACTCTTTAGAGGAAAGGGCATCGAATCACAAGTCATAGCCAGAGCCACATTGAGAGACAACCAGGAGGAAGTAAAAGCCCTAGTCGCCGACATCAACTCGTCGAGATGTACTCGGCAGATCCTAGTCGGCAGGTTAGATTAGCTAACTTGCTCTCCCATTGTAATCACTGTGTTGCATCCCAGATATATACATATAAAGTGGAGTATGGTTATTAGTCATCTTGAGGGCCTGAAACAGTATAAAAACCGTTGTCCCCCGTCTACTTATTACAGCCTCGTGTATACCTTGGTACCGGCGACCCACATACTCTACAAATACCGTTGTCAGGTATAGCCTATCGACAATTGCCAGATTTTCTACAGGTTGCAACAAAAAAAGAAAAAAATAAACTAAAAATAGTTAATGTACATTTATAATCATATTTATTATTTTTATTATAACGTGTAGAAGTTGAATCTAAACTTGCATGTTTATGTAATGATATATTTTATATTAATTTATGTTGTCAAATGTTATAAACTAGTTAGATGACATGCAAGAAAGAAACATGGATGAAAACACTTTCCCCTAACTACATGCATCACTGATTGTATTATAGTTTGTCTGGTCTAGCACTTCAGCTGCTGTTGCCCTCACCCGTCACCACGCTAAGACTGAGAGACACCTTCACCTGCACCGGCGGTTGAGCCGTCGCCGTCATCCTCGAACATCGTCAATGCCGCCAAAGTAGTAGTCGATCGGGAGCTCGTGATTGTTCTTCCCGGTTGCCTTGTCCTTCACATTCTCCAATGCAGCCATGCCAATCAATGGGCCAGTGTCTAGGTCCTAGACAACGGTGGTGTAGTGTGCGGCGCCAACACCGGCACCGGTTTGAAATTTTTAACTCAGATTTAAAACTTTCAATCTAGATTTAAAAACTTTTAACCTAAATTTGAAAACCTTCAACACAAGATTTGAAACTTTCAAATCAAATATCAAAATTCAAAACATTCAACTTAAATTTAAAAAGCTTTCAACTCAAAATTCAAAATGTTCAACTAAAATTAAAATTAAAAGAAAATTTCGAGTTGAGAGTTTTAAAATTTTGTTTTTCTTTAAAAAATGAGTTCAAAGTTTTAATTTTTGAGTTGAATGTTTTAAATTTTGGATAATTATTTTAAAAAATTGAGTTGAAAGTTTTAAATTTTAGTTGAAATTTACTCAAAATTTTTAAATTTCAAATTAATCAAATTTACAAATCATTAACGATAAAAAAGATACACATACACGCACCATATGCCCACATGCATGTCAGCATGTGTCAAATGCAATTAGTACCTACCTACCTTATTAATAATTGTAGCTTAGCGCGAACTGAGCGTAGCTCAACTGGTTAAGTTCTTTGTGGTGGAACAAGCCCACCTAGGTGCTCGCATTTATAGCTAATTATTTTTTCAGTGGTAGGCGACGTACCCGTCGATAGCGAGGCGCCCGTAGTGACTTCGTCAATCTCAAGATATGCCGGCTCAGTCTTTCGGAGGTGCTCATAGGGGTAAGGTGTGCGTGTGTGTTCATAAGGATGAGTGTGCACACGTTGTGAGTGCCTGCGTTTGTACTATGTTTCTCAAAACAAAATTGCTAGCTTAGCCCTAACTAGCTGACAAAATACGAGAGAAAAGAAAAAACTGAAAATACGTGATCTGGACGATCCGCGTGTAGACATTGTGGGAAACGTGTGTGGCCTTCTTAGGCCATCCCCAATGCGGATCTTTGGCTCATAGCCCTAGCGACGCCGTTTGGCTGCCGTTCCTTTTTAAGCCGGCGGCGTGTCTTAGCAGAGAGATGCGATACCCAAGCAGGGTACGCGCGGTTCTACCGTTCTTGTCTGCTTTTTGCCGAGCCACGGCTCGTGGAGCTGTGTTGGGTGAAGGCCGTGTTGTAAAATCAAAGTGTTTTTTATTATTATTTTGTGATAAACAATTGGAATTTATGATAATTGGTTTTGATATTTGGAGATTATTGGCGAAGTTGTTTTGCAGCCGACCTGACCGGTAGACAAAACCCGATTTGATAAGCTCTTGATAATACGATGAATATAATGCAATTACTTGATGAAATCATTGTCAAAAGGGGAGAGAGATACAAAAAGTGCATGTTTTTCAGTTCTGGGAAAGTGAGAGAGTTTTCTTTTCTTCTAAATTTTTGAGCACTCCGATGTTTTTTTATCTTTTTTTGTTTTTATTTTTCCAAACACCAAAACAATAATTTTTTTGATGGGTTTGTCAATGTGTTCATCAAGGGGGAGATTGTAAAATCAAAGTGTGTTTAATTATTATTTTATGATGAACAATTGGAATTTACGATAATTAGTTTTGATATTTGGAGATTATTGGCGAATTGATTTTACAGCCGGTCAGACCGGGTGATGGTGAATAGTATTTTCAGATGATGAATAGGTGAGTTTTGGTTGTATGGTCCGGTCAAATCGGGCAGGTGCTGTCGGTCAGACCGATTTGTGTTGCACGGTCAGACCGGCCAGCTCGACTCTGTGTCGGTTTAGTGTCGGGTTATTTATTTGGATACTTGTGATTAATTTATGTTTATGACTTTGAGATGATTTCTATATGTTTATAATACTGTTGTGTGCTAATGTTGGGTCAAGTTGCAAAGAACTTGTGCTCGGATATGGTTTCATGGTTGATCATGTGTAGGTGAGTCTTGTCGCCTCGGGAGAGTATTGTCGATAATGGATCGGGAGTCAACTTGAAATAAGATGACGTCCACATGATTAGGATATCATGCGGGATGCTTAGGCTAAAGATCAATGCATGTGGTTGGTGAAGATTCCATATGGCATACGATGGAGATATTGTGCGCATATGGGATGAGGAGTTAAATTTGGAAGGAGTCCAGATTTGGTATGATTGGTTTTTATAAAGTTTGTTTCTTATATGAGAATGTTTTATAGGGGATTAAGACTTCTTGTATGAGTTGGATTCGTGGCTTTAAACTGTGGATCTATGGGTATAAATAGAGAGGGAGGTTGAGACCTCTCGGTATCGATATTGTGTAAGTTGAGTTTAGAGAGAAGTTAGGGTTTCGAGTTTAGTCGAGATTTTTTAGAGGAGTGCTGTTGTTGCACTTTGTAAACACATATAGTAGGATTAAAGTTCAATATACTTTTGAGAGATCTTTTATTTGTGTTTGCTCGGGTACGATGATCTAACTGGTGAGACACCGGTGGTCAAACTGGCGGCATCGCACCGGGTCAGATCGACAAAGCTATGACGGTTAGACCGACGACGGTGACAGGCAACAACGGCAAATCGGGAGGTCAGACCGAGACATCAAAGGTGGTCAGACCGGAGGTCTTCGTGCAGTCAGACCAGCAGATCAACTCCGGTCAGACCAATCACCATCGACAACGAGCGTAACTTTTATTCCGCCGAAGTTTTGGGTTTTTGGGTACTCCAACCATTCACCCCCCTATGGTTGTCTTAGTTCTTGCTTTTTGATCGTACAAGTGGTATCAGAGACTTGTTTTCTTCTTTGGATCTGTACCGATCTTGAGTTTTAGCATTGCTTGGATTGGATTAACCCCATGTTTTCGATGGATTGGATTTTCCTTATTGGTGCAAAAAGATGAAAGCTTTTATGATGACAGAAGATTATTGTATTTGGCTTAAGGTTATTAATCCCTATGAGATTCCTCCTTAGATCAATATAGCTGCTTTGAAAACTGAATTTGAAAATAATTGTAAAGCTCACAACTATTTACTCAGTGGAATTTCTCGTTCAGATTTTGACTGTATTTCTCATCTTGAAATTGCGCATGAGATTTGGAATGCTTTAAACAATTTTCATCAAGGTACTTCTGATATCAAGGAACTGCGTAGAGATGTTTTTAAAAAGGATTATATGAAATTTGAGATGAAATCTGGAGAGGCCTTAGATGATTATCTTGCACGCTTTAATAAAACAATCTTAGATCTGTTGATTCATCTTTTGACATCAATTAATTCAATTTGGGGTTTCTCGCCACTTCTTGAACGGACTTGATATATCGATTTGGGATATGAAAGTTACATCTATTCAAGAGTCTGTTAATATGTCTGCTATGACTTTGGATTCGTTTTACACTAAACTCAAAACTCATGAGATGAATATTCTTTCTTGTAAAGTTGATTCTAAATCAAGTGCTTTGGTGTCTTCTTCTTCTTCTTCTATTGATGATGGATCTTCTACATCTGTTCATAGTACATTTTTTGCTTTTACTACCATGTCCGATGATCAACTTGAGCAAATCGAGGAGAGGATTTAGCTTTGGCTATTAACACGTTGTCTTGAGCTATGAACAATGTCAGGTTCAGGAAAAGAGGAGGTCGAGTTCGTTGCTCTGAATGTGGAGAGCTAGATCACATCCGCTCACACTGCCCCAAGATAGGAAGAGCCAAGAAGGAAGACAATGGAGACAAGCTCAAGGAGAACAAGCCAAGAAGCATGTTCAGAGGAAGAAAATCCAAGGAAACTCTCAAGAAGATGTTTGATCAAGTTCTCACAGCTTTTGAACCTTCAAGTGATGTTGATCTTGAGATTAATGGTGATGATAATAAAGGAAAGAACATCTCCGGTATGTGCTTTATGGCTTGTGGTGAAACAAAATCTGATTGTGAAGATAAGGAGGTAATTTCCCCGCAAGAATTTCTTGAAGAGATGTTTTCTACTTTTACTCTTAAGATTAAGAGATGTGAGAAGATGATTAAAAAACAAGAGTTTACCATTGAATCTCTTAATTCTAAAATTGCTAGATTAAGATCGCTTATTCCCAATGATGATGATTGCAATAATTACGACGTTTTAATGACTGAGATTTCAAAAATAAGAGATGCCAATGCTTCACATGATTTGAGATTAAAATCTTCTCTTGCTCTTGGAGTTGCCATGCACACACGTACTTTGGATGAGTTGTTTTTAACTAAAAAGTTGTTGAAAAAATATCAAACTGCTTTTTATGCTAGTTTGATGTTTAACATGATTTGTGCCAAAAAGTTAAAACAATAACATGATGTTTTGAATTGCTCAACATGTACACTAAACAAGATGAAACTAAAAGATGCCTTAGGTCGTGTTGAGTACATGGAAAACATTGTGAAATCCGTTGAAGTGCTTTCTTGTTCTAGATGTCGCAAGCAAAAAGATGTTAAGATTGATTATGATAACTGTGCTAAATTGTCTATTGAAGTTTCTTACTTGAAAAGTTCTTTGGAAATATTCTCTAATGGTAAAAAGAAACTTAGCATGATTTTTGATCAATCTAAAGTGACTAGTTACAATAGGGGTGTTGGTTTTGATGCTCATGATTGTTGTACTAAACATTAACTCGCTGTTTTGATCATAACCAATCAATGTCAAATTTGGACAAAAACTGAACCCAAGAAAAGAGTTTTTAAATCTGCTGAAACTATGTCCTCTCTTTCTTCGACATTAAAAGAAACAAAACTTGATATTTCCAAACCATCTACTTCTCGTGAAAAGTATACTTGTTCTTTTTGTGGTAAAGATGGTCACTTAGTTGGATTTTGTTTCATACTTGCTCGTAAACAGAAAAAGAAAAGTGAAATTGCTTTTGCAAAATCAAAGTGGCAAAAAATCTGGTTTTTGCTAGAGGAGACCGGTTAGACCATAGTGGGTCTAGTGGTCAGACCGGCACCCGGTCAGACCGACAGCCATGCCTCGGTCAGACCAGCCCCCGATCAGACCGGTGGCACTGCGGTGGTTAGACCGGCTGCACCACCTCGGTCAGACCAGTCTCTGCGAGATTTTTCAAAAAATTCTCAAACTATTTTCTTGAGTGGATATATGCCTATTGAATCTTCTGGTCGTGTATCTTAGTACTGGATTCCTAAATTTATTTTATCTAACCCCAGTACTGAGGCTTTAACATCTGCTTGTGTGTAGGCTTTGGTGGCGAGGAAGAAGAACGTGTGGATCGTGGATTCCGGTTGTTCGTGGCACATGACCGGTGATAAAAGTTAGTTCTCCTCCCTCAAATGGGCATCTAGGACTGAATCAATTATCTTTGGAAATGCTTCTACTAGTGTCGTTCTTGCTACAGGATCTGTCAAGGTAAGTAACAAGTTTGTTTTGAAGGATGTAGCTTTAGTGGAGGACTTGAAGTATAATTTGCTTTCAGTTTCACAAATTGTTCATGAGAATTATAAGGTTCACTTTAAGAAAACTGAAAGTAAAATCTTTGATTCGTCTGGATTCTTTATGTTGGGTATTTCTTGCTATGGAAGAGTTTTTAAAGCTGATTTTGAAAATCCTGTTTCATCTAAGGTCACATGTTTGGTTGATAAATTTAATAGAGATTTGATGTTTTGGCATCGTAGACTTGAACATGTTGGTTTTGATCATCTTACTAGGATTAGTGGTTTGGATCTTGTTCGTGGTTTGCCTAAACATAAGAAAGATCTTGATTTGGTTTGTTCGCCATGTCGACATGCTAAGATGGTTGCTTCTTCATATGCTCCTATTATTTTTGTGATGACGGATGCATCGGGACAATTTTTACACATGGATATTGTTGGTCCAGCTAGAGTGCAATTTGTTGGAGGAAAGTGGTATGTGTTGATTATTATTGATGATTATTCTAGATATTCTTGGGTTTTCTTTATGGCAACTAAATATGAGGTTTTTGATCACTTTCGGAGTTTGTATCTTCGTTTGGTTCTTGAATTTCCTAGTTCTTTGAAAACAATTTGAAGTGATAATGGTGGTGAATTTTAAAATGCTTCATTTGAACAATTTTACATCGAAAAAGGTCTTGAACATCAATTTTGTTCTCCTCGGGTTCCTCAACAAAACGGTGTTGCTGAAATAAAAAATCGTTCTTTGGTTGAGATGGCTAGGACAATGCTAGATGAATATCACACTCTGAGATAATTTTGGGCTGAAGCAGTTAACACTGCATGTTATATTTTCGATCGTGTTTTCTTGAGATCTAAACTTGGAAAAGCTTCATATGAGCTTCGATTTGGACATCAACCCAAAGTTTCACATTTCCGTGTTTTTGGTTGCAAGTGTTTTGTCTTGAAATCTAGAAATTTGGATAAATTTGAGGCACGCTTTACCAATGGAATATTTCGTGGATATCTTGCACATTCTTGTGGCTATCGTGTACTTGTTTTAGAAACTAACAAAATACTTGAGACTTGTGAAGTCACTTTTGATGAGACTAGTCCTGGTACTAGACCTGAGATTGCAGGTACATGGTCACAGGTTCAGGGGGAGGATGGTCGTATTTTTGAGGACGAGAGCGACAACGAGGATAAGGTCGACTCGGCTGATCAGACTGGTCGCCAGGCGGTCAGACTGCCGGAGTACCGCCGGTCAGACCGGCATAGGAGGGGCGGTCACACTGGCCAAGGGAGTCCAATTTAGGTTCTATTGACGCTGATTTCAATGGACCTCTAGAGGATACTACTTCAACAAGTGAAGGTACATAACGTGAAATAGCTTCTGAAGTCACTGCACCTTTGCATATTCAACAACGACATCCACCGGAACAAATCATCGGTAATCTAGGTGAGCGTACTACAAGGTCTAAGGTAACAACTCATGATGTTCATGCAAATTTTGCGTTTGTTGCTTCTTTTGAACCCAAAGATGTTACTCATGCCTTAACTGATGAATTGTGGATTAATGCTATGCATGAAGAACTTGAAAATTTTGAGAGAAACAAAATTTAGAGTTTAGTTGAACCTCCTCCTAGTTATAATATTATTTGAACTAAATGGGTTTTCAAAAATAAACAAAATGAGGATGGTTTGATTGTGAGAAATAAAGCTAGACTTGTTGCTCAAGGATTTACTCAAGTGGAAGATTTGAATTTTGATGAAACTTTTGTTCCTGTTGCTAGGATTGAGGCAATTAGACTTTTGTTGGTTTTTTCTGCTTAAAAAGGTTTTAAATTGTAACAAAAGGATGTTAAAAGTACTTTTCTAAATGGCTTCATATAGGAGGAAGTTTATGTTAAACAACCACCGGGTTTTGAAAATACTGATTTTCCCAACCATGTTTTTAGATTGTCAAAAGATTTGTATGGTTTGAAACAAATACCTAGAGCATGGTATGATAGACTTAAAATCTTTTTTTCTTGAAAAAGGTTTTCAAATGGGAAAATTGTTAAAACTCTTTTTGTTCTAACGCATGGTGATAATTAACTTTTTGTTCAGATTTATGTAGATGATATCATCTTGGTTGTTCATCTCACATTTTGGGTGTGGAGTTTTATGAGATAATGCGCAGGGAATTTGAGATGAGCATGATAGGTGAATTGTCATACTTTTTGGGATTGCAAATTAAGCACACACCTCAAGGTACGTTTGTGCATCAAATAAAGAATACCAAGGATCTTCTACGACGTTTTAAGATGGAGAATTGCAAGCCAATTTCTACATCAATTGGATCTACTGCTGTTTTGGATCCTGATAAAGATGGTGAAGCTGTTGATCAAAAGTAGTACAGAAGTATGATTGGATCTTTGTTGTACCTTATTGCTTCAAGGCTCGGGTGCGGCGGTCCACCCGGCGAGACATCGACGGTCAAACCGGCAGCATCGCACCGGCCAGACCGACAAAGCTATGGTGGTTAGACCGACGGCAGCGACAGGCGACAGCGGGGAATTGGGCGGTCAGACAGAGACATCAAAGATGGTCAGACCAGAGGTCTTCGCGCAGTTAGACCGGCAGATGAACTCTGGTCAGACCGATCATCATCGACAACGAGGGTAACGTTTATTCTGTGGAAGTTTTGGGTTTTTAGGTACGCCACCATTCACCCTCCTCTGGTTGGCTTAGTTCTTGCTGTTTGATCGTACACATGTCCTATCCCCATGTAGTTTTCCCCTTTCCCCTTTCACATTTTCCCTTCTCGCCCCTCTCTTGCTCATGCCATCGCTGCCATCGATGAGGCCAAGGCCGAGGACGAGGTCACTGCGCTGCGGGCTTGCGTCGTCTGCCTCGAGCGCTAGCAACATTAGGAGGACGAAAGAATAGCGACCAAATCCAGATCGATGAGGAGGAGGAAGAAAGAAGGTTGACCAAATCCAGATCGAGGAGGAGGAAGAAAGAAGCTTGAGGCAGGGGATGAGCGGCTAACCTTCAAGATGGCGCGGTGATGAACAGATCCAACTGTGAGGGTGGAGGGGATGGAGTTGAGGGCCCAACAAATGGCGGAGGTGAAGGGGTCGAGCTTCTGGCGATGGAACTTCGGGAAGCGGGCGATGGCGACGTCCTCGATGGAGGAGTTAGGGAGGCTGCCGTCGGATATGAGGTAGCGGAGTTGGGACTTGAAGTAGGGGAAGTAGGACCGATCGGAGCCGTCGTGACTGAGCAAGGAAAGCCCTCATTGGGGATGCCCTCAAAACAATCCGATGTGGTCATACGCTTCCATTCCAGCCGTGTGGACCAGACACACTTTTAGTTATAAAAAAGGGGACACTTTTGGGCACTTTGTTTTTCTAAGGTTACCCAAAGGATGCATATAGACACAAAACCACATTCAGACCACCAAGATGTACCCGCGCGCATGCGCGTCCTATATAGGATAGAGATTAGAGGTCTCTACAGCTTAGTTTGGCAACTCAGGAGGTGAGGAATAGGAGTTTAGAAGAAGAATGGGAGTTTATACAAGGGAATAGGTGCGATATTAATATGGAAATTTGATTTTTAATTCTATGTCTTGTTTGGTAGAGCTGGTGAGAATTGACAAGGAGTATAGAGACTAGAGACTATTGCCTGTATCAGTCTGGCTCGCATCTTCGGATGCAACTGGCTCCTTGTTTGGTTGCCTACACATGTCCCCGAGCTAGGTTAGCTGATGAAAAAAAAGCCCTTGCAGATAGCCTGAGCAGGAACAGCCGAATTGAGATCCGCTACTTGTCCTAGCTCAACATGTGTAGTCACACAGCCCGCGTTACACCTATGTGTGCAAGGGGTTGCGATGGGGTCACCAGTCACTACCCTGTCCCCCTCCTCATTTCTCCCCCAAACCAAAAACTAGGGTTTGTTGGTACCATCCTTCCACCTTTGTTAACTCTGATGAGCTGGATCCGAGGTCACGAGCTCGACGCGTGGCAAATCTGGCACCCAAGAGCTCGAGCTCGACCAGATCAGGAAGGAAGGAGGACGAGAGGTGGGAGGGCTTGATCGGATGCTAAATCTGGAGGCTCAAGGGGCGCTTGCTGTCGTTGTTGACCTTACCTCGCCGTCACCCTCCATCCGTTCCTCGCCATCGCTGTCGTCGTCGTCCATCTGTTTGCTACCCTCACCCTCCAACCACTGAACTAAACATATATTAAAAAGCAGACAATTCCTCCCTTAATTCCTCATCTTCATCCCATAAAAATTCCATGCCCCTTAACCAAACAGAACATTTTGTCCACGCAATATTATTTTTTAAATCAAAGATAAGTGAGAGAGAGGCTAGAAGTTAATGTCTGTTGTTTTTGCATCAAAAGCACACCCACGTGAGTCTAGCATCAAAAGCGCACCCGCGCGAGTCTAGGATTTGGATAACTAATCAAACATATGAAAGATCAGCTATAGTATGAAATGAATTAGTTTTGCTTGGGGAAACATGTTTTGTGTGGTGATGGATTTGTTGGTGGTTCCTCTAATCTGGGTTTAAAATCTAGTGTGTACAATCATGTACACATGAGTGAACTTTTATAAAGGATTTATCAAGGTTCATATATTTATTCATACCCTTTGCTTATTTGAGCGTGTGGCACAGACTAGGGAGTATGCTTAGATGTGTATATAGGTCTAGTGATGTGTATCAAGGGTCTATTTTGCACCACGCCATGCGTGGTGCCTAGCTGCACTGGTTCATTTCCTATTACGTATAATCATGTAAAAATTATGTATTAGACACTTCTAAGTAGAGTGCATATTATGTACATGACCGATTATGTATAAATTATATAAATTATGTATTATACACTTTTAAGTATAGTGCATATTACACATGAATTTGATGGGACACAATTAGCCTGTTGATTCTTGGAGACATCAGGTGCTAGCACCAAAGAGGGCATCTGGATGCTTGTCACTTCTACAAATGGGCACACAACACTAACTTGGAAAGGTTTTTTTAAAAAAGTAGCAATTCAGTGTTATTTTAGCCGCTCTCACCCACCGCTCGACGTCTATTGCTCATTCTAGTCGCCGCCTCTTCCTGCCTTCCATATACCTCTCTTCCCCTCTAAAACATAAGTAGTTAAGCCATATGATTTCATCAAGCTAAAACCTTGCATGTTCAGTGTTCTAAAAATCGGCATAAGCAGAGGGAACATGGAGGCGGTAGGGCTCAATGCTTCTTGAGAAAGCTCGTGGAGGTGGCTTGATGTGTTCGCTCGCATGGGAAACAAGAAAATGAGGGAAAGTTATTAGGGTTGGGGAGATGAGTTATATCCAATAGTTGTGATCGATCAAGGCCCACTTAGCCCATGTGGAAGTGCATTAGGGTTTCTCTATATTCATCCCCACCTAGTGGCCGTCCTCATCTTTCTCCTGTAGTTGCCAAGATACATGCGCACCGAAAGACATTGACGGGTGCATGCACGGTAAGCATCATCTCCCCCTCCAAATTGGCATCTTTCCTATGCTTTTCCTCCATCTCCCTCTGTCTAAACTGTAGTATGGTCAATAGCAGTGCTCACACGGCGGCGCAAACAATTATTTGGTGTTCTTCTTTACCAGATTGGTTCCTCCTCCACCAAATTTGCTCCTCCCTCTGCATTGCATACATGTTTTTTTCCTCTTGTCAAGGATACGTAGGCACCGCCTCGGCAGGTCTAGCTAGGCACTAGTTAGTTGCCCGACTACCACCTAGCACTAAACCATGAGCATGTTTAGCGTAGTGATGGATTTGTCGTTGCACGGTTCTTCCACCGATCAGGGTTTAAATTTTGATGCCTATAATCACGTACACATGAGTACACTATTTTAAGATTTTTTTAAGGTTTACATGCTTATTTCTGGCCTTAGTTTCTTTCGCCTATGCTATGTAGTGTGCTCACCTATATGTATACAACATATTTAGTTATGTGTATGTGAATTGCTATATATAATAAAGAAACTTATTTGGGGTCTATATTGCACGACACCCATGCATGATGCTCAACTACACTGGCCCCATTTACCTCTAACCAATACTACAGAATCCTAATAGGGAAGCCTTATAGGCACCGGTTTCTAAAAGACCGGCACATTTAACCCCTTCACGAGCATGGGGGTGGCCCACTTAATGACGATGGTAACTCCCTCAACTACCGTGCACTCGGGGGCGGCCTGATTTACCACCACACGCACAGGGGCAGCCAGATCCGCTGCCACGAGCACGAGGCGGCCCACTGAACGACAATGGTGGCTCCCTCCACTCCCTCTTTGTGTTCTCCTCTGTATTGTTGGATATTGATGCGTGGGTGTTAATTTTGCTCTTGAATGTTGATTCTATGATTGTGTTCTTAGATGTTGATTGATCTTAGTGGTGATGGGGTGCCACTTGATGCATCGGTTCGAATCGAGCCAACTTTTTTTTTTGGATTCGTGGAACTTCAAAGCTGTCGGTTTTCAAACTGACACCTTTGATTCCTCCTCATCAGTGCCGCCTGTGAGGTACCGGTTGGAAAATCCGCAATCTATATGAGGTTCCCAATTGACACCCATTAAGATTTCTGTAGTAGTAAATGTTTAATTACTAGTATATTTTTATCTTGGTTTGAAAGTCAATAGTTGTACGTAAATTATGTTTATGCATCCTTCCTGAAAATTTTTTTCAAAATTGAATTTGTTGAAAGTCCTACTTTTCTCTCCAACGAACAATAGGTTGGCACTTCCAAATGATGTTTTGCATGGACAAGATTGATTATGAATGACTGATCTACGAATGCTAAAAGGATGATGTGCTCAAAATTAATTAGGCACAATTTCATTTATAGTTTGTAAGGCACTTTTAGCAAGAGATAAATTCTTATAGTCGTAAGAAAAAATCTGCACCTAATTTCTTACTCTTCTTGCCATATACCTTTACATGTTTGACTGATTCCAAATTTCCAATACATAAGCTTTCCAATTAATCTGTACTACCATATAGAGATAAAATATCTAAAAAAATATGTACTTTCTTAGTGTTTCTATTATCTAAAAAAATATGCAATTTGTTAATCTGCACCATATATTAACTGCAGGGCCATCGATCATCATTGGACACCAAGCAGCATCAATGGCGTTGAGGACCATATCAACCTGCACAACTGAGACGGCGAAAGGCATCCACAGGTTCGAGATCTTCAGTTACAGTCTCATGAACATCGAAGCCGACGATGATGCCATCCAATCCGGTGTCTTCAGTTGAGGTAGTCGGTGATCTTGGTAGATGACCACGATCCGAGAGGTTGAATCATGACAGCGATCTCCCTGGAGCTCGGACCGTAGTGTGACGGCGATGCAGAAAATTCTCCCAAGTGGTTCGGATCCAACTCGGAAGATAGAAAGTTGGAGTAGATCTCAACGTCGTTTGGTAACCCGAATGACGCCGAGTGGTTTTCCCCTCCCGACTGGTTCGAATCCGAGTCAAGGAGAGAAATCTTGCCGAAGTTGTCGGTGATGAAGTCGAGGCTGCTGAAGCGGAATGCCTATCCTGGAGGGCAGGCGAAGTCGTCGATGCCTGATGTAGATCCCATCGCGCTAGTCGGTGAGAAGAAGAAAACTTGACGCCTCCCTACCTGGCGCGCCAACTGTCGAAACCTGATTTCAGCAATAAGAAACAGGGGGTAGCGCTCAAATGCCAAACACGATGGGTTAGTAGACAAAAGAATTTAGACAGATTCAGGCCTTCTGTGAAGAAGTAGCACCCTACTCTTGTTTCGGGGATTGGATCCGCCGAGTTGTGTATTGATCTCACGATCGGGTTGTGTATTAAGAAAACCTAGCTAATTGCTATTGCCTCTATATCCCTCATGGGACGTCCTACCCTTCTTATATAAGCTCAGAGGGTAGGCTCACAAGTCGAAGACCTAACTACATACAGTATAAGACTCCATAATATTTCCGACTTAGGACTATAAGTCGTTTCTTATTATACAAGGTAACGTAATACTTAAGTCCTAAGCCTATACATGATTATGACTCATAACCTATCCCCTATAGTCAGTCGGATAAGCTAGCCGTGTGGGTATATGATACCCATAATCTTCACAGTAGCCCCTAAGACCTTCACAGTCGACAAGATAACTTTGCCTCAAACCAGACTAATGCATAGACGAATACCTCCATTGCCGAGTGCTTCCATCATCTCTGTTTAAGTCTCTCAATTGCTTTATCATCCAATAAGAAGGCTGTGAAGGGCTAAAAAGTCATAAAAAATATACCTAGGTGCATCGACTAGATGCATCTAATTAGATGTAGCCCCCGACTATGTGTTTAGTTGAACAAACTAAGCATATAGTCAAGAACTATAATAATCATACTCATCCGAGTGATGTAAATAAATGCTTAGCCAAAGCCAAAAGCAATTATAAAAATAATATAACACATAACCTTATAAACAAGGCACATTGTACAATGACTCTGAGTACTGGCACCATATCAAGCTCATGTTGTCCAAGTTGTTCTGCCCGAGTCCTCTCGAAACACACAATTTCACCATCCTCAGAAACATATTGTATTGGTAGTATAAAATCCGAGTTAATAAAACCCATAAGTGGATTTACCAACCATTCGAATAATATGACCAAAACATAATTAGCCTAAGCCATAATATCGGTCTTAATCAGAAAAGCTCATCAAGGTGGCAAAATAGCATTGATATAGAATCAATTGCTTTAAAAGAACCAAACAGCTCCAACAACTTATAGAAAAGTTGCCAAAATAGTTATGAAAAAACTTTACTGTTTGTCACCTTCCAAGTTGCATCGCACCAACTCATAAAAAGTTGCATAACCGCTGTATGGAAGGATTTGAAAGGCATTGGGCAATAGATCACACGCATATTGCCAAGACAAATCTGCTTAAGTCTCCAAAGACACGTGACAGGCCACATCTGAATCATGGGTTGTAAGTTTCCCATGGGCCTCAGCCCAAATACGAGGAAAATCTATCGATATCCTAGAAAATCACCGAAGCACCGTCATCTTCCCCACCGCTTCATCTTCCAAAAAATTTTCCCTTTCGCGCTCCTGTTCACAAGCCCCTCCGCAGAAACCTAGAGCACAAATTCCACCAAATCCACTCATCCAGCCATTCGAAATCCCATTAAAATCTACTGCGCTCATCCTGCTCCTTACATCCTCTCCAAGAATCCTTACTTCCAACACCAAATTCAATCCTCCTCAAACCTCACTCATGGTGAAAGAGAGAGAAATCCCCTTCGACCAATGGACAACTTCTGACGTAAAGGAAACAACTCTAAAGGAGATTATGAAGGATAGAGTCCTCCCAGCAAAGAAAATCATTGGCTGGCGTCCAGCATATGGCGAGGAATTCCCAACTCCAAATACTGGTGAGGTCGTGGTCTTCACCCACTTTTTCTATTGTGGATTTGGTCTGCCCACTTCTGAATTTTTCCGCGGCATTCTTGATTACTATGGTCTCAAGATTTATCATCTGAATCCAAACTCTATACTGCACATTGCCATCTTTATCCATGTGTGTGAAGCCTTTCTCGAAATCTACCCCTATTTCAACCTTTTCCGCAGCATGTTTTCTCTTAAGGCCCATCCGACCAAGGATAACCCTTGTGTTGTTGGTGGCGCCGGATTTCAACTCCGCGGCACTCTCCGTAAAGACTACTTTCCTCTTCCCCTAAAATCTTCCAACAAGGACTGGCATGCAAACTGGTTCTACATTTCTAACCCGGTCCCCAGCCTGCCCGACTTCATCGGTTTTCCGCCAATCCAAAGGGCCAACTGGAATGCCTTGCCCGAGAACCAAGATTGGGTAGAAGCTAATAATCTTTTGGCAAAGATTCTTGAAATGAAGAACAAGGGTCTCTAAGGAGAACAAATCACTCGGCACTTCATCAAATGCCGATTGGCGCCCATCAAAGAAAGATCCAAGCCAGCCTTCGAATATGAAGGACAGAGTGACCCCAACTGAGAAGATCGAGAATCTCTAAACTTCCAAGTCTTGTGCGCTCGTATGTACAAAATCTTCTCCACTGGAATTGTAGTAGACTACAGCAACAAACTGCCAGTTATTCCCCACAACCTTCATCGACCACCTCCTCCGGTAAGTAAACTCTGCAACCTGAACGACTTTTATCTTGCCATGTTCTTCAATGTCTCTTAAAGAAAATATTGTTTACATGCGAATGCTCTGATCATCTCCCAACCATACAAAGTTTATCATGAAGATATGCCGGCCCAGCCGACTGTCAGGAAACCAACTGGTGGCCCAAAGATCAAGCCCCAAACGAAAAGCAAAAGAGCCGCAGCCGCTGTCGAAGAAACTAGCAAACGCGCAAGCAAGCAGAGGAAGCTAGTCATTGATGACTCGAATGAAGAGTCTGAAGAGGTCCAAACTCCTAAGGCCAATATCAGCTCACCAAGGCCATCCACCAGATCCGCTCCAAAAATTAGAAAATTCAACAGGTATTCTTCACATGACTGGTGTTATCTTTTTCCTGAGAACTTATTTGATTCCACTTTAATCACCTTCTATCTTCTTCTGCAGAAAACCTCAAAACATAGATCCCACCGGCCCGACAGAAGAAACAATCTCAACTGCAGTGCTGGAAAAACTAAAGACTGCAGAACATGGGTCCCAGAACCCTCTCCCGAGTGAGACTACTCCTGGCCAAGAACCCCCGACTGCCAGTCAAGCTCCCTCGACTGGAGACCAGTCGGATTCTGCTGATCAAACATCAACTCAAGGACCCCCGACTGAAAACCAGCCGGACAAAGAGGAGCAAGTCCCAATCAACCAAGAAACACCAGTTGAAGATCCAACATCAACTACCGAAGAAATCAGCAAGGATCAAACAGCTAGGAATACCGCCACCCAAGAAGACCATCCCGGAGCAACAACTGGTAACCTATCAATCATCAAGTCTTTATCTTGAACATGCTTCTTGAGTTCTATCCTTCATATTTACTTTAGAACAAACGACTGGAGAAGATGAAGAGATCATCCGGCTAAAATCCACTGAAGACTCATTACCTCCAGTCAAGATCGAGTGGTGCGATGCAGAAGGCAAAAAGCAAGGCATCATATTAAACAAGCAAAAAGAAGTTGAAGAGCGAGACATGCTTGTTGCCAGCCTCAATGAAGCCACCCGACTGATGAATATAAGAAGAAATTCCTCATATCTCAATTGCATAATCTCCTATAATCGACTAACTCATGTTTTGCAATGCAGAGAATATATCATTGCTCACAGGCTAAATCTGATACCTTGGAAAAACTTGTACCTCATGTCAATTCCCTAGAGAACATCCAGCAAGAACTCAAAGAAGCAAAAGAAGAAACCATAGCTAGAGAAACCGTCTTGCGAGAAGAGATCAGCAAGCTTCGGGATATAAACCTGGAACTTCGTGGTTCAATCGGAGGTAAGAAAAATTAACTCATCTGCTCTTGGTCAATCTGTTCAACTCTATTAACTCTAAGTCTTCATGCTTTAGCCAATTTATCCGAGATTGAATCCCTCAAGGCTCAGCTAAAGAAGGCAGAAAACGACAATACCAAACTTGAGTCAAATAGAGATAAAGCCATAGCAGAAATTGAAGGTACCCCCATAAAACTCATACTCCTTGATTCGACTCATCTTGGTCATTAATATAATTTGAATTGTACCAATCTTGCAGCCAATAAAGTTAAATCACGTGCTCAATTTGAAGTCTTTGCTGAAAAAGTCTAGAAAGCCGAGAGAATCAGGGATGATATTGCTAACGCAGTCACGCCAATCTTGTCAGCAATTTATCAGAATGGCCTAGGAACAAGTGCAGAAGATGCACTGGAAATCTTCGACAAACTCAGGACAACTCTAAAGAAGTATATGGAAACTATTACTGATGCTGCTACCATGAGTGCAAGTCAGACTCTGGCAATAACAAAGTCTCTCTATCCCCGAGTAGATATAAACTCTATAGGAGATGGCTTTGCAGACGGCACTACTGATGAACAAGCCCTAGAGCTGATAAATGAAGCACAGGAGTCTGCCAAGAAGATTGCTGCCGATGTAGTTGAAAATTTCCAGAGATAGATACTTGATGTAAATAACTCTTGTGATCCAACTTGTAACTATTCAATTTATTTATATTTATGCCCTGAGTTGAGTCTCGCATTTAATTTCTTAAAAAATTTTATCCGACTGTCACCAAGCCTAAACATGATTAAGTCATCAAAAAATTTTCAATCCTTATTTACTTAACTCAAATCAGAACAATAAATAATGATAAACCAAATATACACAAGTTATTGTTAATAAAAAACTTCATACTTTATTGATACGCATAGCCCCCGACTGACAACTCAAGAAGGCAACTTACTTGAAGTCGGCAGTCGAGAAGAACATAATACAAAAAATTTAAGTATAATATCGACGCAGGTGTTCAATGTTCCATGAATTCTTCACAATTGTCCCATCTTCACGCTTCAGACGATACGCTCCTGGCCGAGTGACCTCAGCAATTATATAAGGCCCTTCCCATAATGGAGATAACTTATGTCTATCCTTCGTCGTCTGAATCTTTCGCAGAACCATATCACCAACAATAAACGCTCATGATCGAACATTACAATTATGATACAGTATAAGACTCCATAATATTTCTGACTTAGGACTATAAGCCGTTCCTTATTATACAAGGTAACGTTATACTTAAGTGCTAAGCCTATACATGATTATGACTCATAACCTATCCCCTATAGTCAGTCGGATAAGCTAGCCGTGTGGGTATATGGTACCCATAATCTCCATAGGGCGTTGCTCTACTACCCTGATGGCATCGATGACGACAACAAGGGTTACGGCGTCTACCTTGAGCTGATCAGCAAGAATGGCGAGCCATGGGCACTTGTCAACGTGAATCTAGTCAACCAGCAATCCGGGCAACATCGTCAGCTGTTCACGAAGAGCGATGTGCCTACCACGTTCAGGTCTACAAGCTTTCATGAGTCTACCTTGGGGTCTCTCAAGTGCATGAAGAGGAGCGAGATTGAGAGCACTCTGGGGTTTGTCATCCATGACTGCATCGTGATCGAATGCGCTATTACCGTCATCTATGAGCCAAAGGTGTCTGAAACTAGGGCATTGTGCGAGATTGAAACTACGGCATTGTGCAAGATCGAGGTGCCTCCTATGGAGATATCGTCGGATTTTGCAAAGATGTTGAAGGACGGTGTAGGAGCATATGTGATTTTCAAGGTTGGAGAAGACACATTCCGTGCCCACAGGGCGGTGCTCGCTGCAAGGTCCCCTGTATTTCATGCTCAGCTCTGCGGACCGATGAAGGAGAAGGAGACAAATGCAGGAGATAACCATCCAAGATATGCAGCCGGCTGTTTTTGAGGCTTTCCTCTATTTCGTCTACGCCGATTCCGTTCCCAGAATGAATGATCTTGGTGATGGCGAGAAGAAGCATTTGATGATGCATTTGCTTACGGCCAGTGACTGATATGGATTGGAGAGGCTCAAGATCATGTGCGAGAATTTTCAAGCTATGAACCTCGATACGGAAACTAGAGCGGGATCAGCTATCTCTAACGGGCATTAACCCTCATCACTATCGGGTAGAGCCCCTATCACTGACCAAAGGTCAGTGATGTGAGAAACTATCTTAATCGGGCACAAGGCCGTCACGGATGGACGTTATCTCAATCGGGCCTAACAATACAGCCCGTGACAGATAAGATTGACCAAGAAATACAAGTCAAACCAGGTTGGGTAGAGCCCATCACGGATGACTAATCTCAATCGGGCAAAATACTCAGCTCGTCACCGATGACTAGCATCGCTAACGGGCTTTACCAAAGAGCCCGTCACCGATAGGTTTGACCCCACCTGTTGAGTCAAAATATTCCTGGTTCGGATGACTTATCTCTATCGGGCTTATATTAGGAGCCCATCAGGGATGACTATATCCCTATCGGGCTTTCTTAGGAGCCCGTCACGGATGATTATCTCTTTCAGGCATTACTAAAATGCCCGTCAGGGATGACTATGTTAGCAAAAAAAAATTCGTTTTTTTGGCTAGCCTCAGGCCTTTGCTAGCCATGCCCACTGCAAAAAATGACAGTCCCAGCAACCCCATTCCCAGCATTCCTGATTCACAGTCAATTCACAGCCAATTCACAAAATTCTCAGCCAATTCACAACCAATTCACAAAATTCTCAGCCAATTCACAGAATTCTCAGCCAATTCATAGCCAATTCACAAAACCGCCGACATGCATCAAAACCTGTAAAACTGAGTTATAAATTGAAACAAGTATATACGTAATTAAGAAATGCAAATATATACAGAAGAACGTGCATAATTGTATTACAAAGTATTTACAAAAATCAAATGTTTGTCGCAAAATCATTTGTTTCCGCTAGGATTTGACTCTAAACATTCCTTTCGGCGACAAGAGGTCATCTAGTATGAATTGTGCTATCTCCTCTCTAATGATATTGAAGTTGATTTCCGGAATCGCCGAAAGTTTTTCCTGCATGCGAGGCGTCAAGTTAGTCTACATAATTGGAATGTTAGTATGAATCGTGCTATCTCCTCTCTAATGTATATAAACAACTGAAGCACACACCTCAAGGTCGAGCAATGTCACCTTGTCTGCGAGGCTCCTCATGTTATGGCAGACGTGGAACCCACACTGGTCACCAACTTGTTGACGTACTGGAAAGTCCTTTTTGTGACCGAGTGTGGGATGTCCTTCCTTATGCCTCCCGCCTTTTGCCACGTATTGGTCCCAGGCATCGTTCAAGGCAGCTTCGATCGCCGACCAATCGTATATTTCTTTTTTGATATTGGAGTTAAGGTAGTATACCAAACTCCACTTCGGCACTATGACCAGGAGAATCCAATGACGACTACGACATTAATAAATTGCAAGTTAAATACTAAAGCTATACGTGTCGCAGGTTTGACTATAAGTAGGGAACACGCTTACTGTTCAGAGTAGGCACACATAATGAAGTCCTTGATATATTCTACCATGCTGGCTTGATCGTAATTCATAGTTGTCTCGTTGACGACACTTGGATCGAGCAAAGCAACATGGGGAGCATTACGATGGACATGCTTCCAAGTTAACCTAGAAGCAAGACAAGAATTAGGGTAAGCGTAATACAAGGATAGTTATTACCATATCTCGTATGCAAGAATACTCACAAGGAGTAGCACTTAAGGAGGTTGGTGTCGACCGCTCGCACCCTGTAGAGATCCCATAGATCTTGAAAGTCTACGGCGATAAAGGCTTCAGGGCCGAGGAACGGCTGTCTATCGTGCTGGCCCGTCATGAAGGTCTCTCTATGCTTCCTCCTTGCGTTGGACCTCTCCATATAGTACCCATGCAACTCCTTGCATGCAGGGCCCATCTTTGATAAGGCGTCGTCTCCAACCAATGGCATGCCTAATGTAAATTCTTTAGGAGCTGATGGCGCCATGCCAAGATCTAGCTTCTTTGGAGCCAGAAGCGGCCCTTCCACATTTCCTCTTCCTCTCCCCCTTCCAGCAGCTCTTTTGCGTGATCCAAGCTTGGGTGGAGAAGATGCCGCCCTCTTTCTTTTTGTGGAGACTAGGGGGAGGAACGATCTGCTGCTGACCTCTTGTCCGTCATCCCCAAAATCTGTATCATACTGCAATTGGAGATCTTGATCTCCTTTTTCAACGGTAGAAGGGGCAGATACAAGAGCTGGAGGGGGACGTGGCGGCGGCGGCGCCGGACGAGCACTTGGTGCTGGCCTAGGAGTTAAATTTATCTGAATGTTCTGCTTGGGCCATTGGATAAAGGTCCCGCGTGCAGCTCCAAGGGTCAGAACCTCGTCATTTGGTGGGAGCGGGAGAGTGAAGCCAACCCAGTCGGGCTTCACCATGTCCACTTGAACTTTTGCATGGTCGGCTAGCAGCTGCCCCCCATGCACTCGGGTCTCCGGCGTGGGCTTGAACGCAAGACCCTCTGCGGCAGGAATTGCAAAGTCCTTTGTCACCCTAACGACTAGGGTGCACGATGTGGGTCCCTGCATTAGATTCATACGTATCTTTATAATATGTTATAATGTACTGTGGTTAGGGGAGAACATATACGTTTTGTGTTGGTTTTACCGTTATGTGGTCCACCGCATTGGGGGCTGGTGTTTCTTGTGCCGCCGCCCCAGTAGAAGCGCAGCTGCTACGCCTCTGCGTGGGGCTCATTTCTACTATGGGAGCGGCAGCAGGCTCGCTTTCCCTGAGGCGTGCCTCCACCCGAGCCTCCACTTGTAACAACTTGGAATCGAACTCTTCTTGGAGCTCGTTTCTAATCTCGTCCCGAAGTTGTGCCTTCAGGCGTTCATCTTTCTGTGCCTTTGAAAGCCTGTGCTTCCTGTACCGCCACGCGTATTGGGGAAACCCAAGCTTCCATGGAACATTGGAGCCAATGCCCCTTGTCCGTCCACGATGTTCTTCGCTTCCCAACGCTTTCGTGAGGACGTCATCCTCGCGTCTTTGTGAGCAGACCTCTTGGGAGGACTGTCTCTCAGCAGTCAGGTCGACCTGTGATGCAGTTAGGACGAATTTATTCAAGAGTACGATACAACCTACCGAAACATAATCTACGTGTGGTACTTATGATTTTCTGGTACACCGCTTGATCTTCGGGATTTGGGAACGTTAGTGTTCCATCACTATTCTTCTTCACCCTCGCCCTTGCCCAGTTCGTTGCTCGGGTGGTCGAGATATCACCAAGTACTGGCGGCGTGTTAGATTCAGCAGCAGCTTCGTCCTCCTTGACCCATTAGTGCTGCTTCCCGGCGTAGCCTCCGGTGCCAAGCCGGTACGGGTGAACGTTTTTTGCCTGCAACCTCCTATAGGCCTCGCTTTTTTCCCGAGACTCAGGGGTTGACTTTGCGGCATGGAACTCTTCCCACACGACCCGTGAAATGAATGGGTACTTCCCGAATGGTTCTGGCTGGGCGGCGTTGAGGACGTAGTCGGTGAACAACGTGGTCTTGAAATTTTTCCACAAGTTGCCCATCTTGCGGATAGCCTGCCGCTTGAGTCTTGCCTCGGCCTCTGGGGGGTATTCGAAGCTTTCCTTGAACTGCTTCTAGGCCTCATCTTTTTTTTCTTGTGGGACCAGATCGATGTGGTCCTTCAATATGGTGAAGTTTCGCCTCCCGAGGATTCCACATATTGTGGCGAACTTTTTGACAGCTTTCGCAGGAGCCGTCGGAAATCCCAGATCGTCCACCTCTGTTATGGTATACACTTCCTTAGGGATCTTATTCTGGGTCCTAGTAGCCCGGCTCGATGTTGTCCCACTAGCAGTCGCTGACATGGGTTCGCCTTGCTGTGACATTTTCTATACAACTGTTGTACGGCAAGAAAGTTTAAAAAATTTATAGAAAAACTTATTTTGGTTGTGTATATAACTTATGCTAAGGTTAAGATGTGGCCTCAGTTTTGCTTAGAAATTGTGCATCAATTACAATCATTTGCAAGTGTACTTCCCAAAAAAAAGAACAAGTGTAGATGGTCTGTTCTTATGCAAAAAGAACAAGTGAAGTTCCCCAAAAAAAAGAACATGTGTAGATAGTCTGTTTTTATGCAAAAAAGAGAAAGTGTAGTGCCCCCCAAATAAAAAGAACAAGTGTAGATGGTCTGTTCTTAAGCATTCATCACTGGCCATTTATCAAGAAATCATCATAGAGTAAAGGTGGCAGGAAGAGGACAGATATAGAGGAAGTGGCCAAAATGAAAAAAAAAGCCAGCCTTCCCTACTCTTATCTATGATTTTTCAATGATCCAAAGGCCAAACAGATTGATATGATTTCTTAAAGCAACTTTTACATAGAATTTTTTTAGAGTAACACACATTTATTTAGCAATGTTTTATGTGAACAAACAGTTCTGTCACAAACAGTTCTATCACAAAAGAGTAAATTATTAGCACATATTTTCACTTTACACTAGGGTTAGCACATATTTATTAACAGTAGTGTACTCCATAGAACCTTATAGAGATTCCATGAAATTTCAAAACATAAATAAACTTCAAAAAACATGGTCTAAGTTCAAGAAGTATATCACAAGTTTCACTCATATTAACAGGCAAAGATAATCTGATGGACTGAAAAATCATGGCATAACCAACAGCAAACTACTACATGCATGGTACAAACTACAAAGCATCAGGAACTGAACAAGTTTACAGGTTAGGGGAAAAAAGGAGAAACCATTTTTACATTAGGGTTAGCACATATTTATTAGCAGTAGTGTACTCCACAGAACCTTATAGAGATTCCATGAAATTTCAAAACATAAATAAACTTCAAAAAACATGGTCTAAGTTCAAGAAGTATATCACAAGTTTCACTCATATTAACAGGCAAAGATAATCTGATGGACTGAAAAATCATGGCATAACCAACAACAAACTACTACATGCATGGTACAAACTACAAAGCATCAGGAACTGAACAAGTTTACAGGTTAGGGGAAAAAAGGAGAAACCACTTTTACCTTCAAAAAGGAGAACAAGTTTATAAGTTTACTGGTAGGCGGCGGCGGCGGCGGCGGCAGCGGCGTCGAGGAGGAGGAGGCGGCGTCTAGGAGGAGAAGGTGGCAGTTGGGAGAGTGAGAGGAAGGAGGCGGCGGCGGCGGTTGTGACAGAGAGTGCGAGTGAGGGTGAGAGGGAGAGTAAAAACTTAGTTTTTCTACCGATCCAGAGTCAGAACTGGATCGGTAGAAAACCTAGTCGTAGGTCATCGCCATCGGGCACAAGCACTAAGCCCGATACGGATGACAATCATCCGTGACGGGCACAAGAACGAAGCCCGATACGGATGACAATCATCCGTGACGGGCACAAGAACAAAGCCCGATACGGATGACAATCATCCGTGACGGGCACAACCAATAAGCCCGATACAGATGACAATCATCCGTGACGGGCAGAGCTAATACGCCTGATAGAGATAAACTCATCTCTGACGGGCATTATTTATATGCCCGATAGAGATAAGCTCATCCCACTATAGAATTAAAATATTCCTAATCAGTTGTATTTAATAATGATATTTAAGTTATAAAATCATTTATAATTAACTTGTACCCAATTTAAAATTGCTATTACATTTTTAGATGGTGTAAAATTTCTGTTAAATTAAAATATGCCTTATTAAATTAGTTTAAAATTGCCATTAAATTTTAAAAAATTATTATAATTAACCTATGCCTTATTTAAACAGTGTAAATTTGCTATTAAATTTTAAAACACACATGAATTTAAAATATGCAGATCATAAGGCGCCGGTACAAAATACTTCATTACTTATATCTATTTGCAATTTACAGTACTACGAAGACTCTCTTTACAAGGATATGCCTTCCGAATGGTCAGAACGAGCGTATGCTACTTCGTCTTCGGGATCATCGCCAAGGTCGATCTGAGGTCTCACATGAAGATTCTGGTTATATTCTTCCTCATCGACGACGTTGTCAACCCCAACAATTCTTCGTTTGCCATCCCTAATGACGTGCAGCTTCTTGTTAGCGGGGTCTTGTATATAGAAAATCTACTCGACCTACTTCGCTAGGACGAACGGTTCGTCCGCGTATCCAACCTTGGCCAGGTCCACTAAAGTGAATCCTTCCCTGCCGACTTTTACTCTAGTGCGGATATTCACCCAGCTGCAACGAAACAAAGGGACTTTGAAGCTCCTGTAGTTCATCTCCCAGATATGCTCTATGCGGCCATAGTATGTGTTCGATCCAGCTTGATCCTGATATGCATCTATACGGACTCCACTGTTCTGCACTGTACTTTTGTCATCTTGTTTGACGATGTAGAATGTGTATCCATTGATACCGTACCCTTGTGTAACGCCCGTTTTGTCGCGGCGTTAGCGGGAAAACTATTTTGTTAAAAACCCTATTTGCGAAAGTTTGCTCTTCAGTTGAGTCTTGTTGTGTGCCAAGGTCTCGTGTCTCCCCTCTCAGTTCAATCCCGGAGAAAACCGCGGAATCGGATTTCGAATCCGAGCCCTCAAACTCCCCCTTTCTTTCTCTCTGGAAAAGTCTGGTTTACCTACCTTGACTTGGGCCGAATTTTTCCCCTTCGGCTTTTGTCCCTCTCTTTCCCCCGGGCCGTCGCTGGCCCAGCCCCTCTCGGCCTGCTCCCTCCTTCTCCTCTCCTTCTCGGGCCGCCGCCGGCCCAACCCCTTCGGCCTCGCCCCTCCCCGCTGGGCCGCGCCAGGCCGCTCGGCCCGTGCACGCCGCGCACGTGCCCCGCACGCGTCGAGCCGAGAGAGCCAGCGCTCTCTCTCCCCGCGCGCGCGCCCTTACCCAAATCGGCTAGGAGGCAAGCCTCCTTTTTCTTCCCCCTTTTCCCCTTTTTCCCGACCGGCCGGCGTCACCGCTGCCGCCGTTGGCCGCTAGCGCCGGTCCCCTCTCCGCGCCCCAAACCGACCTCCGCGAACCGCCTTTCTTTCCCCCCCGACCAAACCGACCTAGCGCCCTACAAAACCCCCGCCAATCGGCCGCAATTTCTTTCCCCTCCGCCCGGCCGCCATTGCCGCCTCCCCGAGCTCACCCTTCCCGCCGTCGCGCCACCGCCCTCTTGCTGCCGTCGCCGCAAGAAGAGGAGCCCGGCGCCCTCTTCTTCCCCGGCTCGGGACCGCGTCTCACCGCCGCCCCGCGTCGTCGCCCCCGTCCCCGGCG